>OX377615.1:17991126-18591126 GCA_947397855.1 Thelaira solivaga | reverse complement strand
CCCGGTAAAACCTTGGCAAGGACTTGGAGAATGCCCTAAATCACATTGCCGTTAAGTTGTCCGTGCAGGTTTAGTTGATACGACATCCTAATTAACGTTCGACCTGGCTCTGAATAAAAGCGCCCATAAGATCTTGTGTCAACCCTTGCGAGGACCTCACTGCATGTCTTAATTCTTCATGATTTTTTTTGTTTGGTAACAAACAAAAAATAATCTCTAATAGAATTAATAAAAGCAACCAGTTGAATTTTTACACACATGTGTATTTAAATTCCCAGACAAAATCATTGTCTACTTAAAGCAACAAATCAGAATAATTATTGTCACACGTTTATTAAGTTAAAATAAACTTGATTCAACGACCAGACAGCATGAAATTCGATATTTATGTTGTTGTGAGTTAACGGTTTTCGGCAAACATAAGCATTTGCTAATTTTTTATATTTTTATATATATTTTTTTATTCTTCTTATTTTTATATTTTGTTTGTTTTTTTGTAAATTATTTTTAATATAAATTAATATATATTTTAATAAATAAAGACAGTCAGTCAGTAAAAAGTGAAAAACTAGTGAGTCTCTCTTCCCATTTCCCTTTTTTTATTAGCAATTATCTTGGTGCACTACCAAGGTAATTTCAACAGCCTTCAAACATACAATTGTCTTAGTGCACGACTAAGACAATTTCACCAGCCTTCAAAAATACAATTTTCTTAATGCACGACTAAGACAATTTCACCAGTCTTCAACATTAAAATTAAGCGAGGCAAACGAGCCCGTCTTAAACATTTGGCGACCGTGACAGGACTCTACCATAAATATGGCAACTACTGAGCTTCTCCTTGCCCAGGTGAAACAGCTTGGGAAGATATTACTAGAATCATTCGCAATTTTTCCAAGGACTCAAGTAGTCGTAAAACAACATCCTATTACCAAGAACGACTGGTGCGTCTTACTGAGGCTTGGGCAGAATTCGAAGACAAGGACAACAAATTGCGGGACCTGAAGGATGTGGACAAATCAGATGAATACTTTACATCTGATCTTTACAACCAAAGTGAAAAAATGGCATCCAAATACATATCGCTGATGGAACGTTATCTTGAGAAAAAAAAACAGTTGACAGAGCCCACAGAAACTAGCAACCATATATCACAAGGCAGTGAGCCACAAGCAGCAGGTGGCCACGATGGACTCATTAGACGAACTATCGGAAAAATGGAAGCTCTTAGCAGACAATTATATTGACTACTTCAACAAGCGGGACAGGAACCATCTTACTATGAAGTCAAAAGGGCCACAATCACCCATTTGTGGCAGCAGATGGAACAACTCAATGACGAAGTTTTGGACACATATCTAAACCCGAAACTAGCTGGCAATGACTCAGAAAGATATATTTACCTTGAACAGCAGGTTCAGTCTGCATTGATCCACCTCACTACTGCAAACAGCACCAACATGTTTGCTGAGGGCCACCCAATTCCACCCACAAACACCATTGCTAAATCATTTATATTACCATTACCAACAATTACGATCATTAAATTTGATGTTGATTACACAAAGTGGCCATCATTTTCCGATCTCTTTAAATGCATAATTCATGAGCAACAGATGTCGGATGTTCATAAACTATGGTATCTTAAGACCAATGTCGTAGGAGAAGCGGCAAATCTTATTAACCATCTTGCAGTAATCGAGGAAAAGTACCAATCTGCCTGGAAATTGTTGGAAGATCGCTACAACAATAAAAGAGTAATAGTAGCAACAATTATCCAGCGACTACTCGATCAACCATTAGATGCTTAATATACTGAGTGCCATCAAACGACTTCATGACACAATAAAGGAGTGACGACTACGTCGTAGGACCCACTGCTAATACACCTCCTTGTTAAAAAGGTAGACAAAACAGTTCATACTCAATATGAACAATCAATGTCCAACCCGAAGGAACTACAAACACTAAAAAATTTTCTGTGCTTTCTCGAAAAGTACTTCCAAACACTGGAGGCCTTGGGACACAAGGAGAAAACTTCGTTTGTTAATCACAAAACGTGTGCCCTTACCGCGCCACCTCGACAGGAGAATCAACGATGCATAAGCTGCAAGCAGGATTTTCATCCCTTATATAGGTGCAAGGGTTTCTTGCAGTTAAGCTCTGAAAGGCGGCTTAATCTAATTCAGAAAAATAACATATGCGTAAACTGCTTTAATCATAATCATTAAACTCAGCAGTGTAAAGTTTACGGCCGTTGCCAAAAATGTAAGAAAAAGCACCACACCTTGGTGCATCTGGAACCTACCTCTCAAGGAAATGTAACATACTCAAAAGGATCTAACGCTGCTATTAAATCAACTCCTTCATCAAGAGAAGAGCTTGGATCACAGCCCAGAATTCATCAATCCAACGATCATGCCACATCCCTAATTGCTACCCCAAAGGAAAACGCCAAAATTGTGGCAAAAAATTCTGTACAGTACCGGCCATATGTTCTGTTGGGAACAGCATTAGTAAAGGTGAAGGCAAACGGTCTTGAACTGGAATGTAAGGCAATCTTCGATTCAGGGTCACAAGTCAACCTCATTACAGAACGAGTAGTTAAACAACTTGGGATCTCAGCAAAATCATCAGCCATTTCAATCAATGGTATTGGAAGAAATAGGAGCAAAGCTCATCATCGCGTGAATATTACACTTCAGTCTCGCATCAACAACTTTTCAACACGTTTGGAGGCGTTTGTATTGCCACAAATAATAACTCCTCAGCCATCTCAACTTCTTCACATCGATAAGTGGTCGATCCCTAACAACGTTACATTAGCAGATCCTACTTTCAACCGCCCGGACAAGATCGATATCCTGTTAGGAGCAGAATATTATCATCAGTTGCTTAGTATTGCCCAAATCAAACTAGCAAATGATCTTTCAGTGTTACAAAACACCACCCTTGGCTGGATAGTCTCGGGGAAGGTATCAAGTGAGCAGCTGTCAGCAGCAACATACGGCATCTGTACGGAAAACGACAGAATGACTACTGCTATTGAACGATTTTGGGAACTCGAGGAAATCAAAAGTATACACCAACAACTATCACCCTATGACGCGCAATGTGAAGCACATTTTAATCAGCATACCAAACGCAACGAAAATGGTCGTTTCACCGTGCGCTTTCCGTTGTGTAGTGAACCATCTACATTAGGCGACTCACATGGAATCGCATTTCCCCGATTCCTTTCATTAGAAACCGGTTAGCAAAAGACCCATCGATAAAAGAGCAATATCTCCAGTTTATGGATGAATATGAAACCTTGGGTCATATGATGAAAATCAACATACATGAAGTCAAAAGGTCGAAGTACTTTATTCCCCATCACGTGTTACGACCCGAAAACACCATCACAAAACTGCGGGTCGTATTCAACGCGTCAGCAAAAACATCGTCAGGAATATTGTTGAACGATATCTTACATACCGGACCACCACTACAGAATGAGTTGGTCACTATTTTATTGTGATTTCGACTACCACGATTCGTATTTACAACCGATATAGAAAAAATTTATGGACAAATCAAAATCCATTCGGAAGACCGGCCATGCCAAATAATCCTGTAGCGAAAAAATACCACTGAACCCATCAGTTATTTCGCCCTAAATGCAGTCACGTATGGCACAAGGCCAGCACCATTAGGTGCTTAAAAGAAATAAGCCATGATGTCAAGACACGATTCCCGCTAGCTGCCACATTCTTGGATAAAAATTTCTATGTTGATGATGGATTGAGTGGAGCAGATAGCTTAACCACCACAATAGAAATTCAACGTCAATTGCAACATGTAATGTCAATGTATGGATTTAAGTTATGAAAGTGGTGCGCTAATCATCCTCAACTGCTTTGTACTATCCCAGATCAGGATAAAGAAGTCAGCCTAAATTTTGTCGCAGATGAAACAAACTACACAAAAACGTTAGGACTGGCTTGGTTGCCCAAAGGTGATCAAATTAAAATTAAGGTCAATATCCACCCTATCAAGGCTGTGACCAAAAGGACCGTAACATCAGATTTGGCACGCATTTTCGACCCACTCGGTTTGCTTTTGCCAGTGGTCGTCAGGGCGAAAATGTTCATCCAGGAGTTGTGGACCTTGAATCTTTCCTGGAATGAAGCAGTGCCCTCAGAATTGGACACTCGTTGTCGGATATTTCGTAATAATCTTAGTGAACTAGAGACTTTTCAAATTCATAGACATGTTTACAAGGGTGAAGTCGCTCACAGCACACAATTACATGTCTTTTCCGATGCTTCAGAGAATGCATATGGAGCATATGGAGTAGCCATATATATCAGAGCATTGTTACCCAAAAAACAATCATCGTATATTTATTGTGTGCTAAATCTCGGATAGCGCCGCTCAAGCAGCAAACGCTACCGTTTAGGCATGAATACCACGCCAACGTTCTACTGGTCTGATTCAAGTATAGTATTGACATGGATAAACTCAACATCATCATCATTTCATACATTCGTGGCAAATCGAATAGCCTCAATTTATGAGACCACTACACCTGAGCAGTGGCGACACGTGAATTCACAAGACAACCCAGCAGACATCATTTCTAGAGGATTAGACCCACAACAATTAAAGCAAACACTCAACTGGATGTATGGGCCTTTCTTCCTCCACGGAAACGAATCACATTGGCCACCTATTTTGGTCTTAAAAGCTGACGAGACAATCCCCGAACGGAAGCAGACACCCCACAACTTACTTTTGTCAATCAGAACTGAAAATCCGTTGCACGTTATAAATCACAGAAATTCATTCAAAATGCTGCAACGAGTTATTGGATATATTTATAGATTCATAAAGAATGCAAAAACTATTAAGACAGAGCGACAAACACAACGAGCTCTCACGCCTATTGAACTCCACGACGCACGGCTTATCATTGTGAGAATTACTCAACAATGTACATTTAAAGAAGAATTCCAAGTTCGATTAAAAGCCTAACACCATTTCTAGATGAAAATAACATTCTAAGAGACGGTGGCAGACTAGAAGCCTCTACGTTATCTTTTGATGCAAAACATCCGATGCTTCTGCCATATGAAGATACAATCGTCAGAATACTCTTTGATTCCATACACAAAGAAAACAAACATTGCGGAGTGCAAGCACTCCTCGCAATCGTGAGACAACGATTTTGGCCTATTAAAGGAAAATACTAGGCACGGGAAACTGCGCATAAATGCATTGCCTGCACAAGATCAAAACCAAAGCTTCTTCAGCAAATAATGAGAAATTTGCCGCAAGCAAGAATAACTTCAGCAAAACCCTTCATAAATTCAGGAGTGGATTACTGCGGTCCAATATGGGTCCACTTCAAGATCAGAGGCAAGCGACCCCAAAAAGCTTATATTACGGTGTTCTGCTGCTCACTACGAAGGCGGTCCATCTGGAGCTTGTATCGGACCTCACGACAGAAGCGTTTATTGGGGCACTAAAATGGTTCATCAGTCGCAGAGGTCACTGTCATCTGCTGTATTTGCTACAAAAGCCCAAGAAACAATCCAACGAGCATGTGCAAATAAAAACATAAATTTCCACTTTATTCCTCCACAAGCCCCCCATTTTCGAGAATTGTGGGAAGCAGCAGTCAACTCCGCAAAAAAGCTATTGATTAAAGAAACAGCAAACGCATCTCTGACTTACGAAGATATAGAAAAAGTGATCAGAGAGGTTGAAGCCATCCTTAATTCCAGACCGATTGCACCATTATCAAATAATCCTAATGACGAGGGCGCATTAACCCCGGCCATTTCTTGATTGGCGAACCTCTCACGGCGCAAGTTGATGCAACGGCACACTCAACGTCCGAGCCACGAGCCAGACGATGGGCATTAGTTTCCCAAGTTAAACATCAATTCTGGAAACGATGGTCATAAGAGTATCTGAACGAACTGCAGCAGCGCAACAAATGGCGAAGTATGTCTCCTAATCTACAAATAGGCACTCTCGTCATAATTAAAGATACTTCACCCGTCATGACGTGGCGGCTCGGGAACGTCATCGAAACGTACCCTGGACCAGATGGCATCGTCAGAACCGCAGGGATTAAGACATCTGCTGGCATCATTAAACGTGCAATCCATCTACTAGCTCCTCTTCCTGTGGATATTCTCACAACTGCTGTTGACAATGGAATGACAGATAATAGCTCACCACTCAAAGGAAACAACTCATCTAATGACAAACTCAAAACTTCACCACCTCGAAAACGCCACAATATGGCCACTTTAAGTCTAATGATACTCCTAACAGTCTTTTGGTTACCTGTTCTAATTCAAGTCAGTTACATGAAGATCACTAGTAACCCAGGGTTAGATCTTGAAAAAATTGGTGTAGTTAAACCAATTATTTCGGAATGGAAGCTCCTTATATACTTTGAACTTGGACCTTTTCACAAGGAACTACAGCAGTTAATAGGCGGAATCACCACATTAACCACGGTTTGCAACCATCCAGATATCAACCACGAATGCCACAGCCTCATTTCTCATTTTAACAATATCAAAAACAATCTGAAAGTCAATCTGGATAACCTATCAAGAAGGAAAAAACGAGGAGCAGTCGACGTCGTCGGAAACATAGCAAATTCTGTTTGGTGTACTCGATTCAAAATATGCAGAAAGAATGACCGAGACTATAAACAGCCTAAAAACCAACCAAGCACACTTGAATAACCTTCTTCGAAATCAAACGTCATTTCTCGACTCTACTCTGAATCTTATGAAGCAAAATAGCGTTGAGATGCAAACTAACTTTGATGAACTCAACTTCAGAATTATCAGACTAGAGAACCTTACTAGAAGTGACACGAGCCAACGAATACAGCTCATGCTGGCTCTCAGCATTCAGTTAATTATCATTGCAGACAACTTACAAAAAACGGTTTCATTCATGACTACTTTGATGGCGGATATTTATCATGGCAAAATAAGCCCCACACTACTGACTCCGCAACAGTTCATAGCTGAGGTTGACAGTATAAAAGCAAATCCCCCAACATATCTAAGTCTGCAAGTCTCTGATATCATTCACTTATATGGCATTATAACAGCTCATGCAACAATTTCAAACCAGCACATTATTTGCACGCTCTTCATCCCATTAGCGCATCAGAATGAATATGATCTATTCTATATTATACCAGTTCCACAACCCATAAACGACTCATTGGTCGCTATCATGCCAACAACCAAAATGATGGCTCTCAACGCTCACCGAGATGAATGCATTCCTATTGCTAAAACTAAACTTCTTGCAAGCGACATATTCTAAGGGGGCATCAATTTGTAAGTGCGAATCTGATTCAAGCTGCAATATAGAACTGATAGCTAACGATAATGTTTGGTACCAGCTATATAAAAAGAATCAAAGGCTATTTGCAACGCAACGTCCACTTAAACCAAGTACTGTGTAATGGCGAAAGTAATTACCAGATGTTGTAAGGTACTGGACTTCTTACACTTCCAGCTAGATGTACAATGAAGAACGAGGTGCTAACAATATACGGTCATCAAACCATTACGTCGGTTATGCATCCATCATACACCAGCTATGTTATCTCAGTCCCTGATTTAAAGAAAACAATGGACAATCTTACGCAAACATTACCACATGTTCTAAGCATTGAAAACATAACCCGACTACACACAGAAGTACAAACGCAGCTACGCAATCTACCACCATCAACAAGCCATCATCAAGTTCACAGCTTAGTAGTCGGCTATGGAGGACTAGCTATCACTGTTACTGTGATAATCATTCTGCTTCGAAGGCGACCATTAACTAAAAGAACTAACACAGAAACCGCAGCACCTGCGCCACGACCACTTCCAAGGTCCAACTGGGATATCTCGTTGAACCCAGTACCTTAAGCTATTATAACAGTAGTATAACACGCCGAAGACCGTACACTCATGCTACCCTAATTGCGAAGACGGCAATATGTTAATTCTTCATGATTTTTTTTTGTTTGGTAACAAACAAAAAATAATCTCTAATAGAATTAATAAAAGCAACCAGTTGAATTTTTACACACACGTGTATTTAAATTCCCAGACAAAGTCATTGTCTACTTAAAGCAACGAATCAGCATAATTAGTGCAAGACTAAGACAATTTCACCAGCCCTCAAAAATACAACTGTCTTAGTGCACGACTAAGACAATTTCACCAGTCTTCAACCTTAAAATTAAGCGAGGCAAACGAGCCCGTCTTAAACAGTATGCAAAGGGACCCTCGGGGTCATCATAGCGGTAATTGCACTACGGATTTAGATAACGACCCATATAGAAAAAAATGACATCATTAAATAAAAAAACAAAAACAAGCGAAAACATAAATGACAAGCCAAACGAAAAACTGAGTAGGAACAATGCACACTATGTGTTCTCAGATAGTATGAATAAGAAGACTGACGACGGAGCATATTTAACAGCCAGGCCTGAGAATAGGACCCGCTCTTTAACGCCAAATGCGATTGTGGACGCTCAAACTTTTACGCGCCAGTTTGAGAAGGCAACTAGCCCAACAGGAACTATTCCGAAAACTAAAGTTGATACACCAACACCAAAGACTGTAACAGATTCCACTCTGGCAGGTAGGGAAATACAAACCGACATGCACAGATACGTAACTGATACCAAACGTAAGGCTAGTCCTAGAACGGTAACGCGCATAAAACCACGAAGTGTACAACACCTAAAAACGACCCCAATGCGAGAAAGTGCAGCAATTGCGGTGAAAGTCATTCTGCTAATTACAGAGGATGTGAAGTATTCGAGAGGATAAAAAAATCGAATCAACCTCGAAGTCGTGCAAATGTGAAATATCGCGAATCCAACTACCCGTGCCTGTACTGAAGCTAATGCAATACCTAATGGTGTACAAGTGGATAGAGTGAACTATGCCCAACAACTCTTTAATAGCTTACCAAAGTCAAACAGGCCCAACGTGGAACATCTTTCTTATGCCCAAGTTTTAAAGCCTCAAGTCTTCGCCGATAACAGTTCTAGTTCCATAGACAAACTGACGGAGACAATGAGCAGTTTCATAACGAATATGAACAATTTTATGAATAATAAGCAGGGCATGTTTCAGGAGATGATGCGGAATCAGAACATGATTCTGCAGACACTGCTTGGACAAAAATAAAAAATGACCCATTGGGTTATCCCAACATAGGTTCGAGATTGAAGATTTCCTACATAGGCAGGAAATAGACATCCTTTTGATATCCGAAACACACTTTACTGTAAAGAATTCAGAATTAATGGGTTCATTACATATGACACTAAACATCCAAGTGGAAAGGCATGTGGTGGCACGGCAGTCATAGTGCGTAAAGACGTAAGGCACTTTGTTATGCCAGAATTTGGGAAAAATTATATTCAATAAGTATAACTGATTTTCATACCACAATCTCATGTGTACTGTCCTCCCAAACACATAATTGATAGCGACAATTTTAAAAGTTTCTTCGCAACATTGGGTCACAAGTTCCTGGCAGCAGGCGACTACAATGCCAAACACACTCCCTGAGGCTCTAGATTTACCAGCCCAAGAAGTAGTCAGCTTTACAATACTATTGCTCTAAATAGTCTAGATGTCGTATCTGGCGGTGAGCCCACGTACTGGCCTACAGATCATACGAAAAAGCCAGACCTTTTTGACTTTGCTGTTATTTGGAATATTAAACGAGACCAACTTCTGATTAGTTCCTTAGAGGACTTATCATCTGATCATTCGCCGACTATAATAACACTACGTAATAGTTTTATAAACTCTGAAGTATCTCCTACGTTCTATCCGAACCGGTACAGCTAAATATCTAGGAATCTATCTAGACAGACGCCTAACATAGTCACGCCACATTGAGGTCAAAATCTCAGCTATAAAACTAAAAACGGCTCGACTAATGTGGCTCATAGGTCCATATTCATCTCTTTCTTTTTAATATAAAGTCGGGAGGAAATTGAAAAATATTGTACTAAATGCGTTCACAAGCTGATGACCCATCCAAATGCCCTCGCTAGGGGCCTACTACAGGAGGACACAGGAGGCTTAAGAGAAGTGATACCTTGCGCCTAGTTAGAAGAGATACTTAACTTTTTTATTTTTATACGTAGTCTATTTCTTTTATTCCTAAGATTTAAACACAAGAAACTAGTTATTACATTGGTAATAATTATTTAAGTTTTTTCTTATTTATATTTAAGATTTGGATACTTATTGTAAGTTTCTTATAGAAAGATTCAATAAAAAAAAAAAAAAAAAAAAAAAAAAAAAAAAAAAAAAACTCTTGCCCTATAAACTTGTAAATATCATAGGTATGGTAACTCCTCATTTACATTTAGTCTTAACATTTATTCTAATGATTAAATAAATTATAAAGAAATAAAAATATATCGTTCTTCTAATACCTGTTTTTTTCTCCTTTTAATTTTATTATATTTATTTTGGCTTTTCATTTCTAATTTTTTTAATGCAACTTGTTTAACTCTTCACTTTGACGACATTTTCAAAATGAATTTTCACTTTCCTGTGTAATCGAGCAAGAATTTTGCAAGAAAGTAGTTTATTTGATTGAAATTTTGATTCATAATACATATCGTATTATGAATAAAAACGTTGTGTTATGTTTCGAAGTTTCTGCAAAAATGAAAAAAAAGTTAACATTGCGTTAGTTGAGATTGGCATAACAAAATGAAAAAATTAATGTTATTGGAGCAAGGACGAAATACCCTGCAATTAGTTCTAATATTTGGGGTATTCAAACGGTGTCTTATCAGGTCATAATGTCCTAATGTCATAATATTTTACAATAGTTTAAAAAAATTGTTTTTGGGCTGTGAACAAAAATAGTCATAAAATAATAAGACTTTTAGAGCTGTGTTTATGATTTGTCAAAAATTAGCAATAGATATCTGAGTTGAATATCTAAAGCTTTTTAGTCGAGTCGTCAGTAATATTCAAAATTCGCCGCCAAAATATACAAAGAATATATGAACAATTAAAAATTCTTTACACTTTTATATATTCGTATTACATCACATTTTCAATTTAAAAAAAAAAATAAAAAATTTTAAATCCCTTCCAAAAATATACAAGTGAAAATATTTTTCTTTCATAACCTAACTGGCCGGCAGCCACTGAACGTGTTTCCACCATCCGCCGTTCAAAAAATTTTTCAGCTCGTATTACGGCAACAGCTGTTTCTTTTTATTATTTATTTTTAGTTTTTAATTAGACAAGGTCTGTGTGCCCAATTTACTTAATAACTTTACTTTATATTAAATAAAAATAAAATATGGATATATCAGAACATATTGAGGTAAGTTGTTATTTATTATATAAATAGCTGAAGTTAAAAAGTTTTTATATTCAAGCCAAAATGTAAACGGTTGCGCATTAACCCAACCAAGAAATGGACTCTTGAAGAAGAAAAGGCGCTGATAGAGTTTTTGATGACCAATCGAGATATTGAGGTTTGTATGTAGTGTACATACATACATACATAAAAACATAATTGTCAAATATTTACAGAAGCCTACTGCTCAAGTTTATTACAAAAGATTTTCGGCAGAGATGAAAGTGGATGTGGAATGGAAGCTGACTCGCGCAAAAGTAAGAAATATGCACACAAGTTACAACAAAACCAAATGTTGGGAGGGTTCGACCGGAGCGGGTAGCATGAACGGCGAAACTGTAAAAGGTATAACTTTATTTAGATTGAGTAGTGACTGGTTTTAGTTTAGAGTGCTATACCGTCAGGTGAAGTGCAAAACCACCACAAATTTCAAAACAGATTGCTTCTTGCTTTTCATTTTAGTTAACAATAATACATGTATGTATCAATAAAAACTGGAAAGTAATACTTGTATTTATTTCAGCAACCTTGTTAAAAATGTGCACATATTTTTATGAGTTGGATGACATTTTTGGTAGAAGGTTGGTTGAAAATGCCATCATTGAAGAAACTATAGAAATAGAGCGTATAGAGCCAGCTATGGAAGAAAACTTGACATTTACCAGTTCATCAAACGAATCCGAAAATGTAGCTTCCACTATCCGAAAAGGCATTTATTCCAGAACAGCGCTTTCGGATATACTTGAAATTCATTCAGAAATGCTGAACTTTAGAAAGGAAAAAGCGGAAAAGGAATGTACTTATAAAGAAAAAGAATTAGCTTTAAAGGAAAGGGAAATACAACTTCGTGAAATGGAAATAAAAAGTAACGAAAGAATAAAAATTATGGAGCTTGAGATGAAAGAAAGGTTAGCAATGGTAGAGCTCAACTGAAAATACAAATAATTAAAATATTTGTGTCGAATATGATTAAGTGCCAATTTATTTATGTTTAAAAATATTTAAGCCCTAAGATAAGCTTTTATATAAAAACGTTTTTGTTTAACATAGTTGTTATTCAATAATAATTATCTTCAATAAACAAATTTTTATATAAAATCCTAGCTTAGGGCTTAAACATTTGTAAACATAAATAAGCAAAATTGCCCAGTACAAACCAAACAAATTAGCAAAAGCACACAATTTTTCCTTTATTTTTTTATAGGCTGTGAATATAAAATTTTTTGTTTTGTTTTTGTATACGAGTATGTAGTTAAAGAAGTTTTGTTTTTGTTTTTTATATGTATGAGTATGTACCTGAATAACTTTTAGTTTTGTTTCTTATATATATGTAGTTGAATAACGTTTATTTCTGTTTTTTTAAGGCGAATACCTTTTGTTTTTTTAAAATTATTTTATTCAAATTGGTATAAGTATATTTCAATACATAAATAAAATGAAAATTATTAAACATTTTGGTTTTGTATAAAATGAAGTAAACTAGTTCTAGTATTGCTTGTTGGAGGTAAGTTTGTTGTTTGTGGTGTTAAAATTTCGCAATTATTTTTATTTTCGTCTTGAAATTCAATCAAAATGTTATGTAAAATACAACAAACCAGAATCCAATCGTTGCATTCCTCCTTATTTTTGTTTGAGTTCATTCGAAATTTGAGTTCTTTCAAGCTACTGAATTTTTCTTTCAAAATGCCAAAGCAGTTCTCAATATGGACACGATATTTAGAGAAGTGTTTATTGTAGAGATCCCTTTCAGTTTTGGTATGTTCGCTACTATTTCCCCTAAAAGGTGTTAACAAAAAAGTTTTAAGTGGATAAGCGCTATCTCCAGCGATCCATTGAGGTGGCGTAAAAAATATTTCAGGATGCTTAGCTAGGGGAGAGTTTAAAAATATTTTTGCGTCATGTACGCTACCTGGATAACCAATTGTTAGTTGTCTTATTCGTAATTTATGGTCACAAACTGCCTGAATTTTAACGCATATTGACGTTTCCGTGAAAAAAATAGCTCGTGGTCTTTGGAAGGTGCTTCAGATAATTTGATTTCGCAGCCGTCTATATATCCTATGCAGCCAGGCATTTCTTCTTTGGTTGCAAATAAAATTTCTAGCCGCTCTCTCAAATTAGGCCAGTATAAAAATTTCCGTTTTAGTTTTAATATGGCTTTGAAAACACGTTTTGTGACATTTTGAATCGTACCTCCATCCCCAACACCAAATAAAGTAGCTACTTTGCGTACTCAAAGCCCATCGCCAGAGGAGCCTAGCCGATAAAGTACGATTTTTAACTGCATATCGACTGGAAGCTGGGCTGTTTTTGGATTTGTGTTAAACAATTCATCATCTTTTATTAAATCCAGAATATGTAAAAATTCCTCTGGCTGAAGCCGAACCATCTGATTAAATCGGCTATCGTCAAACCTTTTCAGCACATTTTGCTGCCAAATGTCAGATTTTCTGACCCCAAGATGGACGCTTCTGCGGGTAGTGAGTAAACCAGCAACACTCATTAAAAATCTTTCACTAGCTTGATCTTCTTCATCTTCATCACCTTGAAAAATATGCATTAAAATTTAAATAGTTATATATTTTATTACTTACTAGAATCAGCCATTATGACGTCCAATATGTAATTTTCGCACAAACCGCTTATTATTTTATTTCTTTCGCTTGCTTTTGGCATTTTGATAAATTTATTACTTTTTTTTGATCAGCTGATTAAAATTGAAAATAGTATACTAAATTATGACAGGTTGTTCAAAGCGATCATATTTTTTTCGTGTTATTGTTTTAGGACATATGACTTTAAGACTACCGTTTGAATTCCCTAATTGTGTTTTATGAAAATATAATGAGCCGCTGGGATTAAAATTATAAAACAGCTAATTTTGCTGATTGCATTAACATCTACGACTTTGGTAAATTAAATTTTGCCAAGCGGTTCAAAGTATGTAAAATACACCTTGTTGCAGCCTTATTGGACCTGATTCAAAAAAATTGGTCACGTTTAGACAAGTGGCTAAAAAAAATTTAACTTAAATAAAGAAGAATTAATAATCGATGATCGCGATGAGAGAATATCTCGAAAGGAACTCATTTATAATGAGTTAAAAGAAATTATTAAATGAGATCAATTAAATGAACAATCAATATTATATACGTATATATATTTTATATATATGTTAAAAAAAATATTTTTAGAAGACAGAAAATGCCAGTGCATCTTTTGTGTTATCCACTTCGAAAAATAACAAAAAAGATGCTCTTCATAGCGAAATTTTTAAGTATTTTGCAACGACTACCAATGACACAGATCTGTTCAGCTGGTGGAAACAAAATGAAAAAGTAATTGTCATTATAAATTAATACATTTCAATTAATTACATTATATAACAAAATGAATTTTTTGTTTTAGGAGTATTCCTATATTGCAAAGCTTGCGGCTCAGATACTAACTATACCCTCTACAAGTGCTTCTGCTGAAGAAGGTTTTTCTACCGCTGGGTCACTAATTACATCAAAAAGATCAAACTTGAATGCAATTACTGTAAAAAATATTTTATTTATTCACGATAACTATGATTTAGTTAAACCTTTATTAAAAGACTAAATGTTGTAGTTCAAAAATCAAAAATTATTGAAAATATGTTCAGTTATTATAAAAAAATATAATTAACTGGCTTACTACTAAAAAGTGTCACAATAATATTTGTAAATACATATGTACAAAATTTTTCTTTTCATAAAATATGTATTTCTAGAACATGAATTCTTCTCAATTTTATTTATTTTATCGTTAATTTAACTTTTGCAGTTTGTAGTAAAAACAAGTTAAATTCTGCTGTGCCGAGTCCTATATACCTTTCATTGTGGTACCCAAATATTTATATAAATATTACATTTTTCTAATTTTTTTTAAAATTCTTTAATAATAAATTGGGGATCTCCCTGCAATTACAAATTAGTCTCGAATGTCCAAATGATTTATGGTTCCACTCAATTTTATTTATTTTATCGTTAATTTAACTTTTGCAGTTTGTAGTAAAAACAAGTTAAATTCTGCTGTGCCGAGTCCTATATACCTTTCATTGTGGTAGCCAAATATTTATATATTTATTACATTTTTCTAATTTTTTTTAAAATTCTTTAATAATAAATTGGGGATCTCCCTGCAATTACAAATTAGTCTCGAATGTCCAAATGATCTATGGTTCCACTCTCGCGTCGCATGTAATCGCCAATTTTTCAGCCTGTAGATCAATTAGCAACCAATTTAGCATCGTGAAGAGTGCCTTATTGGGCGTTGATCTCATAGCCACTGTAATCATGCATCTAAAGACCCTTTTAAATCGGGATCGGTTGGTAGTCGTGTTTAGTACTTTCCACCACACTACGACTCCATAAAACATGATGTGCTGGATCACCATCTCGAATAGCCAGTAAACGTTGCAAGGAACGTTGCATTTGCTTTCGAGGCAATTGCCTCAACATTCACTTTCCACGAGAGTTTCCCATCTAGAATCACTCCCAAGTTTTTGCACTGGCAGAAAGGCTCAGTTCCGAGCCGTTTAGCTTTGTCAATCTAAATGTAGGAACCTTCTATCCACTCGTGAACAGTACAAGTTCCATCATTGTCGGATTGACGCTTAGTCCCACTGACTTACTCCAGTTAGTAATGATTCTAAGCGCCATCTCCTTTCTCAGGGATAACGAATCCAGACAGATTCCCGATATCGCAACTGCAACATCGTCTGCGTATGCTACAGTTCTGATAGACGTGGAATCCATCCTCCTGAGTATTTCATTTATGGTAATGTTCTATAAAAGCGGTAGTAGAACCCCTCCTTGAGGTGTGCGTCTAACGGCCGATGCTAGCGAGGGTTCTTTAACCACCTCGAATGCAGTCTTCTCACGAATCCAATAATCACAGGATCAATACTAATATCCATCAGAGCATCAGCGATGGCTGCTGACTCGACATTGTTAAAAGCACCTTCTATATCCAGAAAGGCCGTCAAAGTGAAGTTCTTGAACTCCAATGATCTCTCTATGTAGCCCACAAGAGTATGCAATGCCGTTTCAACCGACTTGCCCTTCGTGTAGGTATGCTTAGTTAGGGAGTGGCTGGAAAGAGAATCGCAACAATACTGGCTGGAAACAGCAGGTATCAAGGTAGCGAAAACATTCATACCATTCCGATCTCGGAATGGAATTATTAGGAATTCCTTAGCTTGACCCGGTGAGGAATTCGAATAGTCACGCGATTCCTGACTGGACATTGCAGACTATTGAAACATGCATCATATATTCCCAGCAACCAAGGAGAAACTACCTTAAACTTCCTCTGTAAGTCGTCAGGTATAATACCGTCCGGTACAGAGAACTTATAAGGCTGAAAACTGTCAATGGCCCATTTTAAGAAATCCGTCTCTATTCTCATAGAGGAGGATACCCTACGGTATTGAGTGTCATCGCTTATTGCGTCCGAAAGTGGAGAACATCCCGGAAAGTTTATGTCCATCAACACTTCTAACGCTTCATGGCTACTAGTAGTCCAATCAACATTAGTCTTCTGAATATATCCAGGTACCGTTGCGGATTTTGACAGAATCTTGCGTAGTCGACAAGCCTCTGAAAAGCTCTTAATGCTCTCACAAAAGTTCTCACCTCATTTTTGAAACTGTTCACAGAAGCTTTATAGAGTGACCAGTTGCCTGTTCTCTTAGCCTCGTTGAACAGATTCCTGCATCTCCTTCTAGATGCTACAATAGTGGGGGACCACCACGGTGGTCTGTTTCTTCCCCTGTGTTCAACAGAAGGTCTGTAGTGGCCTCCTTGAAGGCCTCCGACAGCTGTGTCCTCAACAACGCTTAGGGGTTGAGGCTCGGCGAGAATCTGGTTAAGGATCTTTCCTTGAGATTCCTAGTCTGTTTTTCTTCTAATGAAAGAAGTTACCGGTGTTCTCATAGTGCGTACACCATATTCAATATAGCGATGATCGGAGAATGAACAGTCACTCAACACTTTCTAGTTCTCCAGAAAATGTGCATAGTCTGCGCTCGCCATTGTAATATCCAGCACCTCTTTTCTGTTAGCGACTACGAAGGTGGGCTCCGAACTTCTATTTACTACCACCAAATTCTGGTCTAAAAAAATGAAAAATGCACTTATCTCTCATGTTGACGTCCCTACTGCCCCACACGTTGGGATGCGCATTGGCATCGGCCCCAATTACTAATGGGATGCCTCTGCTCCTCGCCAGCTGTATCATTCCTCTCGTAAAATTATTTGGCGGAAGGTGATTGTTCCATCCTTCTCCCATGTGGCACTTACTGTGTCTTCATCACTTTAATAGAGATATTAAGATGCTTTTTAGCCAATATGCAGGCTCCAATCCTACCTGTGCAATTTGCATATAGCAATTTATAGCTTTTTGCGCTGAGTCCAAGAAACTTGCCACTATGATAACAGGGTTAATGTATCAGCTCCACATCCTCGTCCCGCTCTGCAAGACGAAGGAGCAATACAACAGATGCTGCCTTTCAGTGATGCAAATTAATTTGCGTCACTGTCGCCATACGGGTCATATTTGATGGTGACATCGACGACCTCTGGGTCTCAATCAGATTCCAGAAGCATCCAGGTTGAATATGTAGTTCCCCAACCATGCTCGTGAAAGATTGGGAATCCTCTGGATATCCAGGCTAACGAGTGCGTCAGCCACGGACCCGGCTACGCCCTCCTTGGCCATAGCTCTTGTTTTTACGGAAACCTCCTTGTCATCATCACGATAGATGCTCAGCTTGATACTTCCGAAACCGTAAAATACCTTGCCTTGCATCTGTTGTAGTGGCGCCAAGGATTCCTTATTCAGGACCATGACCACTTTCCTCTTCTTACCTTCAGCAGCGTCAACCTTAAACACCTTCCAATCATGAGTAGGTAGTGTAGGATTGCCACTCCTGATGTAACGCAGGATGGTGTGGGGGTCGTGTGTCTCGGACGGAATGGTCATGATGGATCTCGGCCTGGGAGGTATATCGCAGACCGGTATCACGTCTAACGGGGCGCCCGGCCACACTTCCTCTATTGCTGTAACAGCCTGCTTGAATAAGTTGGCTGATCGCTCATTGGAGCAGGCTATATATGCCCCTGAAACCAGCCTGCATCTGAGTTATGTGGTGGGGAACCCGGATTCTCCTCAAGAATCTTAAAGTAAGCCCCTAGCAGCTTCTCTTGTATCATCTCCCATTTTGCATGTGAGATGGCTCCGTCGCCGTCACGATAGTCGACAATAGCCCGCACAAGTGAGTTCTTCGCAACTTCACTGAACGGCCTATTGACAACTACAGGTTGTGCTCTCTTAGACTTTTTAGACGCCGGTTGATTGAACCGCTGAGTAGCTACCTCATCCCCCGATCGTTGTCGCTTCAGAAACTAAGGGGGAGCCGCCCAGTTCAGCTAGGCGCTTTTGTGCCCATGCCAAGGAGGACTTTTGCTCACTAGTTAGCGATACGATAGGCTTACCGCCCTGCTTATTTGTAAAATGCATGGCAGCTCTCCTTTCTGCAAAAGTCGTCTTTTGCGTCTATGCCCAAAAAAATTTATTTATGTAAACGACCCTGATGCTGTGGGTCGGTCCTCACCAGCTGCTCCAGAAGCAGTTCCTTTCCTGGCCGCCTTGGAAGTACCCGCCGCTGGCGTGGAAACTTCCACTGCGTCCGATCCACCTTTGTTGACGGAGGCTGCCACGCCAACACTGCTGGTAGTGTGACGACCAAATTTATTTAAATAATTTTGGGTACATGTAATTATTAAGATTAAATGTACGAGTATATATAAATATAATTAATATTGAATTAAAGAAATATTTTATATACAGATGTGTGATATTTGGCAAATGGGGAAAATAAATTATCAGAATGAATTATATTCATGGCGGTTAATTACATTCGCCAAGCAAAGAATATCTCTTTTCAGGTAAGATGTGAAGTTGACCAGAGAAAGGAAAGAAGGAGGATACAAATGATTTACAACATTTGGTGAATACAGCCAGGGAGAGAAATATGTAAGGGAGAACTGAG
Organism: Thelaira solivaga; assembly: GCA_947397855.1. Lineage (NCBI taxonomy): Eukaryota > Metazoa > Arthropoda > Insecta > Diptera > Tachinidae > Thelaira > Thelaira solivaga. Next base: position 18,571,610 of record OX377615.1, on the reverse strand, counting down.
AGAGGAAAGAAGAGTACTTTGTAGAAGTGGTGAGTTTAGTAAACAAAAATGAAAACAACAAACGCATATAAAAGATGTCGTATAAAAGACGTCGACAGATGCAGTAAAGGGGGATTCGATCCGCAGAACACAACACAGATGCAACAGCAGTGGTCAGTGGCTTACAACCATTGGTAGGGTTAGGTTGCGTGATGGATTAAATCAAGCACAATTTATTGGATTATGGCAGATGGAGGAAAGGTAGAGAGTTCAAGATTATATCTTGGATTAATTAGATTGGATAACATCCAACCGTAATCTAAATTACATTTAGATTACTAGTTAGGAACAATCCAGAGCAAAGAAATTAGAATTTAAGGGGGAGATTTTATTTTGCTTTATATAAATACAGGGTGGGCCAAAAGAAACCAAGGGGTGTAAAAGTTTAATAACTTTTTTGTTTATTAACTTTTTTTATTTTTTCTTTCAGATTATATAATATACAAAATGGAAATTTTTTTACACTAAGTATGAAAAATGGTGTCTCTTAAATGACCACCGTTTTCAGCATCGCACTGATGGGCTCTTTTTAGAGCATTTTCCATAACATCTTTCAAAACTTGTGGCTGTAGCGTTCGAATTTCTGCAACAATGTTTGCCTTGAGTTCAAGGATTGTCTCTGGCTTGTTCACATACACTCGCTCCTTCAAAAACCCCCAAAGAAAATAGTCGGGTGCTGTCAAATCTGGCGATCGCGCTGGCCAAATAATTTCCGAATTTCGAGAAATTATTCGCTCTCCAAAAATTTGACTTAAAAGTGCCATTGTGTCTCGGGCAGTATGGGCAGTGGCTCCGTCCTGCTGAAACCACATACCAGGTATGTTTTCAAGAGCAGGACGTAAAAAATTTTCTATCATAAAACGATACCGCTCTCCATTTACGGTTACAGCACTTCCATCTTCATTCTTGAAGAAGTAGCGCCCAATGACATTTTCCTATGTGATCCCACACCATACTGTACACCTGATGGGGTGCAATTGGCGTTGATGAATGGCTCTTGGATTTTGAGAACCCCAGAACCTACAGTTCTGCTTGTTAACAAAGCCATTCAAATGAAAATGAGCTTCATCACTCATAATCAAATTTTCAATAAAGTTGATCTCTGGTTTAAATAATAAAATTCTATTGTTCTGGTTCTCTGTTCAGTTGTGAACCTCTCCATTATAAATTCTCCAAGTGTTGTCTATATAATCTGAAAGAAAAAATAAAAAAAAATTAATAAACAAAAAAAGTTATTAAACTTTTACACCCCTTGGTTCTTTTGGCCCACCCTGTATTTATAATTAAAGTAACTAAATTATAACTGAATTACAAATAATGGGTCTCATGCATAAAAACGAGTAAAAGCGCTGAGTTGAGGTAGGTGAGCAATTGTTCGTAAGTCGAGTTCGATTAAACAGCAACAGCTTTTGTTTAATTTCGTATGAGTATGAGTTCAAACCAATTGCAATTACTTGAGCAAAGGGAGATCACAAGTCTAATGGTTATTGAAGTGCAAACATGTCGTCAAGTGAAAGTGAAGTAGAAGTAGAATCAAATAATAATAATAAAATAGAAACTGACGACATTTCTAAATTTTTAGTAGAAAAAATAAAACAAAATAAATATTTACTAGAAAAGGGTCAATTACCAAGCATTAAAAATAAAAAAACAAACAATAAGCAAAAATTTGGCATTGAATTAACTGTGAAAAATATAATAAAAAAATAGCTAACATGAAATGTCGCATTAAATAAAATAGACATGAATAAAACAGGAAATAAAAAAATTATTTTAAAAAACTGGGAAACTGATTTGTCACAATTGCTTTGTGCTAATTCTAATCCCTCAACAAACAAACTTCCAGGTAATAGCATGTTCACACGAGACAAGATTCGATCTCTTTTGAGGGTTCACAACCCAATCTCGAATGAAACAGGAAGATTCGCCATACAAAATTAGGTGAGCGAATCTGCAGGTTTCATTTTGAAACTCTTGCCGAAACCATGAAAATTTAGTGTCATCCCTAGTTTCTATCGCTAGTTTATCTTCACTAGCTGTCAAACAAAACAAATTGTAAGCAAAGAAATATTATTGTTTTGCAAGCATTTCATTGTATTAGTAAGAAACAAAGGAAATAGTGTTAAATTGCTTATTTGAAATAATAAATAAATTTTTTTTAATTATTATTTTTTCTAAAAATACATATATTTATATTTCAAAATTTACCTTTTTTTTTTTAACCATTTCAAAACTAAAAAACAAACCCGGGCAAATATGAAACAACAAAAAACAAAACAAAGCAACTGTCAAATGAAACTCATTATGTGCCGTCTGAACGCAAATTTTCACAATCGAGGTTCAGAGAGCGAAACCGGCATTGAAACTCGTCGTGTGAACATGCTATAAGTGTACCATTATCGAATTCAAATTTTATTGCTGATTTCGCTCTTCGTTTATTTTTTTACAGTTCATCTCTCTCTTTTAACCAATGATGACAACTGTATGTTTGATACATTAGAAGAGACATCAGCAAGAACAATATCAGAAACAAAAACAACAGCAACATCAGTAGCAAAACAGCAAAGAAAGCGCCGTTGCACTGATAATGATGATCAACCTGTAATTTTTCTTTTATTTTTTTATTTTACATTTTGCTATATGTTGTTTATTTTTGAAGGTTAACAAAAAGTCAACAGCAGTTTTGAGTCGTTATGAAACCGATGAGACATGGAAGTTGAATTTTCAAAGTCTGCAGGAGCTTGTTTTGTTTAAGCAAAAAAAAAGTGCTTTCTACAAAAATGCAGATTTTGCAAGAAAAACTTGTGGAAAGAAACTTGCAGTTCCATGAATTTAAAATTTTATTAATATGTAAAAAATTAATATTTAACGCCTAAAAGTGAATTACATTTATATTAATTTTAGATGAAAAAGAAAATTATATTTTTGTACATATATTATTATTATTTTTATAAACCAAAAAAAATTAAATATTTTCTTTTATATTATTTTTATTATAAACTAATTTGATAACAAATTTGCGATCTTCCTCCTTTTGTTTTTTCCAGCTTCTGAATTTCTTGCTGTTTGTTGTTCGATATCATTTCTTAATTGCCATACATCATTATTGTTGTAATCGTCATTGATAAGAATATAATCTTCTTTTACAAATTTCACTATGTTATGCAAAATGAAACAACTTACTATTACGTATCGAAAATCTTTGCTTCAATAGCCCAAAACACCGTTCTATAATGACACGTTCCGTTGTAAACACTTTGTTGAATGTTTTTTCTATGTTAGTTGTTGGGTTCCGGAATGGTGTCAATAGCCATGAGCATATTCCATAGCCCTCATCCCCGAGAAGTAATGCATCATTCGTTGCATTTTGCATTATTCTACATACATCGCTGTTTCATAAGATGCGTGAGTCATGAACTGAACCAGGCCAGGATATGTCAATGCTTTTAAAAAGTTCTTTTTCATCACAAGTTGCCTGCACATTTATAGAGTGGAAGGCTTTTCTACAAATATACTCATGTGTATTTTTTAATTTTTATATGAGTACAATCAATAACTCCAATTGAAAATGGAAAGCAATAATTTGCTTGCCATTTCATTTGAGCATTTTTTATTTCATCTGCATCTTTCGGGAATTTTATCCACTCGCTTGCTTTGGCAGATATAAGTTTAGTAACTTCCGCAATAGTTCGCGACACAGTTGATTGATGGACTCCAATATCTGTAGCTTTACCATTTTGGAATCCAGGATCTGCACAAAATCTTAAATACAGTCGAATTTTATCAATGTTGCTGGGGGCACCACCACCTGTTTCTTCTGACTCCTCAAAAAAATAATTAGCCAACCAGCAGATGCTACTATCATCAAACATATGTATTTATCATTTTATTATTAATTAAGAATAAAAACCTGTATAATTTTTTATCCTCACTTGCTAAATTTATTGTACGCTGTTGATAACATTTTGTATTTCTTTGTGGCACAAAATATTCAGCCATGATTCCTTTTTAGTGTACGCGAGTCAACTAAAGGGTGTCCCAACAAGAGCGCAAGATTTAAATTTTAAATAAATGACTGATACAGCAATTGAATTGTTTCTCTGGCTGTATGACATGTAGCGCCGTATTGTTGAAACCACAAGCCCTCCACATTCATTTCTTCAATTCTAGGCAAGAAAAAACTGGTTATCATTTCACGATACCGAACACCATTGACAGTTTGCACTTGACCTGCCTTATTTTCATAAAAAGAGGTCCAATGATTCCTCCAGCGCAAAAACCACACCACACAGTGACACGTTGAGGATGCATTTGCTTCTCGTGAATCACTCGAGGATTTTCCTCACCCCAAATGCGACAATTCTGTTTATTGACGAAGCCATCAAGATGGAAATCTGCCTCGTCACTGAAGATGATTTTATCGGCAAAATCAGCATTTTCATGTTGTCTCTCAAATACCCAATTAACGAACTCCCTTCGCTGTCCATGGTCATTTTTTACTAACCTCGTACCTTCTACTAGGAAACAATAACAATTGTTCAAATGTCAAACAATGACACTTCAAATGGCGCCAAATTTAAATCTTGCGTTCTTGTTCGGACACCCTTTATAAGGCAGGCTCAACAAAATTTGAATAAGAGGTCACAAAAGAAAGCAAAAGCTTGTTTTTATGCATATGAAAATGAGCACAAGCTCATCTAACTTAGTTCAAACTGAGCAAGACGAGATCAAACGTGAGCAGTGAGTAAAAGCAAATTTTATTATACATACGACAAGCACCTTTTACTCAAACAATCGACTCCGAGCTCAAGATCACGTTTTATGCATGAGGCCCAATAATAAAAATAAAAATTTAGTGAAATTTTGCTTACAAAAAAAAAGGAAGCGTGATTTGTTTGATTTGCAGGGACCTGGCGAGAGTGACCATACCCCAGCACAAAAAAGCTCGTTACAGTAGGCAGCCCGCCTGTTACAGTGGGTGCTCTGCAATCGGCCAACTTCGGTTTCCCTGGTTGACCTTTTGCGTTTTTTGTTTTATTTAGCATATTCTCCATGTAAGTCCCACGAGTACGGCCGCAATGGTAAGGACCATCCATGTAGTGACGGCATGCATGGACTAAGCAACTAAAGTTACAACCGGCACGTGGCCTAGCACCGGAGGGGAGCTGTTAGCGACGAGTTCTCTTTTACCATTTACTAGCCTTTCATGTTCTGGGCACTGCTACCAGCCACCTTAACATTACAAGTGTCCCCCACTTAGAGGCAGAAAAAGATAGAATATAATATTGATATATAATGTAAAGGGTGGTTAAATTTTAAGAATCGATGTTGATTTTGAATAAAACACAAATTATTTAGGAAATTATTGTCATTTCTTTTTATTATAATAATATGGTATAGTTTAATTATGTATGGAACAAAATATCGGCCAAACGGCCGCCGTGACCTCGGCCGCACACCTCCATCCGATGGTCAAAATTTTTGATGACGCTGAGGCATAATTGAGGTTCTATGCCGTTAATGTGCCGAACTATCTCATCCTTTAACTTTTGAATTGTTGCTGGCTTATCGACGTACACCTTTTCTTTCAAAGAAGTCCAACGGTGTCAAATCACATGATCTTGGTGGCCAATTGACATCGTCCGCACGTGAGACAACACGGCCATTTAATTTGTCGCGCAAAAGAGCCATTGTTTCGTTAGCTGTGTGGCAAGTGGCACCGTCCTGTTGAGTCCACATATCGTCCACATCCATATCTTCCAATTCGGGCCATAAAAAGTTAGTTATCATCTCACGATAGCGAATGTATGATCGGCCTCATTTTGGAAAAAATACGGCCCGATGATCCCGCCAGCCCATAAACCGCACCAAACAGTCACTCTTTGTGGGTGCATTGGTTTTTCGACAATCACTCTTGGATTATCATTCGCCCAAATGCGGCAATTCTGCTTATTGACAAATCCACTGAGGTGAAAATGTGCCTCATCACTAAAGATGATTTTCTTCGAAAATTTATCAACCACTGTTGCCATTTCTTGCCACCATTCTGACCATTGACGACGTTTGAAATGATTAAGAGCGCGTAAATAGAAGTCTTTATGCATAATGTTCATCAACGACGAGCGTGAAAGGTGCAATTGTTGGGCACGACGACGAGTTGAGGTGGACAGCTCTTCAGCCACACTATCGCGAGCACCAGCAATATTTTCTGAAGTACGAGCTGTACGAGCATGCACTGGTGTTTTCACATCTCCTACAGATTGTACGCACATTTGGACGATTAAATTGACCGAAAAAATATTTCAACAATCGAAAACAACCTTTGTTTTTTTATTAAACATCACGGAAGGTGATGTAAATCGTGTCGAAATATTGGAAATTAATTTAATAATAATTAAAATATAAATATTAATTATTTGACCTTTTTATCTGAAAGTAAATAAATATATATATTTTTTAATGGAATTTAATTTAATAATAAATACAAATATATTTATAAAAAGACCTAAAAGCTTAAAAAATAATAATTAAAATATATAAAAAAGATATAAAAGCTTAAAAAAAAATTTATTTATTTATAATTTTCTTTGAATAAATTTTTTTTAAATAAATAATTAATTTCAGTTCACGAAAATATCTGTTGTGGGATTTTTATATTTAAAAACAATAAAATATTTGTAATATCTAATAAGAATGCAAAATTAATTAAGTTAAATTTAATTTAAAATGTTTGCAAACATTGTTTAAACCAAAAAAAATCAATTAAACATTTAATATCAAATAATTAAATTAACGGCCAAAGTGAAAAAATCCACTTTCAATAAAGTTTCTGATTCATAGTTTTATTCCACACAGGGTATTAAACGACACACATTTGTATAAAACCGATTGTCTGGGTCCATGTACAGTATATAAATTACAAACGGAATCACAAACTTACTTTTTACTTACAGTGAAAGGTATAAAAAAATGTAATATCTGATAAACATTTATTGCATTATTGCTTAGCCGCCGTCGCAGGTCTGTGATTTGGCTAACAGTCGGCTGTGCCACCGCCGAAATTTTTTGTCTTAGCCGTCGCCGCCGATCAAAATCCCTCGGCGCAGGTCTCTGAATACGTATATAAAAATTTCAAGAAAGCAATAATAAATAATTCAGTGATTATGCCATAGACTACACTAGACCAATTTTAGATGGCAACTTTTGATGTTGCCATTGCAGTGAAATGCAACTCTGTGTCAACCCCTTAATATGTGAAGGACAGCAATATATCAATTTTTGTATTCCTCTCTCATTTCTTTGATGGGGTTAATTGCTTATCAAAATATTATATTAGAATGTTTTAAGCACACAAAAAATTAAAGTTTAACAAAACATTAATCTTTATTTGTGCTTAATTCCAGAAATTGTGTTGGTTTTTAAATTTATTCTTTTACTCATGATATTCTCATGAGTTATTTATTCAGTACAATAAGTACTGAAGGGGATAGCATATCTAAATGGAATCAGACGCTCTTCTGATTCCTCAGTAGACTACTCCCAACGTTTCTTGCAAACATTAGAACATTAGAGAGGAATAAAAATGGAATATATAGTTTTCAATATTAAAATGTTAGTTGGGAAATTTATTTATTTATTCAGTTCAATGCTTACTGAGTTTTTTGTTTGAATATTTGAATCTTTTTGTAACTATTGACAAATAATTCTTATTTAGTCATTTGCTTTTACAATATAAAGGTTCTGAGGAATCAGAGTAGCGTCTGACCAAATGGTCCACATAGATTAGCTATCCCTTTCAGTACTTATTGTACTGAATAAATAACTCATGAGAATATCATGAGTAAAAGAATAAATTTAAAAACCAACACAATTTCTGGAATTAAGCACAAATAAATATTAATATTTTGTGTTGAATATATGTATACCTACCCAACAAACCAAATGACTGGAGAAAAATATTAAAATAATAAACTTACAAACATAAGCCTTATGATTGAAAAATGTTTTAGAAAATATTGAAAAACTATATCGTAACAATTGTAGAATAATCAAAACGGCAGCCTTATAATTAAACTTAAATGTGCAAGCTTCCTATAAGCTTACTCTTTTAAGTGTAAAATATGCTTAAGAAAATAATGTTTTCTTAACCTTTATATAAAAATTTTTATTTTTTTTTAATTTAAAAATTCTGAAATATTTTATTAATTCTCTTAAATTACAATTATAAGGTAAGAGGAAAAAAAGGGGGGAGCAATGGCATCTTAGGCAATTCTGAAATAAGAATACACATATTTAAATAAAATTTTTTTATTGTTATATTGGTACAATTTGCTACGAAAAGAAAGATCGTTCTTGTGTCCTATAAACTGGTCATCTCTAGTTCGTATTGATACATCAACATCTATTGTTTTCTTTATTAAAAATGAACATACTTTTTATTACGCTTTTTGAGCTTAGATTTCGCACATTTTCGAGTCCATCATAGTTTTCCATCTAGTTGGTCTTTACCAATTACTTTCCTGAAAGCAGGGGATAAATAACTTTAATTACATGCATGTTTTATATATTATTATATTATATTATTATATATTATTATTTAATATTGTTTTTACTTTACACCACTAATACATTTTCTCTTTATTTAATTTTAACAGGGCAGCAATTTTCGGAACATGATGATGAAGACCATTTCAATCACTTGCAGCTTCTGAAAATTTAAATAAAATTTTTTATAATATGATAATGTGAATTATTTTTTAAATTATATTGTACATAGAATTATATTAATTAATTACAAAATGTACATCAAATAAAATATGTGTCAAAATGTTTTTTAATCAAAATTTTTTAAGAAAACTTTTTTTTTTAGTAACATACAAAAACTATAGCAACAATTTTGTTATTTATATAATATGTGTAGCAAAAACCATATTTATGTTGACTTCGTCACGACACTAAGCAACCAGAGATGAAACTTTTGAGGATAGAATTTTGAAAAACAGCATTTTATTTGGAGTTTGTGTGTAAGAGACAGATATAGTGTTTTAATATTACGAATAAGAGAAAATAAGCAAAATGAAAAATTTTTGCTTTAAAAAACATTAATTAAAAAGTTATTTCCGTAATGAAAATACACATGCCGAAAATACTTATATCTACGTTTTTTTGTTATGAAGTATGGAATTTAATGTAAAAGTGATAACAAACGCAAATTTTCATGTTTTAAAATTCATGTTTACGAAATGTAAATAATGAAAGTGTAAATTTTTTTGAAACTTTTAAACTATATTTGAATGGAATTGCGGAATCAGTCTCAATTACATTTATATTTTGAAGCTATAATTAATTTTCAAATGTAATGGCCTATCCCAAGTCTAGTTTTTCGTTGGTTGAATGTACTTACCATAATACATTTTGAACATTTATAAATAAATGATGCATATTCTGGTAAAAGTAAATTGTATTTCACTTCAAGTAAAAAAAAACAAAAGAAATCAAAAATTACAGTTTCGTAATTCAAAATAAGGCACATTAAGTTATAGTAGTTACTTTTACAACATTTTTATAATTTGTATGTTGTATGGTGTAAAAATAACTTACTTAATTCAGGTAACAGTAATATTAAAAAATAATAGCTCATCATTACAAACAAAAATTTGGTATTCTTTCCTTTAAAGTATGTATGCATACTTTCAATAAAAATAAAATCTTATTTATTACTATGACTGTGTAATTAACATATAAAAAAGCAATTGCAATTCTTATTTTTGTTTACGTATCGTTTACAGAAATAAATGCTTTTACATATGCACTAATAAAGCACTGATTTATTTATGTAAATTTTGCACAATATCTAGGACAATATGCTATGTAAATTTAAGTTTTTGATGTAAATGAGCAGGCAATATACTTATAAAAGGTGATTTTATAAGAACTATCGGAAATTTAAAAAAAAAAAACACATAAAATTCAGAAAAATGCATGAAATATTTATTTGGATCGATAGTTGGGTCGATATAATTTAATGTTTGAAGATTATTTCATGCAAATGTTGGCCGCGGCTGCGCCTCAAATGGTCCATCCGCTTAGTCCAATTTTGGCATACTCTTTCCAACATTTCGGCCGGTATCTCACGAATAATGTTGGCAATGTTGGCTTCCAGTGCGTCAATCGAAGCGGGCTTGTCCCTATAGACATTAGCCTTAACATAGCCCCACAAAAAATAGTCTAGAGGCGTTAAATCGCACGATCTGGGCGGCCAATTGGCTGGTCCCAAGCGTGAAATAAACTGTTCACCGAACTCGCCTCTCAATTGGTCCATTGTTTCGCGTGCTGTGTGGCATGTGGCACCGTCTTGTTGAAACCACATGTCATGCAAGTCAAGCTCTTCCATTTTGGGCAAAAAAAAGTTTGTTATCATCGCACGGTAGCGCTCACCATTCACAGTAACGTTGTGATTCGCATCATCTTTGAAGAAATACGGCCCAATGATGCCGCCAGCCCATAATCCGCACCAAACGGTTGTTTTTTGTGGATGCATTGGTAGCTCTTGCAATGCTTCTGGCTGCTCTTCACTCCAAATACGGCAGTTTTGCTTGTTCACGTATCCATTCAACCAGAAATGAGCCTCGTCGCTGAACACAATTCTTCGATAAAAAAGTGGATCTTCATCTAACTTTTCAAGAGCCCATTCACCAAAAATTTGGCGTTGTGGTAGGTCGTTTGGCTTCAATTCTTGCACCCAATCCTTCCGCAAAATTTTCCACGTAGTGGAGTAACAGAGGCCCAATTGCTGCGAACGGCGCCGAATCGATAATTCACAGTCATCACCAACACTGGCCGATACGGCTGCGATATTTTCGCACTCTACGTAAGCGTGTTGGTGGTTTAATGTCCAACAATGTAAATTTGGTGCGAAATTTTGTTACAATAGCCCGAATAGAAGCCTCAGTAGGTCGATTAAACTGACCATAAAATGGAAGAAGCGCGCGATGAACTTTCTTAACAGAGCACGCATTTTGGTAATAAAATTCAATAATTTGCAAGCGTTGTTCGTTTGTAAGACGATTCATGATTAAATTATAGACCAAACTGAAGATGTTTGACAGTGACACAAGATACAAAACGTGCGTGAGCTGTCAAAACTAGTGTTGCCAAAAAGATAATAGCAAAAAAATCACTCTTTATTATAAGTAGTTACTTACACTTGTGCTTGCCTTAGCTTTAGCTAGTGCCCGGTCTCACAACAGGGTTGGCTTATAATAATTAGAAATCAAATAAAGTTAAATGTTAATTATTAAAGTAATATTGAGACCGCCTTATCTCTTTTTTCAATTAAAATTGCCGAAATTACTGAGGTTACGTGACAAATCTGACAGGTGTTATTGTCAGATGTTGCCAATGCTGCCAGAAGTTTACTTAACATAACAGGGGCGTGCTAATACTAGTAATTTTGCCACGCAACAATGTGCTTAAACTGCACATTTGCTATTAGTGACTGGAAACAATGGATTATGACTAAAAACGCCAATATTTAAGAGTTCGATGATAATACGTCCATTCAAAACAGAACTATTGCAAATGACAACAGATGAGCTAAATTATTCATTGTGCTAATTGGTCCAAAAAAGTTGTAAACCAAATGGAACTGATATCGCCTTTTTGTTGATTAGAAGCTATGCAAATGTTATCGCCGTGAAGAAATCAAACAGTTGAAATCGCAACAAACCGTAACAGTTTTTTCTTACTTACATTTTTTTTAAGTGGTGAATTTTTTTATATCGTGCTGCCATACTGTCATCTTTTAGAATATTTTGCAGAGTTGTATTTTGCGTATATGCCAAAATCGACAAACTTATCTATAAATTTACCGTTTTATCTTACAATTTTATATATTTAACTTTCATAAATGTAACATATATGATATATATAGGTAAAAAAGGTATTTTACAAAATGTAAATTAAAGGTATATACGATTGTAAACTAATTTATAAATAAATTAGAGATTTCTTCAACATAAATCACATGAATTTTTCAAATGTTTACTTGTCTACAAATTGTAAATTGTTTTAATAGTTATTAGTGCTATTAATACAAAGGCTCGTTTGTCTTGTTTAACAGAGTATCAGAATATAAAAAAAATACATTGTATGATTGTCCAATTCGTACACTTGGGCAATTCTATGAAGGGTCGGTTGCCTTTTTATTACAGTGAGATATTCTAAATTGTCCAAGCCATGCACTTGGGCAAATAAAAGATGTTACTCAATGATGTGTTGATAAACAAGTGACCATTTATTATATTCAAAATGTCTTTTTTATACTTAATATTATAATAAAAACATAAAAAAAAACAAAAAGAATTTAATGTTGGCCGGAAATCGCGCATACCTTTGCTGCCAAAATTTTTTCTCACATGTGAGTTTATTTTCATTTCTATTTGTTTCGTGTTATCATTATGCTGACGCATTCATTCTCACGATTTATTATTTTATATTTTAGTTGTTTATTATTTCCTCAATGTTAGCCAGCGCAAAGCATACATTGCATTCCATACTGTCTAGCTGGTAATTTGACTAGGCACGTGAAAATAGAGATATTTAAAAATATTTTGTTTGTGCCAGAAATTTCGCTGAAGTACGAATTCCTAAGCTTTGCTTGGCTAGATGTGTGGAACAAAACAAAAATAAATAAACTTTAATTCTATTTGTTGTCAACAATAAAAAAAAATCATAAAGAGTTAACAAGTGCTAAGTTGCAAATTTAAATTTAGTTTACATGATAATCTGAATTTTTTTTTCAAAAATATTTTGTTTAGAACTGAATTTCTTTTATTTTTTTGTTTAGAGCTAAATTGGTTTACTTTTTACAACTTTTTCTATTTCGACAAGTACACTTCATGAGGACATAAAAATCTAATAATTTCTTTATGTTTTATAAATTAAAGAAAACAACAAAATTTAACTGATGTTCCTCATCAGCATTGCATTACTGATATGATGATAGTTCTCAGTAATATTCATTATACATAGAATCCTTTGGATAAAATTCATGCATTTTTTCAAATACGTTTTATATCATAAAATAAAAACTAAAAACTTTGTAATATTTAAAAGTAAAAACACTACCAGAAAGGATAAGTTCCACACAAGCAATTTCCATATTATTATTTTTTATTACTATTATTTATTTTTTATTATTATTATTTATTTTTTAATATTATTATTTATTTATTTAGTAGCATTTTTAATATTTTATATAACAATTCATATATCACAAATGTATGCTCTGCTATTATTAATATTGATATTTCTATTAAACATTACAAGTTTTTTTCTAAATTGATAAATATTTCTTTCAGTCTTTATGTAGTTTGGCATTTTGTTGTATACATTTAGCCCTAGTGGTACTTCCTGTTTGTAATCTGAAATCTCTCAAATAAAAATTATTGTATTTAACTTCAGTATCTGGTGAATATTAAGCCATTTCAATGATTCTAGCTTAAATCTTATTGATGTGTATCTGTTGCATCTTAGTATTGCCCGCATCTCCTTGTTTTGCAGCTTCTGTAATCTATTAATTTGCTGATCAGAGCAGCACGTATAAATTATGCTTGATCCAAATTCAAAATCGGGTTTTATAATCGTATTATATATTGTTATCGCTTTCATTACCGATACTTTTTTCCTTATTCTCTTGAAGAAACCAACTTTTTTTCCAATTTTCTTACTTATGTACTCAAAGTGATCTTTTAGCTTTAGTTCTTTATCGATTGTGAATCCTAGATATTTAATATTATTTACTTTTTCTATAGTAACGTTATTTATTATTAATGGTATATTAGTGACCATATTAATTTCAATTAACTTTCATTTAATTTAAGTTTATTCATTTGTAACCGCCAAATAACTTTTTTTTTTTAAATGCTATAAAAACATCGAGTGTAGCTTCGGCTGTATGGCACGTAGCGCCGTCCTGTTGAAACCAAATGTTGCCAATATCTTCCTCTTCAATTTTTGTGAACAAAAATTCGTTAAAAATGGCCCGATAACGATCGCCATTGACTAACGGCCACTCCTTGCTCATTTTCGAAGAAAAATGGCCCAATTATGCCTCTGGACCAAAATCCGCACCAAACAGTGACTCGTTTTGGGTGCGTCGGCTTTTCAATGTATGCGTGGGGGTTTTCTGTGCCCCAAATGCGACAATTTTGCTTGTTTACATACCCGCCAAGATCAAAATGAGCGAAAACACAACCATATTCTTTCAGCGGAAGGTTAAAACTAATTATCTCTCAAATCAGACATGAGCTAAGTGTTACCATTCACGAAATAAGCACTAGTTGAAAAAAAAAAACGTTAGATGACGGACTGTATAATGGCCGAAATCTATAACATGAGATACTGTAAGTTGTTAACATTAAATTCTTAATTCTTCGTTCTCAGGGAAAACATGTTTAGATTGCCAAATCGTTAATGGTAACTAAATCAGTTCTTCAGCCATTTTACCGTACTTTTTTTAATTATTAGCGGGCCAAATTAACATAGTTTCGCACAACAATTCCTATTCCAAATTTAAGGAGTCTTCGTTACTAAGTGATAATAATATGGATGACGATGATAATGACGACTTGGATAAAGATGATGAATCTGATATTGAATATGAAGGTGGTGGTGAGGAAGAAAATCTGAGAATAGTAAATAAAATAATGGTTTACACAAAACAAAAATTAAATTAAACTGGAAAAATATTTAGGTATATAAAGGGTGTCCGATCAAGAACGCAAGATTTAAACTTGGCGCCATTCGAAGTCTCATTGTTTGACATTTGAACAATTGTTATTGTTTGCTAGTAGAAGGTACGAGGTTAGTAAAAATGGAGCGCTACACGAGTGAACAACGCATTCTCATTGTGAAATTGTTTTACCAAAATGGTGAAAGTTTTGCGGCTACAGTTCCCAAATTGCGATCAATTTGGGATCACAATAATGCTCCAAAAGACTCAACTGTAAAGAGATTAATGGATAAATTTGCCGAAACTGGGTCTGTTAGTGATGTAAAGACAACAACGCGCCTTCGACCAGGTCGATCGACCGAAAATGTCGCAGCTGTACGTGATGATGTCGCTCAAACTCCATCCACCTCAATTCGACACCGAGCTCAGCAAATTGGTGTCTCCAAATCCACTATGCAGCTAATTTTGATGAAAGATTTGCATCTTCATGCATACAAAGTTCAATTGACTCAGGAACTGAAGCCAGCTGACCATGGACAGCGAAGGGAGTTCGTTAATTGGGTATTGGAGAGACAACATAAAAATGCTGATTTTGCCGATAAAATCATCTTCAGTGACGAGGCCCATTTCCATCTTGATGGCTTCGTCATTAGGCAGAATTGTCGCATTTGGGGTGAGGAAAATCCTCGAGTGATTCACGAGAAGCAAATGCATCCTCAATGTGTCACTGTGTGGTGTGGTTTTTGAGCTGGAGGAATCATTGGACCTTTTTTTATGAAAATGAGGCAGGTCAAGCGCAAACAGTCAATGGTGTCCGGTATCGTAAAATGATAACCAGTTTTTTCTTGCCTAGAATTGAAGAAATGAATGTGGAGGGCTTGTGGTTTCAACAAGACGGCGCCACATGTCATACAGCCAGAGAAACAATTCAATTGCTGCATCAGTCATTTCCCGGTCGTGTTATTTCGCGTTTTGGAGACCAGAATTGGCCGCCTAGATCGTGCGATTTAACACCATTAGACTTTTTTCTTTGGGGTTTTTTGAAGTCGATGGTTTACGCGAATAAGCCGACGACGACTCAAGCTTTAAAAGAAGAAATTGGATGCTGCATTAATGAAATACCGCAGCATTTATGCAAAACGGTCATTGAAAATTTCATTAAAAGATCGCGTGTGTGCCAGCAAAGCCGCGGCGGCCATTTGCTTGATATGTTGTTCCATACATAACCTCATTATGTCTACTTTACGATATAATAAAGTTTCACGATTTTTTTTTAAATATCTGTGTTTTATTTACAATTTAAATCTTGCGTTCTTGTTGGGACACCCTTTAGTATTATATATACTCGTATATTAGGGCGGGTCGATTTGTATGGAGGCAAAAAAATCGCTCAAATTACAAGGAAAATCGTATTCTAGGGATCAAAATAAGAAACTTTGCCGAAGGAACCATACCTCTACAATGTATTTCGATGTCCCGACTTTTGACCCAAAGTGTCGAATTTTGAAAAATCTCACTGTTCCTCAATCGAGTCAAAATGTATGACCGACCCCCACTAATTTTAAGGGCCGACCCACCTATGCCAGTGACACCCCCCCTTAAACCACCCCTAGATGGTTCCCCAAACAAATATTTCAAAAAATCACCATTTTTGGCACTTTACAAGAAAAAATCAGCGAAATGGCTATGTTTTTTTATTTTTGGAGTTTATTTTTCTCTTTATAAATTTATTTAGTCAGAACATATGTAAATGAAATAAGAATCTTGTGTTATTTTTAGGTTAAATACTGGTAATCCCTTTCAAAATTTGACCCTTCGGATCAAAAATCGGGACATCAAAATACATTTTAGAGGTATGGTTCCTTCGGCAAAGTTTCTTATTTTGATCCCTAGAATACGATTTTTCTTGTAATTTGTGCGATTTTTAAATCGACCCACCCTAATATATATAAATATATTTTTATGTAAATGTATGTAAAAAATTTTAATAAATTTATTTTTTGTGCACATCTGTACGTTTTGAACTGAATTATAGTTTTTCTTAAAAAAAAAACAATTTTGTTAATTATTCACAGATTTTTAGTCCATTATTGTTATATTTTTTACTAAGTTTATTTCAAAATTTTTGTGTTGTGTTATTTAAATGTATACGTTTATTTTCTTGTCTTATTCTTGTAAAGTGTATGCAACTATTTTTGTAGTGCTTTTCTTAATTAAAAATACATGAGTATATAAATTGTACAGAAACAGAAATTAAGATAATGTTTTTTATTAATAATATTGTTCTCTCTTATACCCTGTTCAGACATAAAAGTTAATGAAGTCAATTAAGTTTTAAATTGTGTGACTGATTTGGGTGTTCACACATATTCAATTAAGTTTACGCAATTAAGCATTTGACAAATGAAAATATTGACATTTTTTTTTTGAAAATATGTTTTAGTATTTATAAAATAAAAAATTAAAAGAAAGTCAAATTTAAAAAAAAATGTTTTGAAGGCAAGCAATTGCTTAAAAGAAATTAGTTATTTAAAAATTATTTTCAATAACAATTTTATAAAATTTATTTACCGGTTACTTCGGCTGCCATTTCCTTTTTATGACATTTATTTTTAAATTTATTTACGTTTTCTCTTTTTAATACTGAAAATATCAACTTTTCTCACTTTTGAGCTGATATTTAAGGGCACAACAAAGAGTTGCATTTTGATTTTGAATTTATTAACGTGCAATCAATTTTTAATCGCGCAATTATTTAATGGAAATTTGTAAGGTAAATTGAGCTCAATAAAGGCGATAATTGCGTAAAATGTTTAATTGTTCAATTAACGTGTATGTCTGAACAGCCTATTACTTTGATTTTTTATTGTTGAAAAAAAATATGAATATGAATTAGTATTTATACAAAATTACACGCTTTAAGCAGCAATTAAATTTTTATTTTAATGTGCTGTTCGTTGTTGAACCATCTTTTTGAAAATTAAGATGATTAACTTGTTTTTTCTTCACCATTTTTACTCTATTTCACATTTTCTGCGAAGCGTCTTTACCGCGAGCCTGAGTAGAGTACCATACAGGCGAAAACGGCATTACGTGTTGTTACAGTTTCCGGACTTACAAAAAAATAAAATTTAATTAACAAAATATTAATCTTTATTTGTTCTTAATTCCAGAAATTGTGTTGGTTTTAAAATTTATTCTTTTACTCATGATATTCTCATGAGTTATTTATTCAGTACAATAAGTACTAAAGGGGATAGCATATCTATATGGACATTTCATCAGACGCTACTCTGATCCCTCAGTAGATTACTCCCAACGTTTCTTGCAAACATTAGAACCTTTACATTGTAAAATCAATTGACTAAATAAGAATTATTTGTCAATAGTTACAAAAAAATTCATATATTCAAACAAAAAACTCAGTAAGCATTGAACTGAATAAATAAATAAATTTCCCAACCAACATTTAAATATTGAAAACTATATATTCCATTTTTTATTCTTCTCTTCTCTTTTACATTCGAATGCCTGGTGGGTATTATTGAATGTAATTAAAGAGTATATGAAAAACAAAAACAAAAAATTTTTAAAAAATAATAAGAAAAATGAGCACTTGTATATTATCCAAACAATATTTGGAGAAACACCGATTTATACTTTAAAAGAAAAAATTAAACGCTATAATAGCAAAGTGGAATCCAAAAAAAATCACCGCTGGTTCCAATTCATCTGGTAGCGTTGGTTTTTCACAAAATGTTTTTTTTTTGTATTCTAATTTTTCTACTCAAAGGTGCCTCACGCATAATTGTACATTTAAAATTTGTTAAACCTCAAAAGAAATTAAAATATAGTGAACCTTGAATTAAATTAAAATTACAATTTGAAAAAAACCTAAACTTAAAATAAAATTAAACTTATAGTTATTAAGCTTGAACTAAAAGAAAATGAAAAATTTTTAAACTTAAAAAATAAAAATAAAGTTATAGTTATTAAGTTTGAAATAAAAGGTGATTTTATAAGAACTATCGGAAATTTAAAAAAAAAAAACACATAAAATTCAGAAAAATGCATGAAATATTTATTTGGATCGATAGTTGGGTCGATATAATTTAATGTTTGAAGATTATTTCATGCAAATGTTGGCCGCGGCTGCGCCTCAAATGGTCCATCCGCTTAGTCCAATTTTGGCATATTCTTTCCAACATTTCGGCCGGTATCTCACGAATAATGTTGGCAATGTTGGCTTCCAGTGCGTCAATCGAAGCGGGCTTGTCCCTATAGACATTAGCCTTAACATAGCCCCACAAAAAATAGTCTAGAGGCGTTAAATCGCACGATCTGGGCGGCCAATTGACTGGTCCCAAGCGTGAAATAAACTGTTCACCGAACTCGCCTCTCAATTGGTCCATTGTTTCGCGTGCTGTGTGGCATGTGGCACCGTCTTGTTGAAACCACATGTCATGCAAGTCAAGCTCTTCCATTTTGGGCAAAAAAAAGTTTGTTATCATCGCACGGTAGCGCTCACCATTCACAGTAACGTTGTGATTCGCATCATCTTTGAAGAAATACGGCCCAATGATGCCGCCAGCCCATAATCCGCACCAAACGGTTGTTTTTTGTGGATGCATTGGTAGCTCTTGCAATGCTTCTGGCTGCTCTTCACTCCAAATACGGCAGTTTTGCTTGTTCACGTATCCATTCAACCAGAAATGAGCCTCGTCGCTGAACACAATTCTTCGATAAAAAAGTGGATCTTCATCTAACTTTTGCGAAATTTTGCGAAATTTTGTTACAATAGCCCGAATAGAAGCCTCAGTAGGTCGATTAAACTGACCATAAAATGGAAGAAGCGCGCGATGAACTTTCTTAACAGAGCACGCATTTTGGTAATAAAATTCAATAATTTGCAAGCGTTGTTCGTTTGTAAGACGATTCATGATTAAATTATAGACCAAACTGAAGATGTTTGACAGTGACACAAGATACAAAACGTGCGTGAGCTGTCAAAACTAGTGTTGCCAAAAAGATAATAGCAAAAAAATCACTCTTTATAAGCAATTTATCTTGTAAGGAAGTTTGCTGCCATGCTCCGTTTTCGAAGGTTTATTTTGCCCCAGCAGCTTCTTGTCGAACAGTCTTCATAGGATGCTGAAAAACACAAATATTGCTATGAAAAGAATTTTTAAATTGCTTATTTTGCTTTTTATAATATACTTACCATCATTAGAATTATTGTATCACATTTTATTTTCAAATATATGTAGAATTTACTTCACTTTTTTTAAATGAAACAAAAATTTAAAAATTTTGATTGTTTTTGCTTAAAAAATATTTATTAAATGATGTTAACATATGGTGAAAATAGTAATCTATATTTATTGCTACCAACACATTGCTTTTCAATCTCTTAATATTATTTTTGCTCTCGCTCTGTTCTTCGTAAGAACAGATGTTAAGTCGATTTTAGAACTGTCATTGTTGAGTATTCTCCAAAGGAAAAAGATGCTAATTTTCTCACAAATAAATAGTTTTAAAGGAATACAAATTAATAGGTATAAATATTTTTATCAGAAAGTTTTTCTTTTTTATTATGTATGTATATTCATTACAACTTACACCACCATACACTTTTTGCCAATTAATTGTTTACTGGCTTTCAAACTTTATAGAAACATAATTTGGCAAATTTTTTTTTTTTGTTAATTTACAATTTTTTCACAATATTTCGCAAAAATTATTTGTTAAATGTTATATTTTTTAAAAAAAAAAAAAATTTTAATTTTGACGGAAAACTAAAAGACAAAACAAATAAAGCTTTTCTATCGAGATCTGGCATCGCCTTTATAGTGCTACCAGATCGGAAAAATAAAGGTGTCGAGTCTAGTTGAATAGCCTATTGCTACTGGTAGACGTTACTACAAATCGAACGATAAGTCGTACAAGTATGAAATAAGTATCGTCTAGCATTCTGTCGTACTACAAAAGTATACTTCGAAGTATGAAAATCAAAATATTTTGATTTTTGTGGGCGGAGCTTGTATATATAAGTATTTACAATAAAATGTATCGTGTATCACGCTGTTGTACTACAAAATTTTTTGGAGAACAGCGGAGAGCGTCGCGCTTATAAAAATTAATTTTTTGTGCCAAATATTGTAAGTTAAAAAAGTGAAAATATAATTAAAAATATTTTGACAATTCATCTTTTTCTTTTAACTATTCTCTACACCATGTTCTTTTTCTTGTTAGTTCTTTTTTCTTATTCTTTACAAATAGTACTTAACTAATTATTAATAATGCCACCACATCATCCATTCTGCCGTATGTTTACCCTTTAAAAATTTTTCTTTTAAATGATAAAGTACAACTTGTAATACGATTTGTAGTAACGTGTATCACAAAACCGTACTACCACTCATACTTCGCGAAGTACGTATTTAAGTATCGTGTATCATCAGCATATGAAGTAAAGCGAGTTTCACATTATAATACAGAGTATTAACATTTTCATTAGATCAGGTGAGACCGAAATCAGATGCAAATCAAATAGACTGTCAAAAAATCTAAAGGAAAATATTTTCTGTTTTCATACCATCACACTTCAAATAAAATACAAAACGCGGCATATAATTTCACAGCTGATTTCTAGTTTTTTCATTGATTTCTTGTACAAGAGCAACCCTGATAAAATGAGAAGTGTGATAGCTTAGTCCCTATTTAGACGAAGAAACATTTAGAAGGGAAACATTTCGTTTGTAGGCAAATTACGGGTGGAGAAGAGAGAATTATTTTTGTGTTCGGTACTCGGCGATACGCTTTGTTCACATATTCTTTGTTGATATTTGCTTTACTTTTCTTTTCTTTCATTGTTTTGTGTGCAAATAATAACAAGAATAATGAAATGTTGCCGGCAACATGTTCGTCTGTGTGACCGCGAAAGAAAAAGCAAAAGAGATTTCAAGATGTTTTTCTTCCAAATGTTTCCTCGTCTAAATTGAGACTTAGAAAAAATTCTAAAAATAACAAAAACCATAATACTGCGAAAAATACTTAAGTATTTCACCACACTCACCACACTTGCTTAACATTTTGTTTTCACACTATTGGATTTTTACTTAATTCACGAATTTTTGACATATATTAATACTAAATATAATAGTCTGAAGCCCGCTTAAGCCACAAATGCTGTATTTTGTATTACATCATGAACATCACTGGTGAAACACATTTGAAAAAATTAGCGGTGAGCTAACTGAAATAGCAGCAATTATTTTTTTGGATGAATTGTTGTATGAAGAGGATTCTGGTTAATAAAATTTACCCAATTCTCATTTCTTTCTCAATAGCCATTTTTCTTTTTCTTTACTTCAATTAATTAATAATATGTACTTCATGATTGAGAAATCATCGTTAGAGGTAAGTTCATATTAATGAAGTACATATTATTAATTTTTATTATATAATATTTATATAAATAATATTATAAAAATTAATAATATGTACTTCATGATTGAGATATCATCGGTAGAGGTAAGTTCAAATTAATAAATTGTAAATGAAAATCAATTTTGACAACTTAGGATAAATCAGCTGTGGGATGAATTGCCTAATAATTTCACTATGGTATGTGTGTATGTGTACTCGATGAGAGTCTGGCACAGATTTTTTATATGGTACTTTTTTGTTATATTTGAATTATTTTAGTTGTTAAATTGTTTTTATTTTTTGCTAAATATTTATTAAGCATATGTATGTACATTTAGTTGTATTAATAATTATAAAATAACTATATATGTATGTTCAACGTACATACATACAAGCATACAAAAAATTATGATATACATATATAATGGTATATATACTGTTATTGTTATTGTCATAAACCCATATGACATTTAGTTTTTCTTCTATTGATCAATTTTTTAAGAACAGCACAAATATATTGTAATGGGAGAATTTACCATACGAATAGAGTGCAACTATATCAAGATATATACAAAAATGTCGAATATATATATATATATATATATTCAGTGTTATCGATAACAAATGATGTTTCCAACTTAAAACCTTTTAAGTGTTGCCCACTTCTGGTAAAGTATTAAAAGCGTTATTTGTCACTCTTTGCTTTAAAAGCTTAAGAAGTAAAGCTGAAGTTATACAGCACGCGTCGCGCGCGTCAACGCGCGTCAAAAAAGTTAAAACAATGTATTTATATGAAGCAAGCTACATAATGACCCGTGTGACGCAAAAAGTTAAGCAACTTTTAACTTTTCACGCGTTGTAGGCGGTTCACAGTTGACAAGTGACATTTGTTGTTATAAAAAGCAAAATTTAAAATGAAAAAATATATGAAAAATTAATAGAAGAGGTAAAAAAGCATAAAGTATTGTATGCCAAGAGATACATTGATTATAAAAATAAAATAGGGGACAACATCTCTCAAAATATATTTCATGTACCCAAAATATTTTATGCATTCTTCGTAAACAAACATGAGCAGAACATAAATATAAAATCAAAAAAATCTTGAAGTAAAATTATTTTGTTATCCATTTTGTTGTGTCATTCTACCACATAAAAATATAATTTCTTTTAACAGCTGATTAAAAAAAAAAGTATTAAAAGCGTTGTGTGTAGCTCATTGCTTTAAAAGCGTAAAAAGCTCAAGAAGTATGAAACGCGTTGCGCGTGAACGCGTGCTATGTACCTTCACCTTAATGCTGTGTACACACTTGTAAACATATTTACGGAACACGTTTTTCTCAGTACCCATGTTCTGTAACTTTTGTGAGAACTTCTCGCATCGAAAAGTTGTGAAACAAAATATTCCATCGTTTCTCGAAAAGTGAGAAAAAATTTTGTCTGTAACTCAAGACAAAAACACCACACATTACTACGTCGTTACGTTATAACTGTCACAATAAAAGAACGAGCAGCCGATAACAAAAGGAAGTCGGCGAGGCCGCTAACCACAAATGTTTTCGACGGTGGCTTAACGTAAACTAAAACTGAAAAATGTTCAGCGGCGGCGTCCGAACTACTTTCGTCGGCCAACATTCGGTTATATTAAAAACTAGATGGTTTTGTCCGGTCTCACCCGGCCCGGTCGGTATCCTTAGAGAGCGTTTGTATCAATTTTTAGCGACATCCCTTTACAAATAGAATTATAATTGTTAAAAAAACGAACCAAATAAATACAGTCATTAATTACTAAGAAATATGTATTAGAAATAAATTATCAATTTCTATTGTAATTATGGTTCACTATTTTGACGATAATTGCTTCCACATAAGAGATAGACATATGCTGTCGCGGACTTTTTTGTAGGAATATTTATGGTAATCATATCGTGCATACATTATATATGTGTAACTTCAACGATATTTGCGGCGCACGCCAAAACATGTCGCCGATTGTAGAATTTTTTCCTACTTGCTTGACACCTATCGTTATATTTTGGACAATTATAAATTATTGTAAAGTTTCATTAAAATCCATTCAGTAGTTTTTGCGTGAAAGGAACAAACATCCACACTCACAAGCATTCGGCTGTATAATATTAGTAGGGTCGTCATGTATGACTTAGTTTTTTCATGTGTTTTTTGTTTTAATTTTGTTAAATTATTTCTTAAATTTTAAAAGCAAAATATTAATTTAACAGGGAAAAAATATTTAAGAACAAAATATTTACCTTTTCACTATTATTATTGAATTTTTTTTTTTTGAACTAACAAAATTATAAATTTAAGATTTATTATATTTTAACTTCAATTCACCGACTTTGTATTTAATTTTTTTTGACAGTTTAAAGTGAGAACTTCTCGAATAAAATTCTTATAGACACACTTTTTCTTTGAATTTGCGAGTAATACGCTTACGTGACAGCTGTATCTCACAAAAAGTTACATACACAGCATAGTGAGAAAAAGCGGCAATTTGCTTCAATTTCATGTATTTTGTTTCATATTACATGTTTCAAGTGAAAAGTTTCTCGCAGTCAGAATAACAGAACATGGGCACAGGTTCCATTGTTTGATACACACACTGGAACCACTAAGCAACCAGAGATGAAACTTTTGAGGTTAGAATTTTGAAAAACTCAGCGTTTTTTTTTTTTTTTTTTGAGGTTTGTATGTAAGAGACAGATATATTGTTTTAATATTACGAATAAGAGAAAATAAGCAAAATGAAAAATTTTTTGTTTTAAAAAACATTAATTAAAAAGTTATTTCCGTAATGAAAATGCACATGCCGGAGATTTTTATATTTACGTTTATTGTTATGAAGTATGTAATTTAATGTAAAAGTGATAACAAACACAAATTTTCATGTTTTAAAATTCATGTTTACGAAATGTAAATAATGAAAGTGTAAATTTTTTAGAAATACCTGAGCAAAACAAAATAAAAATTTTGAAGTTCGTGCAAAAAAGACAGAAATGTATACTATATCTGCACTCTGACACCTCTGGTTGCTCGGTGCTGGAACCAACAAGTAAACCACAAATGCAACATCTGTTCTGTATTTTGTATTATAGCATGAACGTCACGGGTGAAACACATTTGAAAAAATATATACTTTTATTTTTGTAATTGTCACTTTTCACATTCCATAATTGTGGTAGATTTTTTATAAAAATTAATAAAATTTACCCAATTCTCATTTCTTTCTCAATCGCCATTTTTCTTTTTCTTTACTTCAATTAATTCTTTTAGCGGGCGACCAAAATCCTACATGTTTACAGCTTGCTTGGTTTAGGTGAACTAAACAAGTAAAAACAGTAAACAACGATACAGACTATGGAACCAACATCAATGCAACCAGAAAATATCAAAAAAATTTGATATTTTGGAAACCTCGAAGGGAACACGAAAATAAACTATAAGCACGACTACACACTACGGAACAAAACACGAAACATGTCATGTTTACGGAACATGTTTCTAAGTGTGTACTCAGCATAAGTAGCTCGTTGTGCGTTACAGCTAGAATTAACCGAACGTCCCGTAAGATTTCGTTACCAGCTGATCCGTTTTGTTATATGAAAGCAATGAGAGTACTTATCGAAAACAAATGTCACGTTGACGGTACGGCAAGATTTTTATATAATAGAATTTAGTAACGTTTTTACGGGACGTTTATGCACAGCTGAGACAGATTAGTTTTTTATTGGAAAAAAAAAGAAGTGGAACGCGTATAAAAGTATATAATTCGAGTGATTAAAACTTTTCTAAAAATAACAAAAATCAACTAAAATTAACAATATTTAATAATTAAACACTACAACAAAAAGTGTGATAAATTTTTTTGTAAAAAAAAAAAATTATTTTTGTTTTTTATGTGAAAGGCATATGACACGTTTTTAAATGTTCTATAGCTACACAAACGTTTTAACGTCAACGGGCGTCGACGGACGTTTTTAGCAACGCTCAGCTAAACAAGCCTTTATGCTTATTCCGATGCTGCCAAAGCTATCGATAATAAAAGTTTGTAATCGAAAATCTTCCATCTGAAAGATGTTAGCCCGTAGTTAAGTATTCTGCTTTTGTTGTTTTCAAGATTGAAAGAAAGAGTAACGATTATAGCTTTATTTTCATACATACGAAATTTACTTTTGCTACAAAAGTATAAAAAGTGCGTGCAAAAATATAAAACATTTAATGCGTGAAACTATTAAAAAAATTCAAATGTAGTTGATAGTGAATTCAAAGAAGGTATAATAATGTATGTATGGTTTTAATGAAATAATGGCCAGAATAAAGAAATTTTTTATAAAATGCATAATGGGTTGAAAACATAAATGATTTTTCCACAGTCATATGCGTATTTTATATGCATATAAATAGAGATATCTGTAATTTATGAGTAACAATAGTATACCCAGAGCAAAGGTTTAAGCCGTTGTAAAAAAATATTCAACGACGGTTAAAAGCCGGCTGATTTATTAAAAAAATTTTTTTTTTTAATTTATTGTATTATCTTATGCTGATGATACACGATACTTAAACTCATACTTTGCGAAGTATGAGTGGTATTACGGTTTTGTGATACACGTTACTACAACTCGTACCACAAGTTGTACTTTTTCATTTAAAAGAAAAATTTGAAAGGTAAACATATACAGCAAAATGGATGATGTGGCGGCATTATTAAAAATTAGTGAAGTAATATTTGAAAAGAATAAGAAAAAAGAAGGAACAAGAAAAAGGAACATGGTGTAGAGAATGGTTAAAAGAAAAAAATGAATTGTAAAAATATTTTCATTTTTCTCATTCGGCACAAAAAATTAATTTTTATAAGCGCGACGCTCTCCGCTGTTCTAAAAAAAATTTTTGTAGTACAACAGCATGATACATGATACTTTTCATCGTCCTTATACAAGCTCCACCCACAAAAATCAAAATATTTTGATTTTCATACTTTGAAGTATACTTTTATAGTACTACAGCATGCTAGACGATACTTATTTCATACTTGTTCGATTTATTGTACGATTTGTAGTAACGTCTATCAGTAGCATAATATTGTAAATATAAAACAACGAGAAAAAGATGGAAAAATTTTTTTTGTTAAAAACTAATATCAAAGTTAAATTCATAGAAAATATTTGTGTGCTCATTTTATACTCTTCTCTGAAAGACCCCTTGTACATATTGGACATTCTAAGTAAAAGGCCTCGTAGACGATCATTCATTTATCGTCAACTATGAATACGTTTTTTAAAGATGGCCGTCACACGTATACGTTGTGTGTGATTTTGACGAAAATCAAAAATAGTTTTTTTGACCAAAATTTGCTGGCTTGGCACCACTTTTGTTATAATTTTTTTTTTGTAAGGTGGGGGCACATCGCGGAAATTTTAGAAATAAAAATGGAAGAAAAAATTTTTTTCATTTATTTTTTACAGGCCTTCATCCAAATTGGTATTTTTACTGCTAGTACCAATGCAATAGCAATAAAAAAAATTTTATGACATTTTTTTTCTTTATGTGCAATCAGAATAAGTGTTTTACCGACGGCAAAATTTACTATTTTTTTAATGTGTTTTGCCGACGGCAAATTGTAAGTCTTTCCACATGTAAGTAATTGCTTGCAAGTATACGTATTAACTACGAAAAAGCCGAAAAAATAGTAGAAATTCTTGCAAATTGTATGAGTGTCTACTCAGAACAGTGCAAGCTAATTTTTAAAATATCGGAAACGGCTTCACTTCTAATGAAAAAATAGTTGTGCCATTGATATAGCGCTGCGTCTTCACTTAACATTTTTCTTTTCTAACAAGAAATAACGTCAGCAGAATAACAGTACAAAAATGTTGATGTTATAACTTATGTTCTAATACCATGTTCACACCTAGGTTTTTGAACGTGTTTAACGACTCATTCGTGTTTTTGAGCTAAAACCAGTAAATTTTGCCAAGTTTTACCATACATTGAAATGTTTTAATAAACATCTCAAACGACGAGTTTTTGATAAAAACACTTCAAGGACAGGTTTGCATTTGCATTTGGAGTACATTCAGTTGGTTTCCAGCAGTTTTATTTTTTGTTAATAGATGGCGACACGTCAAAAAAATTTTAATGACAAGAAAAAAATGGTAATTTAATATTTAGAGACTTATTACTTGAAATTTCAATATTAATATTTGGGGCTTGATAATACCCCAACAAGACGGCGCAACATGTCACACAGCTCGTGCCACAATCGATTTATTGAAAGACACGTTTGGTGACCGCCTAATTTCACATTTTGGACCTGTGAATTGGCCTCCAAGATCTTGTGATTTAACACAGCTAGACTACTTTCTGTGGGGCTATATAAAGTCATTGGTCTATGCGGATAAGCCACAAACGCTTGACCATTTGGAAGACAACATTCGCCGTGTTATTGCCGATATACGGCCACAAATGTTGAAAAAAGTCATCGAAAATTGGACGTCCAGATTAGACTATATCCGAGTCAGCCGTGGCGGTCATATGCCAGAAATCATTTAAAATGTAATGCCACAAGATTATCTTTCGGATGAATAAAATTCATGTCAATCGAATAATCCATCGTTGTTTTATTGCAATTTAAAGTTCTATACGTCAATAAAAAACACCCTTTACATCTATTTATGTTTATATAAATTGCAAAATAACTGCGTATGTTCAACGTACTTATATACAGGTTTGTATGTGTGTATATACAAAAAATGGTTTTTAGATAATAATAATACCAATAACAATAATAGTATACATAAATACATACATACATATATATGTACATATGTTTGTATGTATGTATAGCATTATTTTTTGTACATTTTTATGTGTGCGTGTATCTATGTACGTTGAACATATGCAGTTATTTTGTAATTTTTAATACAAATATATGTACATACATATGTTTAATAAATATTAGTATAAATCTTTTGCAAAATATACAAACTTATTATATTATATATACAACTTTAACAATTGAAAAAATT
This sequence comes from Thelaira solivaga, assembly GCA_947397855.1. Classification (NCBI taxonomy): domain Eukaryota; kingdom Metazoa; phylum Arthropoda; class Insecta; order Diptera; family Tachinidae; genus Thelaira; species Thelaira solivaga. The sequence goes on along the minus strand of OX377615.1, from coordinate 18,542,360 downwards.
CAGACATAACAAAAAAGTCCCAAATAAAAGGGCTACTGTGCCACACTCTCATCCAATACACATCCCATCACTGGCTTCATTTGGTCACATGAAATTCTATATTCTACAGGTTGGGACGTTACACTTACGTGGCATTCCATTCAGCTACACATTTGTATAGCTTCTCATATACCAGAAACGATCAGCTGAAACGGCAACATTTACATTTCTACATTTATACCATGTTTGTTCACACCTAGGTTTTTGAGCGTGTTTTAGCGAAATGTTTTAAAACAAAAACACAACCGTTCACAACAAGTTTGAGATGTTTTAGGTCACCTGATCTTGTTTTATTTTTTGATTTTATTTAATTTTAATACAATAATTAGCTCAAAACTTATCAAGCTTCAAATATTAATATTGAAATTTCAAGTAATAAGTCTAAATATTAAATTACCATTTTTTTTTGGTCACCAAAATATATTTGACGTGTCGCCATCTATTAACAAAAAATAAAACTGCTGAAAACCCACTGTATATAGTGCAAATGCAAATGCAACCCTATCCTTTAAGTGTTTTTGGAAGTGTTTTTATCAAAAACCCGTATGTTTATTAAAACATTTCAATGTATGGTAAAACCTGATAAAATTGACTGGTTTTAGCTCAAAACCACGAATGAGTCGTTAAACACGTTCAAAAACCTAGGTGTGAACATGGTATTACAGTCGCTTAAATAGCTCTTGATAATGATACAAAAGATCAAATGAACTAAATGAACGAACTATTCCTTTTTACTTTTTGAACTAGGAAGAGTGCTCACTAAAATGAACTACGGAGCACAAGTCAATTGATATCAATAAGTTTGATGTGTGTATCAGCCAATTTAATTTTTTCACCAACACAAATGCGTAATTTGACGTTGAATGATTGATAATCTATCACCCATTTAACTGCTTAAGGTACTAATAGACAACATGTTTTTTACACTGTATTTGTCAATTTTTACAATGCAAAAGAAAAACATGTCGTGTGTGCCCCCAAAAACATTGGTTCTTAAAAAAACATGAAGAAAATTCTGACAAAATTTAAATTAGAACGTGCTCTATTTTCTCATGTACAGTCATATGTTTTGAATGTCTATGCTTTGTGGAAATATTTGCCGCTGTATAATATTGGGCTATATAAATAGCCGACTGAATAAAAAATTTTACACGCAAATATTGACCTTAAAGCTTTGCCAGTTATATACAGTAAATGTTTGTTCTAAATAAGAGTCTTATCTAGAACTACTCCCAGATATTTCATCTACTCGGACATCACCAAGTAGCTTCCTCCTTTTAGTGAAGGGAACTACTTTGGTTTTATTCGGATTTATCGAAAGTCCCCTCTCCTGACACCATCTGTGAGTGGTGTCGAGAGCTGTTTGCATTGGATTGGTAATTACAGAATCAAACTTGACCCTGACCATGATTACCAGATCGTCCGCAAAGCCCTGAACCTCGTATCTGATATCGCCGAGAGTCTCCAGTAGCCCATCGGCGACCAATAGCCATAAGAGTGGCGATAAAACGCCCCCCTGGGGGCATCCTTTCGTTGGCCTAACAAATAATCTCCTTGCCCCGCATTGAAGATTATAGTCATGTTACTAAGCATACTGAGTACCCATGTAATGATCAGTCGGGGTATTTTCTTCTTGATCATCGCCTCCTCAATAGACTCGAATGTAACATTGTCAAAGGCCCCTGTAATGTCAACCGACGTACAGACGGCTATTTGTTTATCAACCAGAGCCTTTACGATTTTACTCGTCAGGCTGTGCAGTGTAGTCTCCGTTGATCTGCCTGATTGGTAAGCATATTGTCCAATATGAAGAGAGTTGTCCCTAAGATGGACTTCCCTGATATATTGATCTAAAATCTTTTCCATAGCTTTAAGCAGGAAGGACGTTAAGCAAATGGGTCGGAAGAATCTTGGAGTGTAATCTGCCTTTTTGCCTGCTTTCGGTAAAAGAGCAACTCTTGCTCTGCCCCAGTTTTTAGGTAATACTCCTAATTTTAGGCTCGTCCTAAATATATTGGTCAACCTAGGTGCGAGCACATCAACACCTTGCCTGAATAGGCACGGGTGTATGTTATCCACACCTGGAGACTAAAATGGTCTAAATGTATAAATAGCCCATTTAGTTTTATTGACGGTAAAGATTTTACGGGCCAGCGAAAGTTCCCTTCGGCAGAAGTCAAGGACCTAGTGCCCCTGACATCTTCACTGTAGGCGCAGCCCGGAAAGTCGTGTCCAGCAAAAGCTGTCCCGTTTCTTCCAGGCTCTCCGTAGAAGTTGCGTCAGCCTTCCGAAGTGTAGAAAGGCCATTTGAGTGATCCTTCGTAAGAGATTTATGTAGTCTAGCAGCTGCTGGAAGGTTTTCAATCTCTTCACAGTGCCTCTTCCATGAATCTCTTTGATCTGATCAAGACGTTGTTATATGCCGTTAAGGCACTTTTATAACTTGGCCAATCCCCAGTGGTCTTTGCTCTATTGAAGAGCTGGCGGGCAGTCATTCGCAGGGTGTCCATCTCTTTATTCCACCAGGGAACATTTCTGGAACGTTTCTTCAAAACCAATTCATAGCTATTTTCATAGGCTGAGGTTATGATGGTTTCCAACTTGTTAACTTCAAGATCTAGTTCCTGAGAGTTATCTTTTCATTTAGGCACCCTATGTCTTGTTCTGAATGAAAGTTGTACAGGGTCCGCCAAATAACTTTTTTTTTTTTTAATGCTATAAAAACATCGAGTGTAGCTTCGGCTGTGTGGCACGTAGCGCCGTCCTGTTGAAACCAAATGTTGCCATTATCCTCCTCTTAAATTTTTGTGAACAAAAATTCGTTCAACATGGCCCGATAACGATCGCCGTTGACTAACGGCCACTCCTTGCTCATTTTCGAAGAAAAATGGCCCAATTATGCCTCTGGACCAAAATCCGCACCAAACAGTGACTCATTTTGGGTGCGTCGGCTTTCTGTGCCCCAAATGCGACAATTTTGCTTGTTTACATACCCGCCAAGATCAAAATGAGCTTCATGTGAAAAGATGATTTTTTTTTGGCAAAATCGGCATCTTCTGTAAGTCGATCGCAGGCCCACTTAGCGAAGCGAAAACAACCATATTCTTTCAGCGGAAGGATAAAACTAATTATCTGTCAAATCAGACATGAGCTAAGTGTTACCATTCACGAAATAAGCACTAGTTGAAAAAAAAAAATTCGATGGCGGACCCTTTACAATGACCAATTGATCTTTCTAACATTCTTTACTTCGAAAGTGTCTTCAACCTCTCCCTTCAGGTCAAATCGAATATATCGATGATCTGACAGGGAAACTTCATCCAACACTCCAATTTGAAATGTTGTTTGAGATAAATGCACTAGCCTGGGTGAGATCTAATACCTTCCCCCTTATTGCATTTACAAAAGCTGGCTCATTACCTCTGTTTACTATAACAATATTATTAGTTACAATAAAATCAAGAAGTAACGCACCTCGTGTGTTGATGTCCCCCATACCGTGTGATGCGCGTTAGCATCACAGCATACCACCCACTGTAGGTTACAGTTTCGACATTACTCCGTAAGCTGCTGAAGCTCACTCGATACCACCTCGTCTGCGTCCCCAGGGAGGTAGACGGAGGCTAGACAATAGTTCTCCACCCATGGGCACTAGGCACTTCTGTCTGTGTAGCGACATGTTTCTTACACTATATTTGTCAATTTTTACAATGTGAAACAAAAACATGTCGTGTGTGCTCTCAAAAATATTGCTTCTGTAAAAAAACGAGGAACTTCAGACAGAATTTCAATTAGAACGTGCTCTATTTTCTCATGTACTTTCATATATTTTAAATGCCTACGCTTTCTTTAAATATTTGTCGCCGTATAATAATTTGCTGTTTAATTAGCCGGCTGAATAAAAAACTTTATAAGAAAAATAAATATATTAAATTTTTTTACATATATAGTTTTGCATTTTTAATAATATTGAAGCAAAGAATATACAATTTTTTAGTACAAGGTTATCATTAACCTTAAAATGAAAAAAAAACTAGTTATGTCGTCCCACTACAATAACACAATGAAAAATATTTTCGGCGGATATAAGCCATTTTTCAAACGAACTACGTGGATATTTCTATATTAAAAAAAGGCACACAGAAATAACACTACAGTGCAATTTGCTTATTTTTTTAATTCCAATTTATTTTATTTTATTATTATAAAACAAAAATTGTGAATAAAATAATAAGCAAATCAATTTCACAAAATTTTAATATTTTTGAGTTGCTCAGCTGTTATAAAAAAAACAAAGTCTATGTCAGATGTATTTCTACATGACGTTTGTGACCAAAAATTATAAACTTTCTGTAATATAACAAATTTTGCCAAATATGAAAAAAACATGTGTATTTTCAAATTAAAATACATATGTAAAAACATTTCGTCTATTAGTACCTTTAGCTAGCTTAAACAATTGTGCGATTACACAGAAACTGCATATGGCAAATTATAATAGAAGTTTCGATAAGTTTCTTAAAATTTCATTTGCTTAAGCAAACAGCGAAACTAGTTGTACATTCCGTACGTAATCAGATGTTTTTACATTTGGTATACATGCTTTCAACTGCACTTTTTAACAATTTTACTGTCTTCAAATGTTTGAATTTTTATCCATTACACGAATTTTAATTTCTTGCCAAATCACTTGTAAAATGTTAAATTTTAGTTTTCTTCATGTACAAACGCACATTTGCATATTTTAGTATAATGTTTTTTGGTATTTCGTGGGTTCGAATAAAAAAGAAGGAAATCTCGGTAGCTTGATATGACCAGGACCACACACAGCAATTTTAATTGGGCAATTCTTGATTTTGTAGGAGAGAGAGGAAAGAGGAATGGAAAGGGGTACAAGCTTGCTCTTACTCTGCAGTTTCTTTTTGTTCTCTCTTCGTATCTTTTATAAAGATGTAAAAAAGAGGACATGTAGCTTGAGGCTGAATGAATGACCGCATAAGAATGCTGAAATTGTCGAAACAAAAAATTTGTGTGTGGACCAAACGACAATTTTAAAAGAGAATTGGGAAAGAATTGCCGTGTAGGGTCCTAGTCTATCAAATTTTCTTAAAATAATTAAAAATAATAATAAATCTTTATTTATTTATGGTATGTTACAAATCAGTTATGATCATTAAATAACATATTGTGTAAAATTGTCGTTTATTTAGGATATAAAAAGAAATTGAATATTTCTCCAAAAGTGCCAATATTCTCCAGCTTGCAACTGTGACGAAATTGTCTAAGCAATTGACAGACTTTTCGTTCAATTTTGGCAGTAGCTTAAGTTTTGTTATGCATATTATAGTTAGGTCTTTATAATTAAACGACATAAATCCCTTTGATCAACTGTTGAGGCTTAGCACAATATGTTAACTTTAGGTAGCTAAATTATTTTGTAATGGAAAAAATGGCAGCAAATACATAATTGTTGAGTTGAGCGGAATTGCTCAACTATGCGTTTCTAGCACGAACACTCAACAGTTGCATAACAGTTACGTCTTATGAACGCGCCCACTATGTCAAAAAATATGATTACAAATTAGACAGTCGTATTTCGCACATAAGTCTTAGAAAGTTTTCTAAACGCTTATACGTTTCATTGTATAAGGGCTGTATTTTATGGGCATGTTTGCGTGCGAGGAAATATGAAATAAATAATATCAGGTTTAATTAGTTTTAAGAAAATTGTGTTTTTATTCGATTAAAAATTATATCGGTATGCCGGCCGTGACAGAAAGAAAAGAAGTTTTAAACATCTAATAAGAATTGAAAAACTTACTAACAGCCAATATGTATGACACACAATTTTTTCAACAAATCAGACAAAAATACAACAAAAAAACAAGCACTTTACTTAAGAAATACAGTAGAGAAATTCAGAAATTATCAAAACAAACAGAAAGATCAAATTTTTTTGCAAGAATGCAGCGAATTGGTAGCAGACCGAAACATTTGTTAAACACAACAAAACAGTTGCATAAATTATACAGAACTAAGACAGCATTAACAAAATTAAAACAAATAGAAATAAACTTACATACGAAACTTCTAAACACGGAAATTAAGGAGACACATACAACTATATCCCAAATAAAAGATACTATAGAAAAAATAAGCACAAAATTAAAAAAATACACTGCCAGAAAAGGAATGGACTATATTTAATAATGAACAATGGAAAAAATTTAATAACATAAAAAAAAAGACAAAAGCAACACACTTTACCAAAATAAACAAATTAAGAAGCGAAAAATTTAAAGTATTAAAATTTATAACGATGATTGTTTCATTAATGAACCAGAGTACAGAGAGTAAATGGTTACTCTCATTGGGAAATAGATTCGCACTACCGGTTAACCGAAAAAATTTTAGAACTATACCTTTAATTGCTGATATGGAACAATGGGTTCAAAATATCCAAGATGATACCAAAAAGGAAATAACAAGATCAAAGTTAGCCAACATTATAGCAAATTATAAGAGACAATTGAGTAATAATGAGCGAGAGAAATTTATAATTGGAATATATGAGGACACTAAGAATATCGTAAATAGAAATAGAGAAAACATTATTATAACACCATCGGATAAAAGAAACAAGATCGTAGTCATGTATAAAGTAGACTACTCAAAAAAGACGCAAGATCTATTTAATGACAAAAAGACATATAAGTCACAAAGGGAAGATCCAACAGAAAAATTACAACGCAAAAATAACAATATAATTACACAACTTACCAAAAATGGACATATGTATTTCTAAAAATGACAAGGCAAAATTAACTACGTACACAGCTGCTGCACCTGAATTATATGGACTCCTCAAAATTCATAAAGAGAATGTCCCACTGAGACCTATATCCTCATCATTAAAACTACCTTGTTACAAATTATCAAAATACCTAGGTGTTATTTAAAAAAACTTAGTTTCCCCAACATATTACATAAAAAACTCGATACAATTAAAGGAAAAAATCTCAGGAATTAAAATAGACCAAGAATACGTTTTATTCACATTTGATGTAGTATCATTATTCACAAACATACCGATTTATTTAGGAATAAAAAATATACTGGGAAAATGGGATACAATCAAAAAATATACACAAATACCGAAAACACAATTTTTGAAATTATTACAATTTTGCTTAAATGAGAATAATTATTTTAAATATAATGGAAAAAATTATCAACAAACACATGGTATGCCAATGGGAAATCCATTATCACCCACTATTGCAGACATAGTATTATACACACTCTTGGACGAAGTAACGAACGATCTAAAAAACAAAATATAGAAATAAAACTCATAACGAAATATGTAGATGATCTGTTCGCGATAGTAGATAAAAAAGAGGTGACAGCAACACAACAGATTAAATTCACTACGGAGAAAGAGGAAAATGGTGAAATAGCCTATCTAGACGTAAAAATCATAAGAAATGACAATAAATTAATAACTAATTGGTACCAAAAAGGAATATCATCAGGTAGAATAATCAATTTCTACTCTACTCAACCGATAACAACAAAAAAGAACACAGCAAGTAACGTAATCAGGAAAGTAATGATATTGAATGATGAGAAATTTAAAAAAGAGAATATTTTTAGGATAAGAACAATTTTGGAAAATAACAATTACCCCCCATACACAATAAATAAATTAATCAACAATACACTCAAAGAAAAAAACAACAACAATAAAAATCGAAATGATAAAATGAAATGTTATAGTGTACCATACATACCTAAACTCACAGAAAAAAATATTTGGAAAATATAATATAAGACAAAAAAAAAAAAAACAAAAATAGCACATACATCAAATTTTACAACGGGATGTCTATTTACATATAAAAAATCAAAAATAGATAAAATGAAAATCGATAATGTTGTCTATGAAATAAAGTGTAATGGTAATCAGAGGGAGAAGAAGAATATGTAGGGACAACTAAGAGAAAACTGGAAACAAGAATAACTGAACACACAGCTGACATTGAAAAACAGAGAGAACACAGCTTTATCTCAACACATAAAAGAGAATGGGCACAGCGTAGACTTCACAAATATTAGGATTTTGGATAAAGAGGCAAAAATAAACAAACGGTACACATTAGAGAGCTTAAGAATACAGGAGAAAATCAACAAAGTGATGAACACAAAAGAAGACAGAGATAATATAAAACTATTTACAATATTCAATTGCAATAATACCTAGTCAGCTGGTATAAAAAGATTAAGTTTACTGTAATATTTATTGTAATTATTATATTTTTAAAGTAAAGGTTTTTGTAATGATGTTTTTATTGCGGACTAAATGTAACTTAATAGTATTTACTTATGTTGTGATGTCCAAATTTAAATTGACGAAGCAAGAAAATTATTATTAATGTTACACAAAAACTAAAAACTATGTGGTTAGACATACATATACATACACAAACATAATCATAAAAATATTTTAAAACTAATTGTGTATTTCAGTTCAAATAAAAAGCTCCTGAAGAAGTTGGAATAAAGCAAACGAAACGTTGAGCGCACAATAATAAAAAGGGAAGAACAAAAACATATGTAGTTTGATGTACTTCTTTGACCATTCAATAGCCTAAGGTAAACCCTTAATAATCTCAAAAGATATTAACTTTAAAATACTTCTGATGTTGTGACCTTTATTGTTGCGTAGCTTTCACACAATTTAGTTATATATATTTGTTTTACACAAAAATCAAAAAACAAACATACATAGACCGTAAGCGGTTAACTTTGCCGAAATCCAAATAAGCAACAAATATAAAATTCATAAACAAAGGGAAATTTTGACTTCAGCAAAGTTGCCAGACGAATTGAAATAAATAAAGTATTAAACTAGAATCTGGCTTAAACATTGCCGGCCGCCTTACAACAACGTAAGGAGATGCAACACAATTTTCAATTAAATAATACAAAAGTTTCAATTGAAAGGCAGAAATATTTTGGTAGAAATATATATCAGATTTACAAAATTCAAACATAAATCCAAAAGTATATATATTGTACAATAACGAAGAAAGGTAGATTCTTAGTTACATTACATAGATGACAAACTCTATGTCGGTGATTGACCGAAGAAAGTCCAGCCAAATATTGTGTATTGCGTCAGTAGAGAGCCCCAACTCGTAAACACATTCCCGTCAATATTTTACCGCTAAGTTCGGGGCCAAGAACCAGAGATACTGTACCAGAATGGTAAAAGGTAGGGTCAGCCAATTGAAGACCATTTTCAATGGGAGTTCTTATTCCATGCATTTCGCTGTCAGGGAGATGCTTTTAGAAGAGTCATAGATTGAGCAAACCGTAACCGCACGACCCCCAAACCATAGTTTTCCCTGAAGGGTGGGTGAAAACCTTACCACATGGCGAAGTGGCAGCGGCGATACTACGGCCGCACTAGGGCGTGGTTGTGCAGCCTCGCTCGATCGACTCCCTTTTCTAGCCTTGATGGGCTTATCAATAGGCTTAGGGGAGTGCAGTATCATGTTATGATCCTCATGACACTTGTCACACTTCAGCGAACTGCGACTCCTAATCAACACGTGTCGAAGTTTCTTCTCATGAGCAAGATGTCGGGAACGGAAGCATGCTTTTAATGGGTGAAATTTTTTTGCAGAGACTACAAGATACAGCTTGGTTCTTATGCCTTTCCTTAGCTGAAGGTTCATCTTTCGATTCAGAGGTGTCCACTAGGCCGTTTGACTTGACGATTGTGATGGAAGACTCCTGCGGTTCATCATTGGATGACGCAGGAGGCGATGTATCCATTCCGGGCAAGGATGTTACACTCATGGACGATGGACCAGCTACCTACCTCCAAAGCTTCCTCGTACTCTTCTAACAAAGCGTCTTCAAAAATATTTAGAGCGTCCATAATATTAGGAAACAATTCAGGTTAATTAATATGTTCTAATCAGAATTAGTCAAAACGACCAGATTAGTGATTGGTCGCTTCACAACTCCGTTTTCTGTTCGAACGTCAGCGACGCGAACCTGATCGTCACTTCCTGGATAGGTTTTTATAATTCTACCTAACTTCCAAGAAGTGGGCGATATGTGTTCGTGACGAATAACAACCAAATCGTTTCTTTCAATATTACGTTCTGGAAATTTCCATTTGTACCGTTTACGCAAGGAATGAAGATATTCTTCTTTCCATTCGCAACAGAAATTATGTGAAAAAGCTTTTATTTTTTGATACCGATATATCAAACTTATAGCCGACTCGTATATAGGTTGCTCTGGCGGAGCTAGTATCGGGCTACCGATTAGAAAATGACCGGTAGTAAGAGCTACTGGTTCTTTCGGATTTTCTGACATAGGACAAAGAGGACGTGAACTCAAACATGCTTCTATTCTCGATAATATTGTGGACAATTCTTCAAAGGTGTATTTTAACAGCAGCTTCCCATAAGCCACCCATCTGGGGAGCTCCAGCTGGAATAAAATGCCACAAGCCATGAATGGCAAAAGTTGAACACAACATCGCTTTACTTTCAGTAAGAAATCACGAAATTCTCGTTCAATCTCACGAGAAGCACCTACAAAATTCGTACCCAGAAAACATAGTCAATGGACAATCACGTCTAGCTATGAAACGATGAAAAGCAGCTAGAAAAGCATCAATAGCCAAATTTGAAGTCGCTTCTAAATGTACTGCTTTGGTTGCAAAGCAAACAAATATGCACACATATGCTTTCGCAATTTTACAACCTTTACCAGTAAAACTCAAAGGGACCAGAAAAATCAGCACCTGTTGTAGTAAAAGGCCGTTCTAATGTAGTTCTTTCAGTAGGCAATGCAGCCATTATCTGATTGCAAGACCGCTTTTTATGAAAAAAACACCGCTTACACCTATTAATCATCGTACGAATCAAAATCTTCAATCGAGGTACCCAATATTTTATTCAAATAATCCTCAACATTAACTGATTTCCTCCATGAATCGAAATCACATATACGAATTCAATCAAGAAACGTGTAAAACGTGCCGAATATGGTAATATAATTAGAATATCTATTTAACGAACTACAGCTTTCAAAATTTCTGAAGCTAAAACTGTACCAAACAGCTCAAGCCTAAGAAAGAAAACTGATTTAATAGGGGGCTACTTTAATTTTACAGGAAAGTACAAATAAGCCCAAATGACTCCACGCGAATATGAATTGCCCCCGCGTATGCTTTCTCTGAAGCATCGGAAAAAACGCGAAGCCTCGCAGATGACTAAGTTGTGCAGTGTACCCATCTAGATACTCGTATACTATACCTATGTGTAAAAATTAACAAATCCACGTTATTCATTTTCCGTAGAAGGCAGTAGAAAGTCACCCCAATCTATATTATCACGATAATTTTTTTGCATGATAATCTTCGCTATAATTATCACAGGACCTAGCCAACCTACAGGATTAAATAATTTAGCAATAGTTGACAAGACCTCTCTTTTTGTAATCTGAGAAAATTCTGGCTTAAAAGATAGCGTCACTACATAACGGCCCTCGGAGTCGCGTCGCGCTGTTCTCTTATAATTTTCCTCACAAAATCCCTCACATGGGGTCCATATCTTCTTTTTTGGAGTCTCTTCTAGCTCCCAAAATTTAAGAAGATTTCTATCTAAGCTATCCTCGGGCGAGCACTCTATATTAGTGGAGTATACTTGAATAAGTGGTCTTTGAACAGATCTAGTAATAATCCATCCAGATTTGGTCGTTTGAGCCAATAATGTAGATAAAACATTCCCCTAACATTATCTGCGAATATAAATCAGCAGCTATCAAAATATCCACTAAACCTGGTCGCCAAAAATTAGGATCAGCTAGCCGTACGCTAAACTCTGTACGAACACTAGAGTCAATAACAAATGTGGGTAAATCCCCAGAAATTTTCGGTAATACCAAAGCCATAGTTTCCAAGATAATTGAATGATCTGATGGAGAACTAATCTCTAAAGAACAAATTTTCCTAGTCGTAGCGGAAAATGAATACCAGAAATTTTAACATTCGTCGTATATGTCATCAGTCCTAAGCGATTACAAAAATGTTCAGAGACAAACGAAGATTCTGAAGCTGGGTCAATAAGAGCCCGAGCTGGGTACGTCGTACCCTGATGAAGAATATTCACCATCGCGGTTCCCAGAAGCACTCTATGCTCCTGAGCAACATAAAAAACCTGTCGATTAAAATTGACACCTGAAGTAATACTTGTCGACGTAGAAGGTAGAGACGAGTCTACACAACGTGGTACAATTAAAGGCACTCTTTCAATTCTTGACTCCATGTTCTCGTGTTAAACAATTAAGACAACAGTAAAATTTTCGCACTGTAGAAAATCTTTCTGAGGGCGAAAAATTTTTAAAACGTTAACACGTTCTTAAAATATGTCCAGAACAACGCCATAAAACACAAGAAGCTGAATTGGAGTTAAAAGTTGTACTAGAATTCACAACATGAGTCTTAACCTTCTGCGTAGGTTTCATCACTGGTTGCGAATTCTTAAGGTCACGAACACACTCTAAAGTGTGTGTCAGAAAGGAATCAAAATCTTGCCAAGTGGACAAAACAGATTTATCACCCATGTTCTGAAAAACTCAAAACGCTTAACTTTGGCGATTACCATTTGAAATCGCAAAAAGGTGTTTCGCAAAACGATTAATTTTGGCGTTTTCAAACCGCAAGCATACACTGAAGCGAAGTGACGAATTTTGCACAAACTAAGAGTTGAAGATAAAATAAAATGTTGCACAATTCAAATTAAATATATTTTCTTTTTATTTCAACTAAAATTGGATAGAAAATTGGCCTTTTTCCATAAAAAATATGGTTTTAAAAAATTTACTTTGATTTTGTCAATTGTTTACTTATAAACTGGCATTTTCTCATTCACTTTCTATGAGAAAAACGGAAGCAAAACGCGCGGTTTCTAGAACATGCTTTAGCGTTTTGCAAAACGATTTTCGTTTTGAAAACGCTCGTTTTTCAGAACATGGGCGTATCTTTAACATCCTGTTCCCATAAACTAACTGTAGACGTAGGCAGACGTTGAATGCACATGAAAATTAAAAGTGGGTCCCAATTCTCAGTGGAAATCTTATAAACAGATAAAAAGTCCAAAATTCTTAGCCCGGCACTAGACTGTTTTTCAACCGTAGGGAGATTAAATAATAATTTAATATGAGGGTTCTCATATGCCTGCTTAAGGTTGCGCCAAGCCATTTTAAATCCCTCGTGACTCAAAGGGCACTTTGCCACAATTTCGTTCGCGGTAAATAAATCACGAAAGGCGGGCCACGCAATATAATCTCCCTCAAAAGTATTGACATCGCACGGTGGGAGTGCCAAATTATGATCGGGATTAATTGCTGCATTAGAGGTCTTAGCTTTTGGGACCGTTCGCAATTCGTAAAATTTCTCATTAGTAACAGCTGAACATTTGAGGAAAGTCACGTATGTGGCTTGATATTTTGCCGGTACTGACTCAAATTGCTCAGGCTCACTATCTTTGAGATTGAGCAAAAAATCCAAACACGAATCATGCGAAATTTTAACGCCTTCCCAAATTTTCTTTAATTCTTCACTTTGAATCTCTAATGTGAAAACCGTATGCATTTCCGGCGAAAACGCATAAAAATTTTGCCCAAATTTCATTAAAGCATCTGTTGCTCTTATATTATAAATTTATTTAGTGGTGCTGTTTTCGACATATTTTTCTTCTTTCTATAAATTTAATTAAAATAAAATTATTATCAGTGACCGATGTTATTATATTTATAAAATTTTCACAAAAATCGAACTTAATTTTTGTAAAAACTGACAAACTTTTATAAAATAAATTAAACAATTTAAATTAATTTATAATTTGAGTTTTCAAATATTTTTAATGCCCAATTTTTTGATATTTATTGAGATTATTAAGGGTTTACCTTAGGCTATTTAATGGTCAAAAAAGTACATCAAACTACATATGTTTTTGTTCTTCCCTTTTTACTATTGTGCGCTCAACGTTTCGTTTGCTTTATTCCAACTTCTTCAGGAGCTTTTTATTTGAACTGAAATACACAATTAGTTTTAAAATATTTTTGTGATTATGTTTGTGTATGTATATGTATGTCTAACCACATAGTTTTTAGTTTTTGTGTAACATTAATAATAATTTTCTTGCTTCGTCTATTTAAATTTGGACATCACAACATAAGTAAATACTATTAAGTTACATTTAGTCCGCAATAAAAACATCATTACAAAAACCTTTACTTTAAAAATATAATAATTACAATAAATATTACAGTAAACTTAATCTTTTTATACCAGCTGACTAGGTATTATTGCAATTGAATATTGTAAATAGTTTTATATTATCTCTGTCTTCTTTTGTGTTCATCACTTTGTTGATTTTCTCCTGTATTCTTAAGCTCTCTAATGTGTACCGTTTGTTTATTTTTGCCTCTTTATCCAAAATCCTAATATTTGTGAAGTCTACGCTGTGCCCATTCTCTTTTATGTGTTGAGATAAAGCTGTGTTCTCTCTGTTTTTCAATGTCAGCTGTGTGTTCAGTTATTCTTGTTTCCAGTTTTCTCTTAGTTGTCCCTACATATATTTTATCACACTTCTCCCTCTGATTACCATTACACTTTATTTCATAGACAACATTATCGATTTTCATTTTATCTATTTTTGATTTTTTTATATGTAAATAGACATCCCGACGTAAAATTTGATGTGTGTGCTATTTTTGTTTTTTATCTTCTATCATCTTTTCCAAATATTTGTTTTCTGTGAGTGTAGGTATGTATGATACACTATAATATCTCATTTCATCATTTCTATTTTTATTGTTGTTGTTTGTTTCTTTGAGTCTATTGTTGATTAATTTATTTATTGTGTATGGGGGGTAATTGTTATTTTTTTAAAATTGTTTTTATCTTAAAAATATTCTCCTTCTTAAATTTTCCATCACTCAATATCATTATTTTCCTAATTAAGTTACTTGCTGTGTTCTTTTTCGTTGTCATCGGATGAGTAGAGTAAAAATTGATTATTCTACCTGATGATGTTCCTTTTTGGTACCAGTTAGTTATTAATTTATTGTCATTTCTTATGATTTTTAAGTCTCGATAGTTTATTTCCCCATTTTCCTCCTTCTCCATAGTTGAGCGCACAATAATAAAAAGGGAAGAACAAAAAACATATAAAGTTTGATGTACTTCTTTGACCATTAAATAGCCTAATTTATAATTTATTCACAAAAAAAAAAATTAAAAAATTTTCAAATAAAATTTCTGCAAATTTAAAACATAATATCAAGTAAAACTGACCGACCGTAGGGTACAAAATTGAACAAATAGAAAACAAAGAGAAAGAAGAAAAAAACAACAAACTTATTTATGTATGTATGTATATAGCACTTTAAATATGTACACGCATTAAAGAAACACTTGAAACACAGAAATTCCGTCCGTCCACGTAAATAAAACCTTAGGTTTTTAAGTATTAAACGATAGGTAATTAAACAAGAGTCGCGAAACGATCAATCACAATATGAAGCAAAAAAAAAATAATTAAACCTATGTATGTATGTAAATATGTATATTAATTTTTACACTTTTTGCATTTACATACACACATATATTTTATTTGCCTTAACACTTTTATTTTTCTCTTTTTTTTATTTTGATAAAAGAATTATAAATATGAATTTTACGCACCTTATTTTCAATTTAAAACTTTTCTTAAATATGACGATGTAGCTGTTGGTGGTAAATGATGATTATAATTCCTTAAAGGGAAGAAAAGGAAAAATATTAACTTCGAATTTAATTTTTCTTAAATCCGGTCCGAAGGACCAAATGTTTGCGTGCCAGGCGTAAAATATGAAATATCATCTTTAATTATGAAATATCAGGTTTAATTAGTCTTAAGAAAATTGTGTTTTTATGTGATTAAAAAATATTACCTTTGAAAAACTTCTGTTGTTGTGATCTTAATTGTTGCATAGCTTTCACACAAGTAAGTTATGTATATTTGTTTTACACAAAAAAACAAACATACATAGACCGTAAGCGGTTAACTTTGCCGAAATCCAAATAAAGAACAAATATAAAATTCATAAACAAAGGGAAATTCAGACTTCAGCAAAGTTGCCAGACGAAATTAAATAAATAAATTACACAGTACAACAGCCAATCTGGGGGGTGAGAAATTCCAAGTCAGGGTGATGGTACTAGGTCAGTATAGCAAAACCCCAAAAATGTTCCATAGTGTTATTAAACAAGAATCTGCCTTAAACAAGGCATATATAGGGTGTCCCATAATTCAATGTCAAGCTGAAAGTGGGTGATAGCTCACATGGTGACTGCTCCCAGAAAAATTAGGAAAACATTTTGTTTGCAAAATTAATTGTGTAAGAAACTCAACCCGTTTAAGTTTATTTAATTTCATTTATTGCTTCTTATTAAATTCACCGTCTTCTTAATCTGCTAGTTGCTTAAAGAGTAAAATATTAATAAACCTTTTCTTACATTATAGTTCATTGGAATTGTTTGCTAAGTATATAATAAGTACGTTACGTATATGTACGTACATATATATTACAATAACCGTTTATTTCCATCCTCATTAGTGATTTTTCGATCTACCTATAATACACAAATAATATGTATGTATGTACTTAATACCTTCTTAATGTTAGGTGCTTTTAAAGAATGTATTCTTTGTTAATATAAATATACAACAAATTGCATTATTATAAATGCAATAATATTGATTGCAACATGATTCAATATAAATTTTTATTACTCTCCTTTTCATTTTTCTCAAAACAAGTGCTAAAAAAAGGCTAAGAAAACGCAAAAGTACAAGTAAAATGGATAACTTGAATATATTTTAAATTATTTTTTTTCCTACAGCTACAATATATACACCACTAAATTAAAAATTAAGTAATAAAATAACATTATGGATAAAAAGGGTTCAAGTTCTTCACATCCACGTATTCTTAAGAAAAAACATTTTCGGGTCAAGCATCAAAAGGTTAAACTTTTTCGTGCAAATGAACCGATACTCAGTGTATTTATGTGGGGAATTAATCATACGGTAAGTGAACTTAAATGTAAATAAAACTATATTTGCTGTTTTTTAAGTCGTATTTTACTTACTTCTTTTAAGATAAATGAACTGAGTCATGTAAATATACCTGTGATGCTTCTGCCCGATGATTTTAGGGCATATTCCAAAATTAAAGTCGATAATCATTTATTTAATAAGTAAATTTGGTGTTAATTGAGTAATACCTTTCTATTTCAAAGATATATTTTTGTGTATGTTTTCAGAGAAAATATGCCCTCACATTTTAAAGTGAAAGAATATTGTCCTCTGGTATTCCGTAATTTACGTGAACGTTTTGGAGTCGATGATGTGGATTACCGAGAATCACTGACTCGTTCGCAGCCAGTACATATTGAATCTTCTGGCAAATCAGCAGCTCAGTTTTATGAAAGTTACAATAAATTTTTTATTATAAAAAGTCTTACTTCTGAAGAAATTGAGCGAATGCACGCATTTCTTAAGCAGTATCATCCAGTAAGTTGTTTTACATTATAAATTAATTAAAATGTTTTCCTCCTTTTCTTCAAAAAGAAACGAGTTACATAGTTAAAACACACTGTCAGAAAAAAATATACTGTAAAACTGCATGTTAATAAGTGAGTTAAGACGGTAAACAAATTTTGCTCGTTCAATTTTATGCACATCAGATTATGTATATGAAAATATGTTGCCACAACGGTTTTAATTTTAATTGTTTTTAAAATTAAAAACAAATTTTCAATGTAATCTTCATATAAAATCATAAAATGGTACATTAAAAACAAAACAAAAATCTCCACTATCAAAGATCAACATTTTTCTAAAATTTTTTTAGTTTAAGTTTCAGTTTTAGAAAGTTATTTTTATTTATAGGATCAAAAAATCTTACAGAAATAAGCACAGTGGGGCAGAATCAAAATATTTTGGAAAATATTCAGCCGTTTTTAAACGGCTGATCCGAAATACATAAAAGCTTAAATTAAGTTAAGACGCAGAGCATCTCTCCCCCCAGCAGCGTTGCCGTGAGCTTGTAAAGGGGGTGCCTCGGACATGTAATTTTTTAAAACGCTAACCTTTTTTTTTATTTTGCATTGGATGTAGCAAAATTTTATAC
Source organism: Thelaira solivaga (assembly GCA_947397855.1). Taxonomy (NCBI): domain Eukaryota; kingdom Metazoa; phylum Arthropoda; class Insecta; order Diptera; family Tachinidae; genus Thelaira; species Thelaira solivaga. Next base: position 18,524,051 of record OX377615.1, on the reverse strand, counting down.
TGTCTTGTAGCCCTATTGAGGACATGTACAACCCTTTCAATAATAGAAGTTACATATATTATGTAACATATACGTATATACATATATATTATATAACGTATTTGAAAATTAAATTTTGTTCGTAAATTAATTAATTAATTAAAAAAATTTTTAAAGGAATGTTTTCCAAATCAAAATAAAACAAATATATATCTGATTTTGAAAATCACTCTCTTGCCTGGCCTTTGTGACTTTCTTAACCTACGTAACTTGTATCTCTTTTACGGCATTTTCTTCAACACTAATTTCAATTTAACTTTTCTCACTCATCTAGACACTCTAAATTTATCTCTTAAGTTTATGATTTATTGCATTTACATTGTGCCTAAAATTATATTCCAGCCTAATATCAGGTTGTGTATCCTAGTAATATCCATATGTAGTTTAATTGACGTAATGAAGTTTTTGGATTACTTAAGATCATTATTACAACTAACCAATAACTAAAAGTAGGATTCTCGGACAGGTAAATGGATTTTGGTTATTACAAAGAGTAATCAAAGAGTGTATGATTAGCTAAAGGCATGTTTGTGTTGTCACAACTTTTAACATGAACTTTAACCATTTATGTTTCTTTTTCTGTTTCTAACAAAACAGATGGAATAAAATATTATTTTCTTACCCCCGATTATGGATCACAACACTTAACTATTATGGTGTTGTGTGTTGTGAATTGCGATTACCGTTTACAACACTTATCTGTTGTGTTGTCTTTTCAGTTGTGTATCTAAATTTTCGGCGATTACCGTTCACAACATGTTGTCTTATGTGTTGTAAAAACATATAAAAATAGATAACTGGTTTTTAGGTGTTGTCTCCTTGTTGCGATTAGTTTTTTTGTCGGTTTAAAAATAAAAATGCAGAACAATTTTTAATTAAATTGTAGGGAATGTATTTTCAGTGGATTTTTTTCAAGATTTTTATTATTTTATTTTAAATGCAACAAACAGTTTCACCAGCAAAACCATCCTTGTTTATGTGGAACAATTGAAAAAATTTAATTCCAGAAATTGTTTGCTAACATTGTATTTGGCAGTTCTGATGTGTTGGAACTGTTCTGAATTTTTCTGCGAACTCGTGCCATGTCTGTTTTCTGTGTATTCATTATCGAAAAAAAATAGAAACACCTTAATCTCCAAGTTTTTTTATTTTATTTAACTTTAACAAAATATATTTATTTTAGTGCACTTGGTTTTTTTTTTTTTTTTTTTTTTTTTTTAATGTTGATTTCTTTCAACTTCAAAGTTTTTTTTCATGCATGTTTGTATTTTTAAGAAAAGATCTACTAACATTAATATACAACTTTGGGACGTACACACAACTAGATGTTGTGAACCATAATCGCATGTTCAATGAATGTTGTGTTGTAAACGAGACAACACAACATTTTTGTGTTGTGAATCATAATCGGGGCCTTATTCATTTTCTTTCGATTCAGTTTTTGGTTGGAATACCATCTTTTGATCGTAACGTAATCGAAACCCATAATAGGGGTGATTTTCTTGTTTGAATTTTTTAAAATTTATTGTTTGCCTGTTGACTAAACTTCTCATTTGGTCGATTGGTATAACAAAATAAGTGTTGAAATGTTTGGGCAGGCACATAACACGACTTGAAAGTAATCCACTGAAGATTCAGAGTAGCGTTTGATGAAATAGCTACATGGATATGCTTTCTCTCTTAATACTTATTGCACTAAATAAACAAATAATTTTTGAAAGTTTTCCATGAGAACATCATGGAATATTTTGCACGCAATCTAACGTTTTTTTTTTCAACTAGTGCTTATTTCGTGAATGGTAATACTTAGCTCATGTCTGATTTGAGAGATAATTAGTTTTATCCTTCCGCTGAAAGAATATGGTTGTGTTTTCGCTTCGCTAAGTGGGCCTGCGATCGATTTACAGAAGATGCAGATTTTGCCAAAAAAAATCATCTTTTTAGATGAAGCTCATTTTGATCTTGGCGGGTATGTAAACAAGCAAAATTGTCGCATTTGCGGCACAGAAAACCCGCATGCATACATTAAAAAGCCGACGCACTCAAAACGAGTCACTGTTTGTTGCGGATTTTGGTCCAGAGGCATAATTGAGCCATTTTTCTTCGAAAATGAGCAAGGAGTGGCCGTTACAGTCAAAGGCATTATCGGGATATGTTGAACGAATTTTTGTTCACAAAAATTGAAGAGGAGGATATTGGCAACATTTGGTTTCAACAGGACGGCGCTACGTGCCACTACGGACCCGTTATAAATTGGAATTAAGTACGAATAAAGATTCAATTTTGTTAAACTTTGATTTCAAATAATTTAATATGCTTAATTTTGATGTTAAAAATTGCAATATATTTTCTTATTACTAACAGTTGACACAATAACACAATTAATTCAAAATACACAACTTTTTAATTCACAATTAATTTAAACAATTTAAAGTAGTAAGATAATTTCGTAGGAATGACTCAATTTATCTGCCATTTGATTGACATTGTTGATAGAAATATCTATCACAGCGTAGAAGAAGGTTGCTATCAAATTCTTAAGGCATTGTGAAAAATGTGATAGAAACTTCGTGTATGTGTGATTTTGTATCTCTCTTACACATGGACCAAATGAATGTCAACATGAGTATGTGTTAGTTTCTATCGAACATTTCTCGTAGGGCATTTGCTTTAACTAAAGTTAATTATAATTATCTGACACCTTAAAAGTAAGTTGTAATAATGGTCTTTAGAACGAAAAAAATTTATGTGAAAATTCTTGGCTCACACATCCAAATTTTTATACTGGATTATATTAAAGCGATTTTTTTTATTAAAATTGAAATCATTGTAACAGTTCCTAATTCTTATTCTAGTGATTTCTCAACAAGTAAAAAGTAAAAAGTGTCATGTTATCCGAATACCTTGCGGTTGAAAAAATTTTTTTTGTTGAACATCTCTACATATGCAGATACTTAATCTGTATCAATTTGCCTATATCGTTGAATCAGCAGCTTGATAAAATTTGTTTGTAGAATTTCAGTAAAATTCCTAATTTACAAGCTTAATAAGATTACAATTATTAATTTTTGTTTTATAAATGTGTTTCCTTCTAATATATTTTTAATGTTTCAGTATATCGTTGAACGTCATGGAAATACGTTATTACCGCAATATTTAGGCATGTACAGAATTACCGTAGAAAGTGTACAATATTATTTTGTGGTAATGCGTAATGTATTTAGTTCCCATTTGACAATTCACAAGTAAGTGAAAACAACACCTCCAAAACATCCCAGCAAAAAAAAAAAAACAGATTTGTAATAAATGAATTTATAGTGGGAGACTACTGCAGTGACTTTATATTTTAGCACTAACAAAAATACCGATTTTCTGAATTTGCTTTAAATTACTTCAGCTGAACTAAAGAAATTTTAAGATGACTGAATAACAGAATTGAGTGTGTTTTCAAAAAATTATTAATAATTTCATTAGAGTGTTTAAAAAAAATATAAAGTGGAACCTAAGTAGTGATAAGATAGCTCAAATGTAAAAAAAAATTTGAAACACTTTCGAATAGGCTGTAACTGTAACTGAGTTTGTCACTACTTGATGGAGTACTCATGACCACTATATATGTTAAAGTGCCAAAATTTGTAATATAATAATTGGAACACTTCACGTGAATCGGACAGTGAAAAAAGTGAGGTCGTAGAAATACGTAATATTTTTTTGTGATGTTTATTTTTCAAGTTATGTGCTCTTACAAAATTATGCCAATTGAAAATCCAATTTTTTTGAGTAGATTTTCTAATAAGAAAAAGAATATTTTAAAAAATATCACACTTCGCAATTCGCAAAGACCTTTCTGTTTGGTAATAGATTTTGAAAAAAAAAATTTTTAACTCCAAATCCGCTTCTTTTTTAATTTTTCTGAGTGAATTTTACGTATTTTGTCTAAAATACGAAACGAAAAAATAAAAAAGTGGTATGCAGAGAATGACCTAGATATATAAAAATTACAGCTGAAATTTTAGTTTAAACTTACACGCTCCTAATAACGAAAGCAAACATACATGTGCGTAATGGGAGTTCGCAAACAGATAAAACCAGGCAAACGGTCTTATACAAACGTTTGTATGTATGTGTGTCTCTTAAATGTGTTGTGTGTAATAGAATTATGAAACAGATATCTAATTGAAGGAGGAATGCTGAAGAGGAGTTTTAGATTTTTGCGGTTTATTTTAAATTTCTTATCTAAAATTAAATATTTATTTCAGCATTATCTGTGACTTAAAAAAAAGTTTGCAAACATTTAATATTTTATTTAATTTTATTTATTTTCCATTCTTTCGACTTAAATGACTTTTCGTTGCTTTCAAAAATAAGAAATGTCGTTAATTTGAGTTTCTTCAACGGATATGAATTATTTATTGGAATCAATATTTATCATATCATTACAAATATTTCTTAGAATTTTTTTCTTTCGTTAAAAGTTAAGAATATGAAAAATTTCAAATATGAATATTTGGGTACTTCAGCTTTGGGTATATACGAGTATGTACATATATAAGATTTTTCACAGCCGAATTTAATTCTTTATTTGTTTTTTACTTAGTAAATTAAATGATAAATACCCAAAATCCATTTCCAAAACCATATAATTTACGAGGAAGTGAATAACACATAAATAGTCATCGGAAATAATAATTTTAATCATACCGAATATATGAATCGCAATGTTACCGACTAGCGAATTCTATAAAATATCGATATCCTTGTTGTTGCGATGCGAATTATCATAATAAAAGTTACTGAGTCGCTCTACAGCTTATGAATGCCTTATTTTATTTGAGGTTTTTAATATGTAAAGTGTTCAATAACCATTGCATGCCTCAAGCCTTTAATACGACTTTGTTTTGAATATGGCTGAAACCCTTTATCAAATTTAGTGAAAGACTTGATACATATATTTGTTGTGATTACAACTTTGATTATCCTAAAAAGGTGGAATATATCTAGTTATTCAGTTCAATTAGTCAGGGGTCTCATCACCAATAAAGAATTCTTAATTGAGCTTCTTGTATCAGCATTTGTATGTGTCAGTATTCCATACTGCATAACAATTTAATGTACAAAGAAATTAAGAATTAGAAATCTCAGACCTTACGGATGACAATTTCTGCTAAATGTTATGTATTTACTAAAGGGCTGCACAAGCCGATTTGAAATACACTACTGGACACTAGAACAACATAGTTTCTAGTGTACTTCTTACAGTAGACCAAAAATTTCTGCGCAAAAATGACGCAACAGAACAAGCATTGACAATCTTTGAAATTTTTTTTTACAGTTCTAACAGTACTTGTGTTTTGTACGGCAGTAGAAATTCAAGACAAAATTTTGTTTTAAAGCTGTGACGTTAAATTAAACTGTTCATAATATGTATGTACAATAGAGCAAGGGAATTATACATGCATGTATATATATACATCCGCACATATTGCTTTAGTCAACACAAGCGTGACCAAACAAATTAGGCCGCCTTTTAAAGACACACATATTCTGACTTCCTAAACGTATAATTACAATGTACCAATGCAGTATTAATACCAAGTTGATACATTGTGTAGTTACTTTTCTAATACTTTGCATACTAATATTTTGCAACCCTGACATCGTTTAGGAACATTTATATGCATTGCATCATTAATTATAAAGCGAACAATGGCGGAAAAGAACATTTTATTGAAAAATATTTTAGATTTGTGCGAACAAGGAAGCTCCAGGTAGTTGCTGCTTCGCCCGACGTCTTAGTTCGCTTATATGTTACCATGAAATTTAAAAATTTTATGTATATGTCGTCCCTTGTAAATGGGAACGTGTTGTCTATAGATTTAATATTTTGTAAAACCTGTTTCTATAGCACAATACGTTTCTTTTTTTTGCAAAATTACTTTTCAATATCTAGTCTCATGTTTATTAATATATTTTTATAGTTATGTGTCCATTTTTACTGTAATAAAAAAATTTTAAGATAAATAAGGGAATATTGAAATATATTAAATTACAAGAAAAACTGCTTACTTATTTTCTTGCGACGCCATTGTACTGCGTGTTGCATTTATTTTGCATATTAATTTTTTTGGATGCCTTGCTTGCTTTTTCTTGCGTATTAAATGCAATAGTGTTGCAAATGGGAACAAAATGCATTGTAAAAATTTCAGGGTTGCATTTAGGAATACGCTGTAATGTATTACTACAAAGCAACATGCGTTTAGGAAGTCAGCCATACATACACATGTTTGTATAACACCAACTGCCTGGCATCGTGTTTGTGTGCACAAACGTTACGCACGTATAAATTAAAAATTTCCATTAAAAAAACAGAGCATGTTGCTGTGAAAGTACACATATAAATACATACATACGTGTGAATACAGCAAAGTTTTATAAAGCTCTGCTGTCGTTGCTTGTTCTATTGCTTTATTGTTATGTTCAGTTTTGTGCTAGTGTGTTTGTGTTCTGGTTATTCTATGTTGTAGGGGTTCTAATTTTTACTGCAGTGCAAAACATTTTGTCACTGAAGTATTTGTTTTGATATGCGATAGAACAGTGCTTGACAGTATTTGAAATCAGGGATGATGTTTGAAAGCTGTTTCAAGTATGCCTGTGCAGCCCTGTAGTATTTACACAGTTATGTGCTACATGCAGAAAATTTGTCAATTCACACAAATTGATTTTACAAAAAATTATATTTTAAAAATGAGCGTTAAAGTTATTTTTTAAATCTTTTTACCCAAAATTTAAATTTTTGAGATATGTATGGCACTATTGAAATATATAAGTGGTATTTATCCATATTTACAATTGAAAAAACAATGTTTGTAAATGACTATAAGAATTTTTTCCTAAAAATCCAATGGAAAAGTCTAATATGCTATGCTAAGCATGCAAAAAATGTGGATTTAGTGTGCGAGTATATAGATTTTCTACCAAATAATTGTTTGAAATGGAAAAAACTTCAAATAAGCAATATATTTTTCATTAAAAATAAAGGTGTAGTTGTTTATTGCTTTTAAAACACTTTTTGTGGGAGAATCATAAGAAACTGACTGTGACTGTAACAAATTTACAATCAGTTTTTTAAAAGGCTGTGGATGTTCTGTGCATGACTGTTTTATATTTGGTGGAAGTGGTTAAAGATTTGTTAATAGAATGGAATGCTTTGTTTTGTTTGCAGAAAATTCGATTTAAAAGGTAGTACAGTGGATCGTGAAGCCTCTGAAAAGGAATTGGAAAAGCATTTACCTACATATAAGGACAATGATTTTATAAAACAAAAAGTCCGCATTGAAATTGGAGAGGGTGCGAAAACTAATCTAATGGATGTCTTAGCCAATGATGTTGAATTGCTTACAAAACTGCATATAATGGATTATTCGTTATTAGTAGGTATACACGATTGTGTACGAGCTGAAGAAGAGGCTTTACAGGGTGAAAACAGTCAAAGTGTTGGTGGTCCTGGTCGTAGCGAAAATAGTGAAAGTGAAGAGTGTGATAGTGGTGAACGGTATATTTGCATTGATTGCACTTTATTTTAATTGAAGCAGAGCACATATTTATATTCTCTCTGTACTATTTATTTATAGATGGACATATAACACACCTCCTGATTCTCCAAGAGGTGCGCAATATAAAGAAGTTGTCTATGAGGTTGATATGTATGCCATTTCAAGTATTGAAGGTAATTGATAAAAGTTTTCTCGTAAATTTCAAAAAACAATATTAATGTGAACATTCTTAACAACACAGAACGACGAGAAATATATTTTATTGCAATAATCGATGTCCTTACCCAATATGGTGTTAAGAAACAGGTGAGTTGGCGCTTTTATATACATATGTTGCTTCTGCATGTGTTACATTAAGTGTGTTCATTTACTTTGCTAACAACAACCGCAACGAGAGAGTAAAAAAAATTTAGCAAAATACCTCTCAAAAATGTTAAAAAGTAAATGACCACTTTATAAGTCAAAACTTGCAAGCTAAAGTAGTGTTGTAATATTTATGCATATATGAATTAAACACGTGCACAGTTACAGTCAAATGTACCAGTTTCTGTGTTTTGCTGCTTTCAGTGCGTATTGGTGAGTTGTGTAGAGTTTATAGTATGAGACTGTATTGTTATTCTCTTTACCAAATTGGATGTGAGTGAGTATAGAGAAAATCAAAGTAACATATTCCTATTATTTCCATTTGCTCACACAAATAAAATAGATATTAAGGCAAATACTATAACTTACTTATTGTATGTTGAAAACAAACATACATACATGCTTCGTTCGTACACTTATATTGAAAACAAAAACAAATTTTCTTATATTTTTGTTTTCAACAAATGCACAAACGAAATTGTCGTTCGTTTTTATGAAGCCGAGCCGCAAATGTTTGTTTATTCAACAAATTATTTGAAAATATTTGTAGTACAATAGTTTTTGCAAATACATATAAATATTTGTATGAATTGAGTTGGTTTACAAAAACAAAACCATACCATATTTGTTATACTTATTCTCTTTCCTATAATCACTTGTAGCAAATACTTATTTGATATATTTGTTTTAACAACACTTGTAGGTATACTCGTGTACATCTTTAATATTAATGTTTAGTAATTACCTCTATATTTTTTTCACTTTTACATACTCCTCAAGAGAATGAGGAATTGTTATTTGCATGCCATAAGAACATATATATTCAATCAAAACTTTTTATTTTTTTTAAGAACAAAAAGATTTTTGGGTTTGTAGTAACAGAATGTCCCACGATATCGAGAGAACGTTTTTCGACAATTTATATTAAAAACAACAATAAAGTATGAAATTTTCTTTTCAATATAGCATGTCTAACGAACATTTCCTATAGGTATTGTTACGTTTTTACCCTATCATAAAAGCATTTAGTTTATTAAGGTTCTTTATTGTAAAATAAAACACAAGATTTTCCCTTTTTCTCAACTCTTATTGGAGAAACATACTATATTTATAACCGTCACAACGACACTTTATTGTTTACGACACACATTTTTTAAAGTTTAATGTCTCCACTAGAACTGAACTTTTCTGGCAATCTCAGCTTTGCCTTATATACTGTTTCACTTAATACAAGAGCAATGTAAATTTATGTAGTAACAATGTTTCACTGTAACGGTCATCTCGCACCTTAGTCTAGAACCTTCTACAAACAACTAGATATTACTGCATATTTCTAGGTGTATCAAGTTATAAATAGAACCAAAAGCTAAACGAATATTCTTATTCTAGCTAATTCTAGAACACTTAAAACTAACATGAAACTTATACACTAATACAGATACAAATACTTAAAATCTCACAAGCATTACGTTCACAGAATCTACGCATTTACTTAATTAAATACTAAATTACTATATTTACATACATAAATACTATTTCTTATGAATAATTACACAGTGGTTTAACAGAGTGATTTTCAACACTGCCGGCATTTTCGTCCCGAATAGCCATGGACTTCCCTTTACCCTAGTCTGCTAAGCGTTCAATCTTCATTTTTGACTTTGGGCTGTTATACTTTTGTATTCTGCAAACCACATAATTTATTCATTTAATTATTTTATAATGTTCATCCCAATGCGTCTGAATTTTTGGAGGTACTCCTTTCTTTCGTTTCGGCTTGCATAATAGAACCAACTGGTCCTCTTTGCCAATTTACTTCTCTTGCGTACAAATCAAGGTTTTCTCTCTCCCGGAAAGGACTCACTAGACCCATTGCCATTTGCTTAAGTGAAGCACCTGAATTATATTGCTACAACTGCCCACGTTTTCTTTCAACTGTGTCTTTGGCTGCTTTACTCTTCGCAAAGTTTGATATCCGGTCTACTGACTTTTGTGAAACACACTGCTTGCCATACATCAAGATCACGAATACCGTTCACAAACGCAACAATTTTTATTTGATCCAGCAATGGGTGATGTAAAGTCACTGGTTTCTCTGTAAATAATAATAATTATTTATTTTTTCATATTTAAATTTAAATAAAGTAGCTAAATACTACATTACTTCCTTCATAAACAAATTAAAACATATTAATAAATAAAAAAATATATTTTTTTATAACATTAAACAAAATCATTTAAATATGAAGGTCTTATGGTCTGTCTCTTAGAACTTTTGATTTTTTAAGGTGAGCAACGTTCCTACGATAAGTCTTCTTGGACTCATTTGATTAAACAATAACTTCTCCACATTTTCGGTTAATTACTTAATGTGGAGTTGGATTAAACTCTGATGATAACTTGTTAGTTTTTATAAACCGCTTTACTAACACTTCATCTCCTTTAATATCAATATCTTTTGCATTTCGTCTACTATCTGCGTACTCTTTCTCACTTGCACTTTTTTTCTTTGCAACGATTGATAATTTCTTCATCATTTTCTAAAGGCTGATATATATGTAGTAGGTATTTTATCACGTATATTAAAGCCAAACATTAATTGCGATGGAGTTTTTAGTGTTGTTGAATGAGGTGTTGATATATGTATACATAATAAGATAATCATACAAATCTTTAATCCACTCTCTCCCAGTACTTTGGCTAATTTTAAGACGTTTTAATATAGAGGGATTTTGTCTTTCTACTTCACCATTTTGTTGTGGCCAATATGGAATAGTACTAATTAATTTTATATTATTCTGGTCACAATATGAACGAAATTCATCGCTGATAAATTGTTTTGCATTTTCAGATGTTATTGTAATTGGTAGACCAAATCGAGCAAATATAACGCTCAACTTTTTAATAATATCAGTTGTATCAATTTTTTTCATTGTTTCAATTTCTACAAATCGGCTATAGTAATCAATAATTACAAACAAACTATGACCTGACGGCAATGGTCCAAGAAAATCAACAGCTAAATGCTACCATGGATGTGATGGAAGTTCCTTTCAAATCATAGGTTCAGGTGTTGACGGCATTGCAACTAATTGGCATCCTTCACAGTTTTTTACAAATAATTCTACATCTTTATCTATTTTAGGCTACCATATCTTAGCATGCATGGTCCAGTTGAATAGTTCACTCTCTAAGATCTATTGGCATGACAATACGCGTGCCACGAAGTAAAATATCTCCAGAAAAAACATAACTCATTTTCAAAAATTGTAAATCTTCAGTTCAAACAATTGTATCCAAAGCTATTTTTAATGATGTTATAAGCGTATCTCTTTGAGATGATTCCACAATTTCTTTCAATTGTAATGCTTTTGGTGTAGCTAAATTCACAATTCAATTTACATAGTGTTCAAAAAATTCATCAAATGTCAATTTAGTATCAGACTCCGAAATCTTAAGAAGTCGTGATAATGAATCTGCAATATTGTTTCTTTTATAAATAACTTTGAATCGATAAGATTTTAATCTTAAAACCCATCGCTCAATTCAAGCACATGTTTTTGATCTTGAACCAAATATTATTTCCAAAGGTTTGTGGTCTGTTATTAACTCAAATTCCTTCCCAAACAAATAGAAATAAAATTTCTCAACAGCCCATACTAATGCTAATGCTTTTTTCAGTTTGACAGTATCGTTTCTCAACTTCCGAATATATATATATATGAAATTACATATGAAATTACTCGTGGTTCTAGTAAACTACTGAATTAGAACAGCTCCCAATCCTACTGGGATAGCATCAGCAAACAATTAAATACGATCATTAATATTATAATAACCTAAAATCTTATCACTCGTTATTAATTCCTTTAGTTTTTCAAATGCTACTTGGTGAATTTCATTCCATTTAAAGATTTAACTTTTAGGAGTTAGATTGCGAGTGGTTCTGTAATTGTAGCTAAATATGGAATACATTTTCCAATAAATGTAATTAAACAAAGTCCCCATTTAGACGAGGAAACATTTGGAAGGAAAACATTTTGAATTCTCTTTTGCTTTTTCTTTCGCGGTCATACAGACGAACATGTTGCCGGCAACATTCTAAATATTATTTGCACACAAAACAATGAAAGAAAAGAGAAGTAAAGCAAATATCAACAAAGAATATGTGAACAAAGCGTGTCGCCGAGTACCGAACACAAAAATTATGCTCTCTTCTCCACCCGTAATTCGCCTACAAACGAAATGGTTCCCTTCTAAATGTTTCCCTTCTAAATGTTTCCTCGTCTAAACGGGGACAAAGAAAGCTCTTAACTTCCTCAACTGTCTCAGGAGCACGAAATTGTTTAACAACTAAAACTTTATCTTCTGTTGGAGAAATACCATTTTCAGATAATCTATAACCCAAAAATTCAGTTTTAGTTACTCCAAATATACATTTTTCTGTATTCAATATAACTCCATTATTTTTTATTATATAATAATATACTTAAAACTTCCTTAATTCGAAAATCGTGTTGCTCTTTATTTGCACCATATATCAAAATATCATCAATATAAAAAATTACATCCATTTAACATTTGATCCATAATTTTTTTAAAAATCTCAGGAGCACATGTAATACCAAACATTAATCGTATATATCTGAAGAGCCCTTTTCGAGTAATGAAATTAGTAATCTCTTGATTTTTCTGAAATTTCCACCTGATGAAATGCTTGTTTTATATCTAATTTTGTGAAATATTTTCCTTTGCCAATATATGGTAAAAAATTTTCCATTGTAGGTAAAGGATAATTTCCTCTATAAATTGCTTCATTAGCTCACCTCATATCGATGCAAATACGAATATCATTTCCATCATCTTTTGGAATGACTGCTATTGGAGAAATCCATTTAGATGAACCATTAACTTTTTCAATTATGCCTTGCTGCATAAGATTATTAATTTTATTATCAACTGCTTTTTCTAATGGCACAGCAATTCGTCGGTAGTGTTGCATTACAAGAGCTATCTCTTCACGTAATGGAATATCAACTAAAATATTGTTTATTTTTCAAATTACCCTTTCGTTCATACAATTATTTTCAATCTCATTCACTTGATAACCAATTTCCAAAATACCCAATGCTTTTGCTGTATCACGACGAATTAAAAATTTCCCTTTTGCATTCATTACATAAAAATTAGCAGTTATATTTTTATTTGCAATAGTATAACTGCTTCAAATATACCAGAAATTTTTAAAATTGACCACCTTAAAAATTTTCTCAGATCCTTTACGCTGATTTTTAGCTACAATACTTTATTTTTTTTTTTAATTCCAATTATCATAATCAATCTATACATATAATAGACTAACGTTACTGACTGACTGACTGATGTATCATCATCACCCAGCCCAAACGGCTAAAGCTACGGACTCTAAATTCGGTAAGCAGGTGTATGTCCCAATGTGTGGGACGAAAAAGAATGGATTTTTTGAAATTCGAATATTAAGGGGGTAAAAAAAGATAAAAACGGGTAAAATCGAACCTCTTATATCTCCGGAACTATTACAGATAGAGCCATAGTTCAAACTACAAAATATTTTACTAAAAAAATAAGCGGATGGGTGTTTGGTACTTTTTCGATATTTGTACATTTGTGGCATAAAAAGGGTAAAAACTAATGTTAGTACTTTTTTTAACCTCATTTATTTTTCAAATTAACAGCAAAAAAAAACTAAATTGTATTCTCTTCTTAATGTCAATGTATGTTGACACTTTTTTAAAATTCGACCAAATAAGGTAAATATGTACCCCTTTTTAATACTATTTCTCAATATATACTTTTATATAAATTGATGTAGCATATAAACATTTTATTACTAATTTATAACATCCAATAAAAATCAATGGTAAAAAGGGAGAAATATGATTTGTGCTTTATATTTAAACAAGTTTAGTGGTATTTTTTATGTTATGTGCAAAACCTAGAATTACGACAGTAAAATTTAACAGTATTGAATAAATAGTAAGGAATAATAATAGAGACATTATGGTACTCTTTATTGATTTTAAGGGTACTTTTTGATATATTACTATTAACAACTCTAGAACAACGAGACTAGGCTCAAACGGTTCAGGTCAAATTGAAAAATCATTAAGGGACAAAATGGTACTTTTTATACATTTTCATGTTACTTTTTGATTTTTTTAATATAAACAAACTTGGCAGTACGATATTGGGCTCAAATGGTCCCAAGCAAAGTGAAAAATCATGAAGAGGACAAATGGTATTTTTATGTTTTTTTTTACTTTTTGGCATTTTATTATTAAAAAATGGAAAAGTACGGGATTTGGCTTAAATGATCTAAAGTAAGGTGGAAAACCATGAATGGAAAAAAATAGTACTTTCTCAGTGTTTCATGCTAACAACACTAGAACTATTTATAAGATTATCGTCTAACGCTCTTAAGCAAAGTAAAAAATCATTAACAGGCAAAACAGTACTTTTTATTGATTTCAATGGTACTTTTTGATTTTTTAATATTAACGAACATTAAACTATTAGACTGAACTTAAACGGTGATGAAGATGAAAAATAATTAAGAGAAGAAAACTGTACTTTTTATTAATATACTATAATGTTATTTTTTGAATCTTTTAACATTAACAGATTTATAACTATCAGACCGAGCTCAAACGGTGATCAGTAAATATAAAAATCAATAAATTGACAAAAGGGCCCTTTTTCTACATTTTAAAGATACCTTTTTTTTTTTTTATTTATTTATTATTATTGTCTATGGATTCAAGATCCTTACAGACTGTAGCATAATACAATTAATTATTTAAAAATACAATTAACTTAGTTTTTACAGTATCATTATTTGATGAATAATCAACATGTTTATAAAATTTATTAAATTGATTACAAATTCTCAAAAAAGGGTCAGAATTGGCATAATTAGCTCGGAATACTTTTACAGATAGAGGATTATAATGACGTGTAAATCTTGAAGGAACGTTAAAAAAGATATTACTTATCAAAAAATCAGAACAAACATTTCCTTTTAACAAATTTAAGACAAAAGTAACATTTAACATAATTCTACGACTTTTTAAAGTTGGTAGTTTAATGAGAGCAAGTCAACTGGTGTAAGGTGGCAAGTTTAATGGATCAAAATGTAAAGCACGTAGGCAAAATAGCAAAAACTGTTTTTGAACAGATTCAATATTGTTGACATGAACCATATAAGTCGGATCCCAAATAATCGAGCCGTATTCAAGAATAGGTCTTACTAAAGATGTATACAATTGTTTTGTTATATACGGGTCAGAAAACTCCTTAGCCCAGCGTTTTATGAAACCAAGCAGACTGCGTGCTTTTGCAACAGTTGAAGAAATGTGTTGAATAAAATTCAACTTTACATCAAGTAAAATTCCAAGATCAGAAATAATAGTTACTTTTTCAAGCTGCTGACCGTTTAAAGCATAGTTTACACATGACTGCTGACCACGGTAGAAACACATATATTTACATTTTTTGTGATTCAATTCCATTAAATTAAGATCACACCAGGCGCTACATGCATTTAGATCATTCTGTAGGTAAAGGTGATCTGCAAAGCGATTATAGCTCAGGAAAATGTTAACGTCATCAGCAAACATTAAAACATGAGAAAATTTTATTATTCCGGTAATATTATTTGTATTAAAAAATTTAGAACTAAGACTAAATAGTCTACAAAGAAATAAGAAATTATAATAGCGACAGTATGGTACTTGGCTGACGAAGTAGCGAGTTAAATGCTAGTCAATTTATATTTTGAACCAGAATCAATTAAAGCATATATTTTTATTCCTTCAATAACACATTCGACAATCACCCCTATAGACGATAACATGTGAAATTTTTTCCCATGAGATTTTTATTTCCCTCGAAGGGAAAAATGCGATCGTGAATCTCCCATGAAATTTTTATAAGCTATCAGCTCACATTGATTGTTATAAACAAGAACAAGCTGATTGCGAAAAAATGTTTAAATTAAAAAAAAAACAAATTCAGTGAAATAATGTTTAGAATTGGAGCAATATTGTTATTACAGGAACAAGAAAATAGGCAACAACGAATTTTTCGCGATTCATCTAACCCCTTGGAGTTACCTGATGCCCTGTAAGTGAAACATTTAATAAATAAAGTAGTTTTGAATTAATTTTTGTATTAGATTTAAACAACATTATAGAGTTTTACAAATCCACAAGCAATTGGTCTATTATGTTGCATTTTGTTTAAAATTATATCGCTTTTGTATAAAAGTTTAATATGTAATACTAGTTAAAATAAATGAATACTTACATGATTGATGAAACAATTCCCCCAGCTAATATAAAGTGAATAAATATTAGGGAAAAGTGAACAAATCTCATGGGAAAAAATTATTTACGATAAGGGGGAATTTCTTGAAGTACACATTTTTTTATGTTGTCAATCTCAACTGAATTACTTTAAAGTAAATTTTGTATGGGAGTTATTCATGATTGCAAGTATGTGAAATGGAAAAAAATTACGAGGGTGAATATTTTCTTCAATATCCGAATCAATGCAAAATACATAATTATTGTTAACATCATGAATATATTTTACTGTCGTTAACATTTATTTTTGAAAATTTATTTTTTAATTCTACAGTTAACTTTTGTTGTTTAGTTTTTTGTTCATCTTTTCTACTAATTGCTTCAAATTTTCGTTTATTCCGAATTGTATTATTAAATATATGCTCTCGTGATCTACATTTTATACTGAAATGATTACGACCACCACATTACAAATTTTTCCAATTGATGGACATTTAGTATCACTAGCTTTTTGACCTGTATATCAGATGTAAATTTGCGCTTGACACGTTTTTTATAAAATTAAATTTTATTGACTTCTGTTACAGGAAATTGTTGAAATCCTATATTATTAAAAACTTTTTCTTATTTGATGATCAATATGTAAAACTACAGATAAATCTACATCACCTTGTTTCAACATTTCTCTACGAAGAGTTGCGGATTTACATTCTTCCAATTTATTACCAAAATTACATCTTTCTGCTTGATTTTTTAATCTTATTGCAAAAGTACCAACATTCTCCTCATCTTCTTGTTTTAATAAACGAAATACATGTTCGTATGTAATATTTTGTTTAGGCAAAAAAATAAATATTAAATTCTTCTACTGTTTCTTCGTATGCATTCAATTGTTTCTTATACACACTAATATTCAATAATGGACCTCTAAATTTCTTATTTGTTAAATGTGGTAATTGAGCATAAATTTCTTGAACTTTTCTCCCAACAGAATGTAATAACATTGCAAGTTTAGTATCAACAAAAGTCGGGACATCAAAATACATTTTAGAGGTATGGTTCCTTCGGAAAAGTTTCTTATTTTGATCCCTAGAATACGATTTTCCTTGTAATTTGTGCGATTTTTAAATCGACCCTCCCTAATATATATATATTTATGTATATATTTTAAATTTTGACCGTTAATATTTTATATTATTTTTCATATAATATATCCTTTGAATTACACAAATCACACCAATTCATACCTCGTATATTATCATCGCTATTCATTTTTATATAATATTTTTTTTTTTAAATTTAATTTATATATAAAAAATATATATGTATATATATTTATATACTCGTATATATCCTCGTCGCTATTATAAAGTCACTGGTTTCTCTACTAATAATAATAATTATTTATTTTACTTTATTTGATTTATATTACAAAGTTTTTTTTCATATTTAAATTTTATATTAAGTATTATAGCTAGATACTACAGGTGATTTTCTCCAGGATACGTCAGGTGCACCAAGCGTTCTATTTCCATGGCGAAATCTTGGAGAGATTCACTTCTTTTTTTGTTTTTTAGTACGCAGCTCCATTCGGTAGATCTCTTTCTTATGCTCGCCACAATTCTTACGTTGAAGTATCACTATTCAGTCGTCATAGTTTTATCTGCAGCCAGCTGGCTCACTTTCCAAAATATCTGCTGCCGTTCCCTTCAAGGCCAAAATCAGCTCAGTAGCTTTTTCTTCATTGCTCCACATATTTTTGTTGGCCACTGTTTTAAAGTCTAACTTAACCCATTAAAGACTGCCCGTAGATCGGGTCGTACGATTTTGATGAAAATTTGGTAAGTGCGCCAGGTAGACCGTAGACCACAC
The DNA here is from genome assembly GCA_947397855.1 of Thelaira solivaga. Lineage (NCBI taxonomy): Eukaryota > Metazoa > Arthropoda > Insecta > Diptera > Tachinidae > Thelaira > Thelaira solivaga. Next base: position 18,505,882 of record OX377615.1, on the reverse strand, counting down.
ACCTGAGATATTACATGGGTATTTAAATACCCGGCAGTCATTAGTATATAATAAAGTAATGCACAATAATATTTGAAAAAGCTTTAGATTTTAACACAAGACAATTATGAATTTTTAAGCTATATACTCGTATGTGTCTAATGTGCGTGATGTATGTACATATACAATGATTTTATTCTAGTGTTCATACTATGCTTACTATAATATTCCGTTACTTTTCTTCAATAAAACGTTTTGTTTCGAGTTTCTACTTCCACATAAAACACAAATACTGTCAAAAATATGTTTAAAATTTTTTAAAATTGTGTCAATGCTTGTTCTGTTGCGGAATATTCTCTCACAACCTGTCCATAGACGAAAAAGAATGCAAGATTTAAATTTTAAATAAATGACTGATGCAGCAATTGAATTGTTTCTCTGGCTGTATGACATGTGGCGCCGTCCATCTTATTGGCCTCGTCACTGAAGATGATTTTATCGGCAAAATCAGCATTTTCATGTTGTCTCTCCAATACCCAATTAACGAACTCCCTTCGCTATCCATGGTCATTTTTTACTAACCTCGTACCTTCTACAAGCAAACAATAACAATTGTTCAAATGTCAAACAATGACACTTCGAATGGCGCCAAATTTAAATCTTGCGTTCGTGTTCGGACACCCTTTATATAAGGCATTCCTGTAAAATGTTCATCAAGGATAAACCAATCCGTTTCGGATATAAGTACTGGTGTTTGGCGTCCACAGAAGGTTATTTATATCAGCTAATTCCATACGCTGGTTCATTAGAACAGAAAAATTCAAATTTAAAACTGGGAGAAAGGGTTGTTCTATCGCTCCTTTCTCATTTGGGAAACCGCGAAAAACATACTGTTACTTTTGACAAATTTTTTAAAAATCACAATCTTATGTGTCGGTTGTCGGAAGGTGGGATTTTTGTATTAGGCACAGTTCGTGAAAATCGGACCAACCATGCACCTTTGATGAATATAAAAAATGGTATTGGCCACTAATAACCAATGCAATAGACGCAGTGATGGTAAATGCCTGGAAATTACACTGCCTTTGTCGGAAATACGAAAACAATCCACAAATGTCACAATATGAATTTCGAGTAGATGTATGCGAAACAATTATGATAAAGTCTAATTATCATCATCCGGGTAAAGCCTCGGCTTCCGGAGAGCAACTAACAATACGCCGTTACCGCATCGAACATTTCATTGGGAAACTTAGCACCCAATATCGTTGTCCACAATGCAGTAGAAAAACTGAATACGGTTGCATAAAGTGTCAGGCGAACTTGCATCATACACCTTGCTTCCTGGACTATCACAATGGCGTAGCACCTGATAAAATTAAATTTTCTAATACTAAATAATATATAAAAATACTATGAAAAAATACTGAAAAATAGATGTTTGCAAAGAAAAAAATTACAGACCATTCATTGTCGAGTATTTAAATACCCATTTTCGTTTGACCAGGTGTAATAACCAGGTGCTTTAATATATTGCACTGAAATTTTATTAATAGCATAAAACACACCTAAAGCTATTCGATACAGATATATATTATTAATTTATATTATTTTCTATATTATGGGCACTCTTTCTAAACATTTTAGTGCAAAAAAACATGTAAGTTCACCTGGAATAAAATAAATATAACTCGTTGAAAATTTAGCTGTTGCATTTCTTTAGGTTTACTTATCCTTTCTTCTATGAAAACCATTAAAATATCTTGATAATAAATGAACTAGTCCACGTTAGAATTTTTAGAGCGACTTTACTTTCTTGGGTATTTAAATACCCAATAGTCCATAATGGGCTAAAGACCTTAAACGGTGTGCTACTATCAAAGTCTTTGCTCTACTTGCACTTTCTGAAACTATCCTCACAGGTATTGGATTTGAAGATTATTCACCTTATGTTCGAAATCGTGCAATTTTTCGTTAATGCCTTTTTCTAAATTGGATACCCATTCCACAATGCCGTGTTCGCCCCGAATATTGGATTCCAAGGCTTCATATACTCTACCACGGTGGTACATCTCTTAGCTCCTTCACTGTCCTTCTTTGTCCACATCGTAGCGCCCATGATTTAGTTTGTAGACAATTTTGTAAGGACCCAGGAATTTTGGCTTAAGCTTTAGTTCGCTTGATGGTGACTAGATCGTTTATATTATATTCTCTTCCTAAAACACGCTTCCTATCGAATGATCGTTTGTTTTCTTGTTGAATTTTGAGAATGTTGGCTCTGGCCTCTTGACGGATTTTGTCTTGCTCTTGATTGAGTTCATTCACCATTTCTTCTTCCAATAAATCTTGTACATTAACGTTATCTTTAGTTTTCATCTTCGTTCCGGTTAAAATCTCAAAAAGAGTTCTTCCAGTACTCCGGCTAGGCGTATTATTAATTATTCTTTGCACTTTATATATGTGTCGATGCCAATGTTGAGCGATTTCTAAGCATAATTTAGTTAATATTGGTATGATGATTCGGGGTATTCTCTCCACCTGGCCGTTTTCGCGTGGTACTCCCGTCGTTATTAGTAAATGTTGAACTCCTTCCTGGTTACAATATTCGAAGAAAGGTTTAGAAGTAAAGACAGTTCCGCGGTCAGCGATTACCGTGACTGTGTGGCCAAACGGCACTGCCTGTTTCTGCAAACGGTCTAACAGCTCTCCTGTACTAGTACTTTTAGTAGAATAGAGCCATACAAACTTTGAAAAAGCGTCAACTACCACCATTGTTTTTTTTTTTTTAGTATTTTCCATAGGACCCACGTTGTCTAAATAGTACGTCATCAATGGCTTGTCGGCCTTATCAATCGAACTTAGAAGTCCTTCTTTTTTACCTGCCTTCGCTTCTGCAATAATATAATACATTCAACACAACCACTAACAATTTCTTGAGATTTTCGGTTCAATCTACTTATGTAAAACGCATTTTCTACTATATCAGTTGTCTTTTTTGGGGCAAATGTCCTTGCCTGTGAGCCATCTCTATAATTTCACGCTCCATGCTTGCTGGTATCACAATCAGTTCCTTGGCTGGATCTTTGTGTACGATATCATATATCATGTAGAAATCTTCATAGCATTGGGTTTGAATTATTTTCCTAATTGCTCGGATATAATCTTCTTCTAACTGAGCGCTTTTTACTCTGTGACGTAATGAATCTTCTATCATCGGACAAGAGACTCTGCTTAAAGCATTTACATGACGCATCCTTGTCCCAAACCTATGCTCTATCTCATAATCGAACTCTTAAAGAAATAGAGCCCACCTAGACACTCTTAACGGAACATCTTTCTTCTTCATTGTTATAGTGAAGGCATTACAATCTGTGACAATCTTCACTTTTGTTCCTATCACATACATACGCAACTTCTTTAGAGCCTCGATAATGGCCAATACTTCTAACTCAAATGAGTGATATTTCCCTTCCTCAGGCGTGTAGTCTTTTGTGCTCATGTACTCCACTGGGTGAAACTGACAATCTTCAGAGTCCCTTTGTAGTAGAACTGCGCCGTATCCGTTCTTGTTGGCGTCTGTGTGTATCCCCATTTCTGAGCTGGGATTGTATAGTCTTAAAACATTGGCACCTGTCAAAGAGTTTTTCAAAGCTAAAATTTCGTTTACCCATTTTAAAGTTGGCATCTTTCTTTAATAAGTCAGACAATGGTTTGGCTACCCAAGCATAACTTAGAATGAATCGACGAAAATACGAAGTTAGACCTAAAAACCTTTGTAGCGCCTTTCGGTCTTTGGGGACAGCGAATTTTTCAACATCTTGAGTCTCTTCCCTAGTATTGTAGACTCTTTCAACTGATAACCTGAAAATGTAATTTCCTGTTTTAAGAACTGGCATTTATTCCATTTTATCCTGAACCCGTTTGCTGGCGTGACTTCCAGAACACTCTTGAGCTTCTCGACACCTTTTTCATCTTCAGACGAGATTACCGTATCGTCCATGTAAATCGAAATTGTAATTGTTCTATCTGCTATCAACTCGTGAAATATTGCAGTAACGTTACGGCAAAATACTGCTGGCGAGTTTGATATACCAAACCGCTCATATAAAAATTCGTACTGTTCTCGCTGGGTAACGAAATACGTATTTTTGGCTTTTTGCCTCAATCGGTACACGAAAGAATCCGTTTTCCAAATCTAACGGCGATAGTCGCAACATAATCTTTTAGTGCCATTTTTTTTAAACAATAACTACTGGAGACGAATACTCTGAGCTACTATGCTTTACGATACCAGCCTTCAACATTCCTGCGACTTGTTTGTCTACAGTCTGTTGATCCGCCTACGATATTCGACGTGACTTACTGGAATTTCATCTTTTAGTACTATTTTCATTTTGACTGGAAACTTTTTCGGCCTAACAGGTTTATAATTTTCGATCATCTTCAAGACTTCCTTCCGAATATCTTTTGTGAGGTGGAATAAAATCATACTCATGAGTATTTGTAGAAACATTAAATCTTCTGAAATCTCTTAGAATGCCTTTATAACTTTTCTTCGGTGTGTCTTCCTTAATTTCTGGTTTAGTTTTAGTCCTGTTCCGAAATCTTTGATGAGAATTTCGCTCCTTCTGCAGTGATAGACAAGTTGATGTATTTAAATACATCATTTCCCAACACAACCGAATATATGATGTCATGTTTACGTACCGGTGTACCATCTAATTCCTCATTAGTCTCAAACGCCCCAACAGTTTCTATTTCATTCTCCCCTATTCCTACCATCCTGTCATCATCTTCAGCGAGTCATAGCGTACACAACTTATGTTACTACCAGTATCTATAACAGCCGATACTTGATATCCACATATTGTTACATCGTTAAAAATTCTGTTCGATCTATTTATCTTTGCTTCTTAAGAATTCAAAATCTTTAATGAAGACAAAGTATGTATGTTGCCATTCGTCTTTGCTTCTTTTAAATCAACTTTAGTATTCTGAAATTTTACACACTGATAAGACTTATGACCCATTTTATTATATTTAAAGCATTTTGGTTTTAGATCGGGACAATCATCTTTAATGTGACCTTTCGTACCACAGTTGAAGCACTGTAATATTTTTCGCTCTTTTTTCTTAGTGTCTGCTGGAGTTTTCGTTTTATAATGCAATTTGGAAAAATTCAATGTCTGAGCGGGCTTAGTGACCTTTTCATACACCTTTATTTTTTCTTTTAAATCCTCAATGTTCACGGCCTGATATAAGACTGCTTTATTTAATTTGCCATCCGCTATACCTTCGATGAAATATTCTATAATACATACGACGAACGTCAATAGATGAGTGTCGAACACCGAATTCTTTTTTTCAAGGCAGTTTTTAATGATGCCCAATTACGAATGTGCGCTTGGGTTGGTTGGTTGGCTTACGTGGCGGCCTAAACGGCTTTCAATTAGAGTCGTAAGACTTTTTGAACTACCTACTCGCCAAGACCATGTAGCCGTAAGTTGACCTAGATCCACCACGTGACATTCAGATATCCAAGAAGGTCTGCTAACTTTACTCCCGATATCTCAGGTAGTTCGCCCATCAGATGTGCACCGAGAAATCTATTTCTCGAAGCCATAAGAGCCGGGCACTCACAGAGAAGATGAAAAACCGTCTCCTCCCTCTCGGGTGACCGGCAGCTACGGCAGCTATCGTTGAAGGGCAGTCCCAGCTTGCTGGCATACTTACCGACCGTATGACCGGTTATCACCGCCACCAGCCTGGAGATGTGCCATCTATTCCTGCTCACTAATTGAATAGAGCGTTTACCATCATAGCGGGGCCATAATTGACGAGTGACCTTACACATTGGTAGACTCCGCCATCTGGTGTCTGCCCTTTAACGGTAGTGATAAAAAAATACCACTCCTGAATGTGCGCTTGACTGCGACAAAAAAAAAAAAAAAAAAAAAAAATTGGCTGCACCAGACAATAGCTGCCGTGCATAAATGTATTTTTGCACAGTATTCCAGCCTACCGTCAAATCACACTGTTCAAAATCATTAAGCCATGCTTCTATCTCCGGCTGACCTTCTCCCGAGAAATTCGATAGGATATCCTCGACCTCCTATAGTGTGGAAGTCGAGCGACCATGATTTTCTACATCCATCTGTTGTACATCAGCAAGTGAACCCTCGTCATCCTCTTCCTTTGTACCGTCACCTAATTTCCCTATACCACAATGTCTACTTAATATTTCTTGTAACACAATCTTTCGTCCGTCTGCTTCTAAACCTAACTCAGTGCATTTCCCTTTTAATTCCTCGACGTTATACCCTAAAATTGCTATTAGGTCCATGTCTTCAGTACGAAATATTATAAATGTGTGCAGAAATATAATAACAGTAATAATTGTAATATTAACAATTGCAATAAATACATATAATGTAATATAATATTATCTGTAACACCACCTTCAAATGAAATTATTAAAAAGTATTTAATTCAAAGCTGTTTTATAAATGCAATTAAATTAAATTCAATTCACTTCTTAGCTATTAAAAATTTTGTTTCATAAATAAAATTAAATCAATTTCCAATTTAATTATTTAAAAGTAAAAGTAAGCCGAATTAATTCACTTATTTACTTCACCTGTACAAATCAAATAAGTTAATTCAGTTATCGATTTATGAAATATTTACAAAATTAATTGACAACTGTAATTATTTTCAAAATTATGTAAAACTACTATTCAATACCACTTTTGTACAAATGCATTTACATTGATTTACAAATTACAATAACTTTGTTTTTATACTAGTATGATTTTGGGTTAAAGAGAAATTGCTTAATGTTCAATAACATTCGTTAGATTTCAAACTTTTTTTTTATTTTTAACGGTTCTATAAATTTTCTTAAAAAAGAAAAGAAATATTTTTCCTTCTGTTAATATTTTCTTTTACCCAAAACCTTATTTTAATTTAAAACTATTTTATATAAAAATCATTTTTTTTTTCATCTGTTGTGTTGTAATTAAAGATGCCAAACGGAAAATCCCGGTATTTTCGGGAAAAGCTAAATTCCGATATTCGCGATTTTTTACTTTTTAAATTCCGGGTTTTCCGGGAATTTCGACATTTTATTAATCCCGTTTTAGTTATATTTTTATTGTCATAAAGATATATTTTTCTGTGTGCCCTTATTAAAAACAAATACTTATTATTTGAAACGCCCTGTTGAAGAAAATCAACAAAACCACTTTGATATAAGTATTAACAAAACTTGTTGTATATTTTTATTAAAAAGTACAAAAAGTGTAAACAAATAAAAAATCAATTTTTGTTTGCGTGAAATTTGAAGAACACAAAACAAAAAATAAAGGTAAAAGTCCAGTTTGGAGTCATTTTCTATGTTTTTTATATTTATTTGAAAATCCCGAAAATCCCACTCGGGATTTCGGGATTCAGTTGAAAATCCCGTTTTCCGGGATTTCAGCCTCCATGAAATAACCCGTGATAAAGTGATATTACAGCATGACAATGCTCTACCCCATGTTGCGAAAGTGGTCAAGACGTACTTGGAAACGTTGAAATGAGAAGTCCTACCCCACCCGCCGTATTCTCCAGACGTTGCTCCCTCGGGCTATCATTTCTTTCGATCAATGGCACACGGCCTGGCTGACCAGCACTTCCAGTCTTATAAAGAAGTAAAAAATTGGATCAATTCGTGGATCGCTTCAAAAGATTACCAGTTTTTCCAACGCGGGATTCGTACGCTGCCCGACAAATAGGAGAAAGTAGTGTCCAGCGATGGACAATGCTTTGAATCATAAATGTATAACCAGTTTATTACAATAAAGCCTCGAATTTTGGGGAAAAACGGCGGAAGCAAAGTTGTACACTTAATACATAGTTGTCCTATTTCGTACGTTCTACACCCCTACATTTACTTGTACTTAATTCCAACATTATGTTGGGTTATAGTGTTTTCAGACTGAGTGAATTTAACATAAATGCGGTTTTAACTATAAATCCAAGTCTTAAAAACTGTATTTACCATACAAAGTGAATTTAATAAATCCACATTGAATGCTATTTTGGAATTGAATTTAAGTTGGATTTATGAAATACAGCACTATTTTTGTCCGTTAAGCTAAGTGCTACCATGTTAAAAAGATCTGTAAATATAGCAACAGCTGATAATGTTATTGAATGAAATAATATAATAAAAACCATTTCAAATATTTTCAGAAGAAAATGCTTTCAATGGCACCAGCAATAAAAGCATTTCGAAGAAAACAAAGTTTTTCGACGAAAGACAAAGAAAATATGTGTCCCGTAAGTGTATTTACCAAAGGTGATACATGTTGTGGCTGCTGTACAGTTGGTCAAATAAGTTTTGTACAAAGTAACGCATCAACTACACTTATTTCTATGGGAAATTTTTATTGTTTTGTAGAAATTTATTTGAAAAACTGTATATTAAATACTGAATTTAAAAAATTTGCAGTGTGAACGCAAAATCATCTATTGGTGAATTTAATGTTCAATTCAATATTTAACTTTCAGTCTGAAAACCATATTATTTTAAATTTATTGTTTTCCTCATGATATTCTCATGAGTTATTTATTCAGTACAATAAGTATCGAAGGGGATAGCATATCTATATGGATCATTTCATCAGACGCTACTCTGAATTCTCAGTAGATTAATCCCATCATTTCTTTACAAATATTAGAATCTTTACATTGTAAAAACCATTTACTAAATAAAAATTATTTGTCAATAATTCCAAAAAGATTCAAATATTCAAACAAAAAACTCAGTAACCATTGAACTGATTAAACAGACTTCCCAACCAACATTTTAATATTGAAAACTATATATTCTATTTTTATTCTTCTCTTTTACATATATATTTTACTATATTTTATATATATATATGTGAGTTTCGCCATGCAATCAATTAAACACTTTTGATATTCTTTTTTCCTTTAAGTTTAGGTACACAATATATTTTATTTATTCAATTATATGTAGTAGTTTATAATTTCAACAAGATTTAGTAATTTTAATAATGAACAAGGAGCATGGCGCGACTGTAGTTTAATGACTACTCTCTGTCATTTTTCTTTCTGTCCGTTTTCTAGTCGGTAGTCAGTGTTACCGTGGGGTAAGTCAGTGTTGTCGTGTTCGTATTAGCGTCCCCACATATAATATATTATAATATATTTGTTCCCCAATAAATTTAAAATCTGTTTTTAATAAAATTTTATACTTTATAAAAAATGTAAATTTTGGAAATAATTAATTCATTTGCAAAAACATTTCTGAAGTAATTGTGTTATATACCTCCTTAGATAAAGTATCGAGTATTTAGCACTCATAAAATTTACAACACTAAAAATATAAGCTGATCTGAAAAAAGAAAAAAAAAATTATAATTAAATATGGAATTTCGACATTTTACTTTGGTGCTGTTGATGCTAAGTTAAACTAAAATTGATTTCTTATTGTTTTAATTATTATTATTTTTATTATTATTATTTTTATTATTATTATTATTATTATTATTATTACTATCTTTATGGGCTATGATCGCACCGCGACCTTTAGGATCTATTGTGCAACCCAATTTCTAACTACAATCCGACACTTCTAGCTAGATCTCCTGGGACAAATGCCCCACTACCCAAGCAGCTTATTCTGCGTCTTGCCATCGCTGAGCACTCGCAGAGAATTTGTTCCGATGTTTCCTGTACTTTGCGACAGAAACGACAGGAGTCGTCTTGTACCACACCGATTTTACTCATGTGATAGTTAAGTCTACAATGGCCCGTAGGTAGCTCAACGTAGAGTTTAATGTCATTTCTGCTGAGGTTCAACATCTGCCGTAATGCGTTCGGGATTGATGAGGCTCTTTGACTGCCGCTTGCCCACTTCGGCCCTCCAGCAGTCTTGTAGACTTCCTTTATCCTCCTTGCGTAGAAGGGCACTAGTGAAGTGAGTGCGCCCCGTGATCATACCCAAGACTAGTGTAAGGCACGTCTTCATCGCCCCCGTTACACTCAAACAGGCTATTCGATGCAGGTTGTTGAGGATTATCTGAGCCTGTTTTTGTTCTACCTTTGGCCACCATACCAAATTTGAATCGTGACCATCGGTACTATGATGATTTTGTAAGACCACGCCATCATTTTTGGTCGTAGACCCCACGTCTTACCATACATTCTTTGGCACGCAAATATTGCCCTTAAACCTTTGCCAGTTATGTAAAATAAACGTTTGTTCTAAATAAGAGTCTTATCTAGAACTACTCCCAGATATTTCATCTTCTCGGACATCACCAAGTCACTGTTCCCCAATTTTAAAGTCCTTGGACGTAGCTTCCTCCTTTTAGTGAAGGGAACCACTTTGGTTTTATTCGGATTTGTCGAAAGTCACCTCTGCTGACACCATCTGTGAGTGGTGTCTAGAGCCGTTTACATTCGATTGGCAATCACAGAGTCAAACTTGCCGCTGACCATGATTACCAGATCGTCCGCAAAGCCCTGAACCTCGTATCTGATATCGCCGAGAGTCTCCAGTAGCCCATCGGCGACCAATAGCCTTAAGAGTGGCGATAAAACGCCCCCCTGGGGGCATCCTTTCGTTGGCCTAACAAATAATCTCCTTGCCCCGCATTGAAGATTATAGTCATGTTACTAAGCATACTGAGAACCCATGTAATGATCAGTCGGGGTATTTTCTTGATCATCGCCTCCTCAATAGACTCGAATGTAACATTGTCAAAGGCCCCTGTAATGTCAACCGACGTACAGACGGCTATTTGTTTATCAACCAGAGCCTTTACGATTTTACTCGTCAGGCTGTGCAGTGTAGTCTCCGTTGATCTGCCTGATTGGTAAGCATATTGTCCAATATGAAGAGAGTTGTCCCTAAGATGGACTTCCCTGATATATTGATCTAAAATCTTTTCCATAGCTTTAAGCAGGAAGGACGTTAAGCAAATGGGTCGGAAGAATCTTGGAGTGTAATCCGCCTTTTTGCCTGCTTTCGGTAAAAGAGCAACTCTTGCTCTGCCCCAGTTTTTAGATAATACTCCTAATTTTAGGCTCGTCCTAAATATATTGGTCAACGTAGGTGCGAGCACATCAACACCTTGCCTGAATAGGCACGGGTGTATGTTGTCCACACCTGGAGACCAAAATGGTCTAAATGTATAAATAGCCCATTTAGCTTAATTGGCGGTAAATATTTTACGGGCCAGTGAAAGTTCCCTTCGTGTAGAAGTCAAGGATCTAGTGCCCCTGACATCTTCACTGTAGGCGCAGCCCGGAAAGTCGTGTCCAGCAGAAGCTGTCCCGTTTCTTCCAGGCTCTCCGTAGAAGTTGCGTCAGCCTTCCGAAGTGTAGAAAGGCCATTTGAGTGATCCTTCGTAAGAGATTTATGTAGTCTAGCAGCTGCTGGAAGGTTTTCTTCACAGTGCCTCTTCCATGAATCTCTCTTTGATCTGATCAAGACGTTGTTATATGCCGTTAAGGCACTTTTATAACTTGGCCAATCCCCAGTGGTCTTTGCTCTATTGAAGAGCTGGCGGGCAGTCATTCGCAGGGTGTCCAACTCTTTATTCCACCAGGGAACATTTCTGGAAAGTTTCTTCAAAACCAATTCATAGCTATTTTCATAGGCTGAGGTTATGATGGTTTCCAACTTGTTAACTTCAAGATCTAGTTCCTGAGAGTTATCTTTTCATTTAGGCACCCTATGTCTTGTTCTAAATGAAAGTTGTACAGGGTCCGCCAAATAACTTTTTTTTTTTTTAAATGCTATAAAAACATCGAGTGTAGCTTCGGCTGTGTGGCACGTAGCGCCGTCCTGTTGAAACCAAATGTTGCCATTATCCTCCTCTTAAATATTTGTGAACAAAAATTCGTTCAACATGGCCCGATAACGATCGCCGTTGACTAACGGCCACTCCTTGCTCATTTTCGAAGAAAAATGGCCCAATTATGCCTCTGGACCAAAATCCGCACCAAACAGTGACTCATTTTGGGTGCGTCGGCTTTCTGTGCCCCAAATGCGACAATTTTGCTTGTTTACATACCCGCCAAGATCAAAATGAGCTTCATGTGAAAAGATAATTTTTTTTTGGCAAAATCGGCATCTTCTGTAAGTCGATCGCAGGCCCATAAGGATAAAACTAATTATCTGTCAAATCAGACATGAGCTAAGTGTTACCATTCACGAAATAAGCACTAGTTGAAAAAAAAAATTCGATGGCGGACCCTTTACAATGACCAATTGATCTTTCTAACATTCTTTACTTCGAAAGTGTCTTCAACCTCTCCCTTCAGGTCAAATCGAATATATCGATGATCTGACAGGGAAACTTCATCCAACACTCCAATTTGAAATGTTGTTTGAGATAAATGCACTAGCCTGGGTGAGATCTAATACCTTCCCCCTTATTGCATTTACAAAAGCTGGCTCATTACCTCTGTTTACTATAACAATATTATTAGTTACAATAAAATCAAGAAGTAACGCACCTCGTGTGTTGATGTCCCCCATACCGTGTGATGCGCGTTAGCATCACAGCATACCACCCACTGTAGGTTACAGTTTCGACATTACTCCGTAAGCTGCTGAAGCTCACTCGATACCACCTCGTCTGCGTCCCCAGGGAGGTAGACGGAGGCTAGACAATAGTTCTCCACCCATGGGCACTAGGCACTTCTGTCTGTGTAGCGACATGTTTCTTACACTATATTTGTCAATTTTTACAATGTGAAACAAAAACATGTCGTGTGTGCTCTCAAAAATATTGCTTCTGTAAAAAAACGAGGAACTTCAGACAGAATTTCAATTAGAACGTGCTCTATTTTCTCATGTACTTTCATATATTTTAAATGCCTACGCTTTCTTTAAATATTTGTCGCCGTATAATAATTTGCTGTTTAATTAGCCGGCTGAATAAAAAACTTTATAAGAAAAATAAATATATTAAATTTTTTTACATATATAGTTTTGCATTTTTAATAATATTGAAGCAAAGAATATACAATTTTTTAGTACAAGGTTATCATTAACCTTAAAATGAAAAAAAAACTAGTTGTGTCGTCCCACTACAATAACACAATGAAAAATATTTTCGGCGGATATAAGCCATTTTTCAAACGAACTACGTGGATATTTCTATATTAAAAAAAGGCACACAGAAATAACACTACAGTGCAATTTGCTTATTTTTTTAATTCCAATTTATTTTATTTTATTATTATAAAACAAAAACTGTGAATAAAATAATAAGCAAATCAATTTCACAAAATTTTAATATTTTTGAGTTGCTCAGCTGTTATAAAAAAAAAACAAAGTCTATGTCAGATGTATTTCTACATGACGTTTGTGACCAAAAATTATAAACTTTCTGTAATATAACAAATTTTGCCAAATATGAAAAAAACATGTGTATTTTCAAATTAAAATACATATGTAAAAACATTTCGTCTATTAGTACCTTTAGCTAGCTTAAACAATTGTGCGATTACACAGAAACTGCATATGGCAAATTATAATAGAAGTTTCGATAAGTTTCTTAAAATTTCATTTGCTTAAGCAAACAGCGAAACTAGTTGTACATTCCGTACGTAATCAGATGTTTTTACATTTGGTATACATGCATGAATAAAAAATGCTTTCAACTGCACTTTTTAACAATTTTACTGTCTTCAAATGTTTGAATTTTTATCCATTACACGAATTTTAATTTCTTGCCAAATCACTTGTAAAATTTTAAATTTTAGTTTTCTTCATGTACAAACGCACATTTGCATATTTTAGTATAATGCTTTTTGGTATTTCGTGGGTTCGAATAAAAAAGAAGGAAATCTCGGTAGCTTGATATGACCAGGACCACACACAGCAATTTTAATTGGGCAATTCTTGATTTTGTAGGAGAGAGAGGAAAGAGGAATGGAAAGGGGTACAAGCTTGCTCTTACTCTGCAGTTTCTTTTTGTTCTCTCTTCGTATCTTTTATAAAGATGTAAAAAAGAGGACATGTAGCTTGAGGCTGAATGAATGACCGCATAAGAATGCTGAAATTGTCGAAACAAAAAATTTGTGTGTGTTTACCAAACGACAATTTTAAAAGAGAATTGGGAAAGAATTGCCGTGTAGGGTCCTAGTCTATCAAATTTTCTTAAAATAATTAAAAATAATAATAAATCTTTATTTATTTATGGTATGTTACAAATCAATTATGATCATTAAATAACATATTGTGTAAAATTGTCGTTTATTTAGGATATAAAAAGAAATTGAATATTTCTCCAAAAGTGCCAATATTCTCCAGCTTGCAACTGTGACGAAATTGTCTAAGCAATTGACAGACTTTTCGTTCAATTTTGGCAGTAGCTTAAGTTTTGTTATGCATATTATAGTTAGGTCTTTATAATTAAACGACATAAATCCCTTTGATCAACTGTTGAGGCTTAGCACAATATGTTAACTTTAGGTAGCTAAATTATTTTGTAATGGAAAAAATGGCAGCAAATACATAATTGTTGAGTTGAGCGGAATTGCTCAACTATGCGTTTCTAGCACGAACACTCAACAGTTGCATAACAGTTACGTCTTATGAACGCGCCCACTATGTCAAAAAATATGATTACAAATTAGACAGTCGTATTTCGCACATAAGTCTTAGAAAGTTTTCTAAACGCTTATACGTTTCATTGTATAAGGGCTGTATTTTATGGGCATGTTTGCGTGCGAGGAAATATGAAATAAATAATATCAGGTTTAATTAGTTTTAAGAAAATTGTGTTTTTATTCGATTAAAAATTATATCGGTATGCCGGCCGTGACAGAAAGAAAAGAAGTTTTAAACATCTAATAAGAATTGAAAAACTTACTAACAGCCAATATGTATGACACACAATTTTTTCAACAAATCAGACAAAAATACAACAAAAAAACAAGCACTTTACTTAAGAAATACAGTAGAGAAATTCAGAAATTATCAAAACAAACAGAAAGATCAAATTTTTTTGCAAGAATGCAGCGAATTGGTAGCAGACCGAAACATTTGTTAAACACAACAAAACAGTTGCATAAATTATACAGAACTAAGACAGCATTAACAAAATTAAAACAAATAGAAATAAACTTACATACGAAACTTCTAAACACGGAAATTAAGGAGACACATACAACTATATCCCAAATAAAAGATACTATAGAAAAAATAAGCACAAAATTAAAAAAATACACTGCCAGAAAAGGAATGGACTATATTTAATAATGAACAATGGAAAAAATTTAATAACATAAAAAAAAAGACAAAAGCAACACCCTTTACCAAAATAAACAAATTAAGAAGCGAAAAATTTAAAGTATTAAAATTTATAACGATGATTGTTTCATTAATGAACCAGAGTACAGAGAGTAAATGGTTACTCTCATTGGGAAATAGATTCGCACTACCGGTTAACCGAAAAAATTTTAGAACTATACCTTTAATTGCTGATATGGAACAATGGGTTCAAAATATCCAAGATGATACCAAAAAGGAAATAACAAGATCAAAGTTAGCCAACATTATAGCAAATTATAAGAGACAATTGAGTAATAATGAGCGAGAGAAATTTATAATTGGAATATATGAGGACACTAAGAATATCGTAAATAGAAATAGAGAAAACATTATTATAACACCATCGGATAAAAGAAACAAGATCGTAGTCATGTATAAAGTAGACTACTCAAAAAAGACGCAAGATCTATTTAATGACAAAAAGACATATAAGTCACAAAGGGAAGATCCAACAGAAAAATTACAACGCAAAAATAACAATATAATTACACAACTTACCAAAAATGGACATATGTATTTCTAAAAATGACAAGGCAAAATTAACTACGTACACAGCTGCTGCACCTGAATTATATGGACTCCTCAAAATTCATAAAGAGAATGTCCCACTGAGACCTATATCCTCATCATTAAAACTACCTTGTTACAAATTATCAAAATACCTAGGTGTTATTTAAAAAAAACTTAGTTTCCCCAACATATTACATAAAAAACTCGATACAATTAAAGGAAAAAATCTCAGGAATTAAAATAGACCAAGAATACGTTTTATTCACATTTGATGTAGTATCATTATTCACAAACATACCGATTTATTTAGGAATAAAAAATATACTGGGAAAATGGGATACAATCAAAAAATATACACAAATACCGAAAACACAATTTTTGAAATTATTACAATTTTGCTTAAATGAGAATAATTATTTTAAATATAATGGAAAAAATTATCAACAAACACATGGTATGCCAATGGGAAATCCATTATCACCCACTATTGCAGACATAGTATTATACACACTCTTGGACGAAGTAACGAACGATCTAAAAAACAAAATATAGAAATAAAACTCATAACGAAATATGTAGATGATCTGTTCGCGATAGTAGATAAAAAAGAGGTGACAGCAACACAACAGATTAAATTCACTACGGAGAAAGAGGAAAATGGTGAAATAGCCTATCTAGACGTAAAAATCATAAGAAATGACAATAAATTAATAACTAATTGGTACCAAAAAGGAATATCATCAGGTAGAATAATCAATTTCTACTCTACTCAACCCATAACAACAAAAAAGAACACAGCAAGTAACGTAATCAGGAAAGTAATGATATTGAATGATGAGAAATTTAAAAAAGAGAATATTTTTAGGATAAGAACAATTTTGGAAAATAACAATTACCCCCCATACACAATAAATAAATTAATCAACAATACACTCAAAGAAAAAAACAACAACAATAAAAATCGAAATGATAAAATGAAATGTTATAGTGTACCATACATACCTAAACTCACAGAAAAAAATATTTGGAAAATATAAGACAAAAAAAAAAAAAACAAAAATAGCACATACATCAAATTTTACAACGGGATGTCTATTTACATATAAAAAATCAAAAATAGATAAAATGAAAATCGATAATGTTGTCTATGAAATAAAGTGTAATGGTAATCAGAGGGAGAAGTGTGATAAAATATATGTAGGGACAACTAAGAGAAAACTGGAAACAAGAATAACTGAACACACAGCTGACATTGAAAAACAAAGAGAACACAGCTTTATCTCAACACATAAAAGAGAATGGGCACAGCGTAGACTTCACAAATATTAGGATTTTGGATAAAGAGGCAAAAATAAACAAACGGTACACATTAGAGAGCTTAAGAATACAGGAGAAAATCAACAAAGTGATGAACACAAAAGAAGACAGAGATAATATAAAACTATTTACAATATTCAATTGCAATAATACCTAGTCAGCTGGTATAAAAAGATTAAGTTTACTGTAATATTTATTGTAATTATTATATTTTTAAAGTAAAGGTTTTTGTAATGATGTTTTTATTGCGGACTAAATGTAACTTAATAGTATTTACTTATGTTGTGATGTCCAAATTTAAATTGACGAAGAAAGAAAATTATTATTAATGTTACACAAAAACTAAAAACTATGTGGTTAGACATACATATACATACACAAACATAATCACAAAAATATTTTAAAACTAATTGTGTATTTCAGTTCAAATAAAAAGCTCCTGAAGAAGTTGGAATAAAGCAAACGAAACGTTGAGCGCACAATAGTAAAAAGGGAAGAACAAAAACATATGTAGTTTGATGTACTTCTTTGACCATTCAATAGCCTAAGGTAAACCCTTAATAATCTCAAAAGATATTAACTTTAAAATACTTCTGATGTTGTGACCTTTATTGTTGCGTAGCTTTCACACAATTTAGTTATATATATTTGTTTTACACAAAAATCAAAAAACAAACATACATAGACCGTAAGCGGTTAACTTTGCCGAAATCCAAATAAGCAACAAATATAAAATTCATAAACAAAGGGAAATTTTGACTTCAGCAAAGTTGCCAGACGAATTGAAATAAATAAAGTATTAAACAAGAATCTGGCTTAAACATTGCCGGCCGCCTTACAACAACGTAAGGAGATGCTGTATAGGTGTGACTGATACCATATTGTGTCAAAAAATCATTGAATTCGTATAGCAGAGCTGCGCAAAATGGTATCTATTCTATAGAATTTACCGTTCTGCGATATCTCCAATACCATTCTTTAGCCTTTCCAAAAAGCAATATATGAAGATTGCGGCAAATGCCCTCAAAATTATTAATTAAATTTTCTCTAGTTAAACATTCAATTCTATAGACAAATTCGTCACATCTCAAACCCTTAAAGGAGCCATCAAATCGTATATTCCAGCTTTGAATAACAGTTGTGATTTTTGCTGAAGTTAGTGAAAACTCAGCTACAGAAGGTGCATTATAGCTAGAATTATCCATAGCAGTAGCAGTTGCATTCAAATTACCATTAGGTGTTTGTTGTTGCAACATCCATGGTGAAAAAGTTTGATTGCGTAAAGCACGATTCATTGACGTTTCGATTAAATTATTAAGTTGATCCTGGTCAAGGGTAATTTGTGTATTAGCATTGGGGTGAGATCGAGCAAATGAATTCATAAAATTGGGAGGTGCGCTAGTGGCAAAGCTAGGATCGCGTGAACAGTTTAGTTGGCCAGGTGGCACTTGCGTATAAGTACAGGGTGGGCCAAAAGAAACTAAGGTTTGTAAAAGTTTAATAACTTTTTTGTTTATTAATTTTTTTTATTTTTTCTTTCAGATTATATAGACAACACTTGGAGAATTTATAATGGAGAGGTTCACAACTGAACAGAGAACCAGAACAATAGAATTTTATTAGAAATCAACTTTATTGAAAATTTGATTATGAGTGATGAAGCTCATTTTCATTTGAATGGCTTTGTTAACAAGCAGAACTGTAGGTTCTGGGGTTCTCAAAATCCAAGAGCCATTCATCAACGCCAATTGCACCCCATCAGGTGTACAGTATGGTGTGGGATCACATCTGAAAATGTCATTGGGCCCTACTTCTTCGAGAATGAAGATGGAAGTGCTGTAACCGTAAATGGAGAGCGGTATCGTTTTATGATAGAAAATTTTTTACGTCCTGCTCTTGAAAACAGACCTGGTATGTGGTTTCAGCAGGACGGAGCCCCTGCCCATACTGCCCGAGACACAATGGCACTTTTAAGTAAAATTTTTGGAGAGCGAATAATTTCTCGAAATTCGGAAATTATTTGGCCAGCGCGATCGCCAGATTTGACAGCACCCGACTATTTTCTTTGGGGTTTTTTGAAGGAGCGAGTGTATGTGAACAAGCCAGAGACAATCCTTGAACTCAAGGCAAACATTGTTGCAGAAATTCGAACGCTACAGCCACAAGTTTTGAAAGATGTTATGGAAAATGCTCTAAAAAGAGCCCATCAGTGCGAAGCTGAAAACGGTGGTCATTTAAGAGACATCATTTTTCATACTTAGTGTAAAAAAATTTCCATTTTGTATATTATATAATCTGAAAGAAAAAATAAAAAAAAGTTAATAAACAAAAAAGTTATTAAACTTTTACACCCCTTGGTTTCTTTTTGCCCACCCTGTATTAGCAGTGTGAAAACCGTTAAAACGTTTTTGAATAGAGGGAGGTGGAATGGTAGAAAAATCTGTAAAATTAAAAGCAGGAGCGGGCTGGTTACTAGAAAATTGTCTGGGATTAAACCCACGACCCCTTTCTACATTATCATTAGTTTTAGAATTATTTTTCGCTGGTCTTTTTGATGCACTAGCAGGTACTGTCAAATCACGAACATGATAAAGTTTTCTACAGACTGGACATTCTTTCGAACTCACTAAACCTGCATAAATACAATTTTTATGAAAGATATGGTTGCACCTAGTTGATAAACAATCTGTCAAATCTAACAAATCTGAATTGCATATGTTACACTTCATCCCCGAACTTTCATTTGTAGCCGTCAAAATATTAACGTTATGAGCATCTGGTCTCATCTTAATAACCACGTTAATTCACTTATCAAATTTAAGAGAAAAAAACTAACAGCCTTAAAACCAAAGTTGTGTTTGTTTAAATAAGTGGATGTGTTCACAAAATAATAATAATTATTATGATTTTTATAATTACTAAATCTGTTATATTACTAAATAAATAATATGTTCTTGTAGACTTTTCCTTATATGGGCTAGTCAAGGATAACAAAAAATATATATTTTTTTTTTATTGAAAATTGAAACAAATTCTTTCATGCTAAAAAAAACAAATTGGGCTATGGATCAAAAACTTTATTACTGAAGCACACTTGCGTCTGGCAAAAATTTTAAGGATTAAACCATGCTTTAAAAAACATCAATTCAATAATTCACAAATAAAATTAACTATCGCAGCACACCTCGAGTAAAAAATTTTCTGACGAAAAAGTAATTTTAAAAAATTATTGTCAAATAATATTATTTGCAAATAAAATTTTCTCTGCCTTTAGGTCGAACTCTATCCGTGCCGATATTCCGACAGATAGTCGAATTCCATAAAAGTGTTAAAACGTATTTGCAAAAACAAATATTCTTACAACAACAACCCTTCAAGAATACTATTTATTTATAATGAAAAAATTCCGAAATATTTCGTGCAAGCAGCAATTTATCTGATGCACCGTAGTAAACAGTGAAATCATGACTGTTAATATTAAAGTTTTTAGAAACTGAAAATGTTGACAAATTAATCCATCGTTCGAAAGAAAAATTATCGAACTTTTCAGCCCCACGTTGGGCGCCATTTTGTAATGTGCTATGCTTTGACTAAGGGGAGTTAAACTGATGTAAAACAAAACAAAGAAAAAAAAGGGGTTTAACTTAACACAGTCACCTTTGGAATGGTTCAGAACGGCGGGACCCATCTGTACAGCTAGCTTCAGTGGTGGTGTAAGATTCTTGTACCATCGCCATCCCAAATAGCACGACACGTTTTTATTATCAGAGTCCCTTAAAACCTTAGTGATTAGAACGAATTATATCAGTGAACTTGAAGGATAATTATACCTCCCCAAACGTTAGTACCAGAAAAAAAAATTTTAATATGAAACTTAAAACGAAGTGCATGAACGAACTGTTTCAATGGGTCTGATGTAAGGCCCTGGCGTCAATACCCTCCCAACCATGTTTCTAACGCCTTTATTATTTTAGAAACCCAAAAAAGACATGTTATCCTATCACTGCCCTAAGGTAAAAGTGCAGTTATTTTAGTAATCCATTTTTGTTTTAATTTATTTGCATAACAATTCAAGTAGATATAAACATTTTAATTTTTCTATAAATTCATTCGTATAGCCGGATAGATGTGTATATAAAAAAAATTATGCGAAAGAAAAAAAATTTTTTAAAGAGAGCTACTTAACCATTTTTTTAAGTACATTACTCTATCTCGAATATTTACGTATTTAACAAAACAAGATATTCCGTTAAAACTTAAAAATAAGCAAATTTTAATGCAAAGAACCAACTATATCATTATTAAATATCACCGCTTGTATCCGATGAGTCTCGCGAAAAATACCTTTGTTTTTTTTTATATTTATTATTACCAATATATACGAGTATATAAAATTTTTAACGTATTTGTAATTTTTGCATTTTTTTTTATGGGCTTACAAAATTGATGGACAAAGAAGAAGAAAAAATAGTGGTTACGCACATCATCTAATTAAATTGTCAACACTAGGTACATACCTAGGTATGTAAATATTCTTGTACTTTCTTCTTCTTTCTTCCTCAATTTTGTAATTTTAATTATCTCTTTTTTTATTTTATAATAAAAAATTCTTTTGTTTCTTTTCTCACTTCCAATAAAAGTTAACTCTTAGAGATCAATGAAAACCACTGCTAAGAATGACAAAAAAAACAGAACACTTACTTGTTCACACAGCTGCAGATGAAAGGCCTTCCAACGGGGCTGGTTTCTAATTGGAAAAAAGAGAAGTTCAGTTTTGTTCTTGTTGTTGCTATTTTAAAATGACCAGAATGCAAACATTTATAGTACACAAATTATTTTTAAAATATTTCTGCTATTTCTTCTTATTTGCGTTTTTTTTTTTTTTTTTTTTTTTTTTTTAAACAATTACCGACACAATAAACGCTACTTTTTGGTTCTAATTTAAGTTTACTTTAAAAAAAATTATTTTTTTTTTTTTACATGTTCTAGCTTCTCTTTCTTTCCCCTCCTCTCTCTTCTTTCTCTCCTAGCTAATTGCAATAGAGAGTGCTGAAGGAAGTAGCTGAATAAGGAGACAGGTTGACGAAGATTAGTCCCAAGAAATATTTTGGTTTTTTTTTCTGTTATCCAACCAAGTTCTCCTCCAGCACAATGGGTGGTTTAAATAGAGTTGTTTGGAAAAGTATGGCTTCACCAGCTGGCTGTCTCTAGGAGGTACTTAACTTCTTAGCACAGAACCACAGTCCAAGAAAATATGCCGGCTGGTTTTTTTTTTCTTTTTATTCGCAGAGTCATAAGCTGGAGATGATTCTGCCAAATATATTAATGTTACAAAAAACTTCTAGCAAACATATTTCTTTTATTTTATTTAATTTTTTTTTTTTTTTTGTTACCTTTAATTAATAAAATATATCCGTGAGTACAGAATAAGTTCCAAGTAAAGCGGGCTAGTACTCGTAAAAATTTTAATAAATTGCTGATAGTTAAGATTAAACAATATAATCTAAAAATACGTCAGCACACAGCAATCGTAAAATCGCAAAAGAAAGATTTGTTTCCTCTTTCAGCCTACCACGCGTGACTGCTGTCAGTCTTTTTGACAATTCGTCAAGTTAAGTGTCACAATCAACATTAATCGTGCCCCCTATATGTGACTTTTGAACGAAAAAACACAACGAAGGAAATCTTATTTAAATCCCCAACAATTAACAGCTAAAATGTAATCGCCCGTTACCGAAATCTAAAAAGCTATTCAGCCAAGCTAAAATTTACTGAAACTCTTCTGCATATATAAAGAAACCCAGCAAACATGAAAAATAAGTATTCAAAAAAATATACTATATAGAATATAGACAGGGAAAAAAAAACATCAGGGGTTTTCTGAAAATATATGCATTAGGTTATTACAGAATAAAATAGTCCTTAACAGATGTATGCTCTGCAGTCTTGTAGCCTGAAATTGAAACGGAAGGTGTTGTGTTCCTCGAAATGGGGTGTTGATTGAAGTCACTGCTTGTGCAGCTTGTGTGGCTGATTGTCTTATGGCATCTGCCAGCAGTTATGATAGTGCCTGTAAGTCATTGGCTTCCAAAGGCATTTTGCTTTCCGCTATTAAAACCACTTCTGACACCATGTTAAATACTCAGAATTGAATCAAAACTGTATTTACTTAGTTTTAAGTTTTTTTTTTTTTTTAATTGCTTATTATTGAATTTTTCTATAAGAAAATTACAATAAGTAAAGGATTAAAAAAAAAAACTTAAATAATTATTACCAATGTAATAACTAGTTACTTGTACTCAAATCTTAAGAATAAAAGAAATATTCTACGTTTAAATAAAAAAGTTTTATGTCTCTTCTCACTAGGCGCAAGGTATCACTTCTCTTAAGCCTTCTGTGTCCCTCGAACTGTAACAGGTCCCTGGCGAGGGCGTTTGGATGTGTCGCCAGTTTGTGAACATACTTAGTACAATATTTTTCAATTTCCTCCCGAACCGTTGGAATTTCTAGATCTCTGTGGATATTCTCATTTCTTATATACCAGGGGGCGCAGACTATTGTTCGTAAAATACTCGACTGTCTTCTTTGTAACTTTTGGATGTTAGATGCAGACGCAGTTCCCCAAAGCTGAATGCCATATGTCCAGATTGGTTTAATAATGGCTTTATATAACAGAACTTTATATTCCAAAGATAGAGATGAAAATGGACCTATCAGCCACATTAGTCGAGCTGTTTTTAGTTTCTTAGCTGAGATTTTGGCCTCAATGTGTCGCGACCATGTTAGGCGTCTGTCTAGATGGATTCCTAGATATTTAGTTTGGGTTTCCACCGGAACAATGACGTTATTTATTTTTATTGGCGTACAATTAACCTTTCTTAGTGTGAAAGTCACATGGGCACATTTTGATGGATTTACTTTGATTTTCCATTTATTTAGCCAACCTTCCAGCTGGTTTATATGAGCTTGTAAGTGCTCAGATGCAGTTCCTGGATCTTTGTTCACACTTAAAAATGCCGTGTCATCTGCGAACGTTGACGTGATAGTATGTCGATTTGTAGGCATATCGGATGTATAGACGATGTATAATAGCGGGCCAAGTATACTTCCTTGGGGGACGCCTGCAGAAATCTTCTTAACTGGTGAAAATACATTTTTTGACCGTACCTTAAATGTTTTATCAGTCAAGTAACTTTTAGTCAGCTTGTGGGTGTTAGCAGGAAGAAGTCGTGTTACTTTTGTGAGGAGACCATCATGCCAAACTTTGTCAAATGCTTGGGAGACATCAATAAATAATGCTGAACAAAACAGCTTTTTCTCGAAGGACGACCTGATAGCAGTAACAATTCTGTGAACCTGCTCTGTAGTTCCATGACCAGCCCGGAAGCCGAACTGATCTTCTGGAATAATATTTCGCTCTGCTACATGGGGCGTTATTTTCTGGAGGAGGACCTTTTCGAACAGCTTTGAAAGGATGGATAATAAACTGATAGGTCTGTATGACGTAATTTGAGTAGCGTCTTTACCCGGTTTTTGAATCATGACTATTTCTGAAATTTTCCAAGAGGACGGGAAAACCCCCACTCTTAAGATGGCATTAAAAATGAATAACATAATTCTCACAGCGCAATCTGGCAAGTTCATCAGCATTGAACTAGTAATTCGATCAGCGCCGGGCGATTTTTTCGCATCAAGATTTTTGATTGCCATTTTAATTGAGGGCAACCGCATCTTTATATGATTTTCAATGGAATCGCTGATGTATGAAGGATTAATATCACTATTTATTTCATGTGGAGTGAAAACGTTTTCCAGATGGCCAGCAAAAGCATTTGCTCGTTCACTAGGATTTTTAGCCCAACTAAGGTCCTCAAGTCTTAGTGGAGGTTCGGAGGAAGTAGGGCACTTCATATGCTTCACAGCTTTCCATAGGCTGTGGTCGGTTTTTGTTGTCGGATCCAAGTTACTCATGCTGTAAACGCAGCTTTTCTTTAAGTATTTTTTGACATAAATTCAATTGGGTCTTTAAAGCTGGAGAACGATTTCTCTGCCATTTCCTTCTCAATTTTCTTTTTTGTAGGATGAGGGCTTCAACATCAGCTGATACCTTGAACGGTTTCCTCCTATATGTTTTTCTCATTGGAGTTGCATTCCTAGCTGCACAAGTAATAACGTCTGTAAGGTGGTTCACAGCACATTGTTTATCAGACGAGTTCCTTAGAGGGATGTTCTGGGAGAGATGAGAGCTCACATACATTTTATACTTAGCCAGTTCGGATAGAATGTATGGGATACTTCAGAGCTTATAAAACTATTACGTACTGTAATTATAGTTGGCGAATGATCAGATGATAAGTCTTCTAGAAGACTAATCAGAAGTTGGTCACGTTTAATATTTTTTATAACAGTGAAGTCAATAAGGTCTGGCTTTCGTACAGTCTGTAGGCCATTATGTGGGCTCACCGCCAGATACGACATCTAGACTATTTTGAGCAATAGCATTGTACAGCTGCCTACCTCTTGGGCTAATAAGTCTAGAGCCCCAGTGGGTATGTTTAGCGTTGTAGTCTCCTGCTGCCAGGAACTTGTGTCCCAATGTTGCGAAGAAGCTTTTGAAATTGTCGCTATCAATAATGTGTCTTGGAGGACAATATACACATGAAATTGTGGTCTGAAAATCAGTAAGACTTATAGAGGTTGCCTGAATGAAATCCTTCCCAAATTCTGGCATAACAAAGTACCTCACGCTTTTACGCACAATGACGGCCGTACCACCACATGCATTTCCACTTGGATGTTTAGTGTCATAAATAATGAACCCGTTAATTGTAAAGCAATTATTTACAGTAAAGTGTGTTTCGGATACCAAAAGGATGTCTATTTTCTGCTTGTGTAGGAAATCTTCTACCTCGAACCTATGTTGGGATAACCCGTTCACATTCCAGTAGCAAATACGCAACTGGGTCATTCTATTTTTGTCTAAGAACTGTCTGCAGAATCATTCCGCATCATTTCCTGAAACATGCCTTGCATATTATTCATAAAATTGTTCATGTTGGTCATGAAATTGTTCATTGTCTCCGTCAGTTTGTCTATTGAACTAGAACTGTTATCATCGAAGACTTGAGGGCTGCTCCTTAACACTTGGGCATAAGAAAGATTTTCCACGTTGGGCCTGTTTGGTAAGCCATTAAAGAGTTGTTGGGCATAGTTCACTCTATCCACATGTACACCATTAGGTAGTTCAATTCGCTATATTTCGAGGTTGATTCGATTTTTTTATCCTCTCGAATACTTCACATCCTCTATAATTAGTAGAATGTCTTCCACCGCAATTGCTGCATTTTCTCACATTGGGGTCGTTTTTAGGTGCTGTACACTCCGTGGTTTTATGTGCGTTACCACACACTAGGCAAACAGATGGTAGCTTGCAGTAAGATTTTGTGTGGCCGAACTCTTGGCAATTAGTGCATTGTGCGGGATTATTACGCTTTGGTGGCTCCTCTACTGTTATTCTTCGGTTAAGAAGATATCTCAAATTGTAAATAGGATGCGTTGAATTTTCGATCTTAATAAGATCTACATTAAAACAATCTCCATACGGTGCATTTGTTGGGGAATTTTACCTTTGTTGTGTATGTTGTGAACATTTCTCACATTATAGAATTCATTTTTAATAGCTTTCTTGATTTCGTCAACAGGGACGGAACTGTCAATGCCCTTTATCACAACCACGAGGCCCTTAGCACTTTTTAGTTGGTACGTCTAGTAATTCCTTTTTTCGGCGTTAAGACTATTAACAATTAGACGATAATTCTTCTCAGTATGGGTTTGGATTTTCGTTTCCTGTATCTGTCCCCTTCGTATAGAAGCTACGTAAAAATTATCTTTTCCCACAATCTTTGATAAAAGATTTACAATTGCGTTCGATGTTTGCTCGCGCAAATAGATAGGTGGAGGTTTGTGTTCCTTAGACGCAGGTTCTACTGGTGCATCGTCTGTGGATGCAAGTATTGAAAATCTATTTTCGGAGACTGGTATCGTAGCCGCCTGACTGCCTTTGTACTGCTTACTTGTGCGCTCCTGTTGATTAGTTCTAGGACTAGCCTTACGTTTGGTAACAGTTACGTATCTGTGCATTCTGGCTTGTATTTCCTTACCTACCGGAGTAGAATCTGTCTTTGATGTTGGTGTATTAACTTTAGTTTTCGGAGTGGTTCCTGTTGGACTAGTTGTCATGTCAAACTGGCGCGTAAAAATTTGTGCGTCCACAATCGCATTTGGCGTTAAAGAGCAGGTCCTATTCTCAGGCCTGGCTGTTAAATATGCTCCGTCGTCCTTATTATTCATACTATCTGAGAACACATAGTATGCATTGTTCCTACTCAGTTTTTCGTTTGGCTTGTCATTTATGTTTTTGCTGTTTGTTTTTGTTTTTTTATTTATTGATGTCATTTTTCTCTATATGGGTCCGAACTTGAAGTCGTTATCTAAATTCATAGTGCAGTTACCCCTATGATGACCCCGAGGGTCCCTTTGCATTCAGTGAGGTCCTCGCAAGGGTTGACATAAGACCTTATGGGCGCTTGTGTACAGGGCCAGGTCGGGCGTTAATTAGGGTGTCGTATCCACTAAACCTGCACGGCCAACTTAACGGCAACGTGATTTAGAGCGTTATCCAAGTCCTTGCCAAGGTTTTACCGGGACGGAAGGCAGTTGCGACATTAGCCTGAAAGCCGTTTCTACGCGTTGTCACTCTCGCTTACTAAGGTAACAGAATACCAATGCTATCAGCCCACTTGAAACCAATTCCAATAAATAATCAAAATCAAATCCATAGTATTTGCAGGTTCATCAACGTTGCAATAGTAGCCTGAGATGCACCGGTGTTCGCATGCCTTTCAGGTTACTATCTGCATATTCGCATACACACTGTAGCTACCGCCAGATCAGGTGATCTGGACGGCATTACCAGGGAATACCACGTGGAGGTAGTGAGATGCTTGGGCAGTTCAGTGAAGGAATCACCTCTGGCTATTCCCAAGTGAATAGCGATCAGAAGGCTCTCAGACTCCATGAAATACCCCATTCCCCTACTAAAAAATTTTCTTAAAAGCACGCATATCAGTTGAAATCAAAATTATTCTAGATACAAAAATATATTCCAGCGCCTCTACTTTAATCAATATACGAGTAGTTGCTTATAAAATAATTGAAATAGTTTAATATAATTAGTGTTTCTTAGGGTAGAATCCCAATATCCTGGCAAATATCACAATGTGTATTTAATTATGCAAATTATTATTTAACTTTGTTGCAATATTTGTGGCTGATTTGAAAACTGACTATTGAAATTATAAAGTAAATAAATTTCTTTTAGTTTTTAAATTAAAAAAACTTTTTTTTTAATTGATTCCGCAAAAGAAAAAAATGTCCTCTCTATGCCGATCTTGACAATCTGCGACACAATATGCCCAATCATACGTGAGGGCTCGATAGCTTGAATGAATTAATGTCCACGATAAAAAATTTTAAGTTTGTTCTCTTTTTTTTTTTTGGGATGGTGGAGGTACTATTTTGTCCGCTTAATGATTATTCACCTTGCTCTGGATCGTTTGACCCCTGATGTCTATGTTCGTAAAAAATTACAGTGCTAGACTTGGAAATAACATAAAAAATTTTTACTAAAAACGTTTGAATACAAAAGTACCAACCATATTTCTCCTTTTCAAAATATTTTTTTAATTAATTTTTATTAGGTGTTACAAATTTATGTATGATAAAATAAATAAATTTACTCAAAGTACTTCTACAAGAGGTGCAAAGTTTACCCCATATATATATTTGAAACTTTTGTAAGAAGAGAAGAATACAATTACATTTTTGTTGTGGTGTTTTACCCATTGTATTCCACAGATGTACAAATATTAAAAAAAGGACCGAACACCCATTCGCTATTTTTTAGTACAATATTTTGTAGTTTGAATTTTGGCTTTATCTGTACTAAGTTCGGACTGGTAATAGCGTAGACAGACGACGGCGTTAATTTTCATTAAAATTTTACCTGACAGACGATAGTTTCTGCATTTAGTAAACAGCTGTTTTCATTTAAATTTATATACGGTAAGGTATGCCTTACAGCACAAATTAAATTACAAAAACAACCCTATTGTATGTGTTAAATAAAAATTAAATTCAATGCAGATCCGGCATACACTCGGATTTGTGAACATATGAACAAATATTAATAGCTCAGAAGCTAAAATGAAGAGAGCAAAATATGTACAGCTGTCTTAAATGCTTTACCATGTATAATTTTGCTATGGCTATTTGCTTGTAAACAACTATTTTGTAAAATTATATTTTCAGTGACACGTTCCGCCACAATTTTAAGAGAATCTGCGTATCTCTTGCGAACCACCCAGTTCTTTTCTTTCCCTTGGAAATCTAAAATGTTATAAAATGCGTTGTAATTCTAATATTTATTTTTTGTTTTTCTAAAAACATCTATTTTAATTTAACAAATACAAAACAGTTTGACAACAACTGTTTGATTTTCGACATTGTTGCCATATTGAAAAAGCTAAATGCAGTATAAATTCAGTTTGATTTCATGCATTTAATTCACATGAAATGGAGATAATTCACAAGTTAATTTGAATTAAAAGTGTTAATGCAAATTAACACCGTCGTCTGTACGCTATAAGTCAGTCAGTCAGTAAAGTTACTCTTTTATATGTATAGATTTTAAAATTCATGTACAAATTTTTTTAACTTAGTTTTTGGACATATCTTTTTTTACGTTGCAAACAACTCTCTCAGTATATTGGAATCAATCGTCAACTTTGGTTGACACTTCAGTTACCGAAAAAATCAGCACATTTTTCATACTTTCATCAGTCGCAATTATGAAAAAGAGAGTTGAAATAATCGTATTTCTTAGATTATATTTTTGCATTTAATATTTATAATTTTTAAATTTTAAATATTTTTTTTTATTAGTTTTTTTTTTCAATTTAATAATTAGAGCACGGCCGGTACTTAATATAAAACCTGGCCAATGTTCTTTACTATTTGAAAGTTAGGAACTAATTGAAATTTAAAAGCAAATGTGACTGCTTTTATAGCAATTTTAAATGTAATTATAATAAAAAAACAGTAGTTGTAATTCAAAATTAATATAAAATTTAAAATAAAAAGTGTTTGAATTCGAAAAATTCTGTTAAATTCAAATATGATAGTAGCTTTTTAGGCGTTAATTTTAAATATTAAAAATAAATTAACTAGATATGCTACAGGGTTACATTACACTGCTCTGCAAAAAATCACTTCTTGGCTCTCCTTGAAATAAAACTATGGGGACAATATGTATTTTGATGCGCTAAACTCAAATCCGATTTAGTTGAAAAATTGCCACGCCCATAAAAAAAATCTCTACGTGATGGAGAAAACCCGAAAACGGATTTGAGTTTAGAACATCAAAATCCATATAGTCCATATAGTTTTATTAAAAAGAGGATTTTGCTGATGAGCAGCGTTATCGGCGCTTAGAATAGAATTTTGATCTTATATTTAGAAGTACAACTGGTGTGGAAAGCATTCTGAGTGGATTTCATGAATTTATAATAAAAATTATATTTGATAAACAACAGATTAATTTGGGTTCATGACTGTGTCATTAGATATATATGACTTTTTTAAAGTTCCTGGAATCATATCTTGAACTTTAGAATTTGAATCATTAAAATACCAACTTCAATAATTTTTATTAAAAAAGAGCTGCAAAAGTAGATATGGCCAGTTCAAAGCTAAATACAACCTTCAAGTGTAGAGAGCTTTCAGGATGAATCGTAGCAGATTACGGGATGGAACAC
Organism: Thelaira solivaga; assembly: GCA_947397855.1. Taxonomy (NCBI): domain Eukaryota; kingdom Metazoa; phylum Arthropoda; class Insecta; order Diptera; family Tachinidae; genus Thelaira; species Thelaira solivaga. The sequence continues at coordinate 18,474,838 of OX377615.1, read as the reverse complement.
ATATCATTTTAAAGATAAGGTCATCTAGATTTGTTATCTACAAACCAAATACTCAGAAATTACTTTGGATTATTTGTAAAATTTTTTTGAAATTTCTATATACCCAGTGCTGTTGAAACTTCCGGATAAACCATTGAAGATTACGGCATATATGTCTTCACTCACTTAATTTTAATTACTTCGTTTAAAAAGTAGGCGTAGCAGTGGGCATGGTTGGTCCAGAAGTACATTTCAACTTTCCTTAAAATATAAAAAGTTTATGTACGAAAAATTCGTTGAAAAATAGGATTTTAATTTAAAAAAAAAAATTCTATTATTTTGTTAAAAAAGGGGCATGGTCAGTCCAAAGCTATATGGCAACGTTCCCTGAGGTATAGTGAGCATATGTAAAATATATTAGAGAAATCGATTGAAAAATATTGTATAATTGTAATTGACAAAAGACTCATCTCAATTGTTTTAAAGAAGATAAGCACAAAAAAATTCTTGCAAATAAAAATTTTACTAGTAAGAATTTGCAAGAATTTGTCTCAATTTTTTACTCTCTTCTGACGCTCTCTCCTTGCAAATTTTTTGACCTAATGAGCACTTTCCAGTACCAATTGTTACAAATTCGTAACAATTAGTAGTTATTTAAAAGTTATATTCTTTAGTTTATAATAGATAAAAGAAGTTAAATTAGAAAGAAAAGTGTTAAGTACTAATTTTTTTGTTCTTCGCAAAAAAAAAAAAAAAAAATTACTAAATTTACGAAAATAGTTTTTTTTTTAAAGAATTTTAATAAGTGTCTGTTTTTCATAATTTTAATATTCGGAATGAAGATATTTAAATCTTCTTATGGCTTGCCAAGAAATTGGGGAGAATGGAAGCTATATATATATCTTAATTGTAATTACTCCGGGAGGTTGAAATAATAATAATAAGTGGGATTATACATAGAAGCAAATAATTAATTTCTTGCAGAAATTAGGTAATTATTAAGGAAGGATAGGATACTTACTCTGGTTTCTTATGAATAAGAAAATTAAGCCGGGTAGATGTATGTTTAAATTATGATTAATTTATTTTTAGGTTATTATTCCAGATTTGATAACAGGTAAGTTTGCCAAGTTTTATATATTAAATAAACAAATGTGAGTAGTTTTAATTTTTTTATATATAAATTTTAAGTTTCAATATTTTTCATTTAAGTATATTAAGAATTATATAGATTTCACAAATAGGTATTAACCCATTTTGTACCAGTTTGGCGTTTTCGCAACGCCATGTTCGTGTCCATGGAAAAATATCTAAGACTAGAACTCAAATGTTTTTTGAATTCTACAATTATTTTAAAGCTTTATCTATCCAAGAATAGAAAAAAGAAATTATTAGCTTTAGTTTTTAATAACTATTTTTTAATTTAAACATGCCTTCAAAAGAAAATTGTACAGTCAATTAGTAAGTGTCAAAAGCTGTTTCTGCAATATTTTGATGATGAAATCATGGATATGATTCTGAAATATTCTAATATTTATTCTCACCAAAAAAACGTACAAGTAAAAATTACTAAGGAACATTTATACCCGCTTCATAGGAATACTAATTTTATCAGGTTATCATACTGTACCCCATATCCAACATTACTGGTCCTCACAACCTACTTTAGATATGCCGATTGTAAAACAGTCTCTGTCTCTGTCGTCAAATGTTCCAAAAATAAAAGGTGTTTGGACAACAGTGAAATGGACGCTTCTGATAAGTTTGCTAAAGTACGTCCATTGATTGATGCTTTAAATAGAAAGTAAAGGGTGTTTTTATAGACGTACAGAAGTTTAAATTGCAATAAAACAACGATGGATTATTCGATTGACATGAATTTTATTTATCCGAAAGATAATCTTGTGGCATTACATTTTAAATATGATTTCTGGCATATGACCGCCACGGCTGGCTCGGATGTAATCCAATCTGGACGTCCAATTTTCGATGACTTTTTCCAACATTTGTGGTCGTATATCGGCTCTATACCGATCACCATTGACTGTAATGTTCTGGCCATCATCGTTTTTGAAGAAGTACGGATCAATGATTCCACCAGCCCATAAAGCGCACCAAACAGTCAGTTTTTCCGGATGTAAGGGTGTTTCGACATACACTTGAAGATTAGCTTCACTCCAAATGCGGCAGTTTTGTTTGTTGACGTAGCCATTCAACCAGATGTGCGCTTCATCGGTAAACAAAATTCGCTTATGAAAATCGGAAACAACGGAAATCTCGTTTTGGGCTCATTCGACGAATCTACGCCTTACAGATCCAATTCCTATGCTCGATGGCGGATAGACTCATTCGAATTAACTGCTCTCATGGACGATTTTGTCGACGATAAAATGGACGTAGTGCGCGATACGTATTCCGCACAGAACCATTATTTTCGAAATAAAATTGCACTATTTGCAAGCGTTGTTCAGGCGTGAGTCTATTCATGATGAATTGCCAAACCAAACTGAAAATAAATCACTTGACAGCTGTTAAATCGGTCGCCATCTTGAACAGTAATGCCAACTTAAAGTTCTATACGTCTATAAAAAAACACCCTTTATCAGTAATTTGGAGTATTTACAGCAAATTTGTCTATAGACGAGCAAATGATTCCCTACTTTGGAAGGCATAACTATAAAATGTTTATTCACGGTAAGCCAATACGATTTGGATTTAAATATTGGTGTCTCTGTTCCGATATAGGCTATTGCATTGGTTTAGGCGCTTCTGTAGTATTAAAGTTACTATAGAATGTTTCCAATCCAGAATATCATGCTATATTCTTCGATAACTTCTTCTCGTCTTACTACTTGTTCTGTTTGTTGAGTGAACGTAAGTTTCGAGCTACAGAAACAGTTAGGTCAAACCGTCTGAGTGGTGTAAATGATAGTATTGCTTCTGGTCGTTCTCTAAAAAAGTATGAATATGACTACTGCTCGAAATATTCGTAGCTCATTGGCAGGACAATTCCGAAATTACTGTCAAATTTTGTTGGAGCTCTTTCAGAAATTAACACTACTCGCTTTTCGAAAAAAAAAAAAAGATGGTAAGTTTTAACAGGTTTCTGCGCAACAGCCACAACTCTACAATGATTACAATAAACACATGGGTGGTGTCGATCTTCACGACAATACTATTTTAAATTATATAGTTGCAGTTTGTGGAAAAAAGTGGTGGTGGCCTTTGTGGATAAATGCAGTGAACAGCACAACAGTAAATGCTTGGAAGATCCATTGTCTAATTGTGAAAACTACAGGAAATAAAGCATTATCCCAAATGGACGTTAAAGGTGAAATAGCAACCAAATAATTGCTATTTCAATATAAAATAGGTGTAGAGCAGACTGCAACTCAAATAGAAAACCAAAAAAAAATTGCCAAGCAATGTGCGTTAGCATGTCATCTGGAAAACTCCTGACAATAAAAAGAAACGATGCAGTGACTTCCATTAACAAAACGTTTTCCAGTGTAAAAAATTTAATATTACATTGCACCCAAAATGCTTTGAAAATTACCACTTAAAAAATATAAAATAATTGAAACGAAAATAATATAAGCTTCAATAATTTGTATGTGTATATTTTTAATAATTTATATGCATTTTAAAATAAAAAAAATTAAAAATTAAAAATTTTTTTAATTCGAAATTTTAATAAGTGATTTGCATCTCATGAACCAACGTTGTGTTTTCGCAACAGTCCGCCACGGGTAAAAGGTATCAAATATATACCATACCAAAATTCAAAAAAAAAAAATCTACAAGAATTCAGGTAGTGGTACAAAATGGGTTAATGTATGTAAATTTAAGTTTCATTTCACAATAAATAAGTATTTAAGTACATTTAGTTTTATATTACATTAGGTAAGTATTTGTTTATTTAGCTACTTTGTAAGACATATATTTATTTATATGTATTTAATTCAACGTAAGTATAGATTTTAATAAAGGTTTCACAGGTAAAAGTTTATAGTAATTATTAAAGTATTTTTTTTAGGAACAATGTTCATTGCAAATTTTTTAAGTAAAGGGTGTTTTTTATAGACGTATATAACTTTAAATTGCAATAAAACAACGGTGGATTATTCGATTGACATGAATTTTATTTATCCGAAAGATAATATTGTGGCATTACATTTTAAATATGATTTCTGGTATATGACCGCCACGGCTGGCTCGGATGTAGTCCAATTTTCGATGACTTTTTCCAACATTTGTGGCCGTATATCGGCAATAACACGGTGAATGTTGTCTTCCAAATGGGCAAGCGTTTGTGGCTTATCTGCATAGACCAATGACTTTACATGGCCCCACAGAAAGTAGTCTAGCGGTGTTAAATCACAAGATCTTGGAGGCCAATTCACAGGTTCAAAACGTGAAATTAGGCGATCACCAAATGTGTCTTTCAATAAATCGATTGTGGCACGAGCTGTGTGACATGTTGCGCCGTCTTGTTGGAACCACAGCTCCTGGACATCATGGTTGTTCAATTCAGGAATGAAAAAGTTAGTAATCATGGCTCTATACCGATCACCATTGACTGTAACGTTCTGGCCATCATCGTTTTTAAAGAAGTACGAACCAATGATTCCACCAGCCAATAAAGCGCACCAAACAGTCAGTTTTTCTGGATGTAAGTTTGTTTCGACATACACTTGAGCATTAGCTTCACTCCAAATGCGGCAGTTTTGTTTGTTGACGTAGCCATTCAACCAGAAGTGCGCTTCATCGCTAAACAAAATTCGCTTATGAAAATCGGGAACAACGGCAATCTCGTTTTGGGCCCATTCGACGAATCTACGCCTTACTTGATGATCGTGAGTCTATTCATGATAAATTGCCAAACCCAACTGAGAATAAATCACTTGACAGCTGTTAAATCGGTCGCCATCTTGAACAGTAATGTCAACTTAAAGTTCTATACGTCTATAAAAAACACCTTTTATATATGATATGTAAGTATGTATATGAATTATAATGTTATAATTTAAGTTATTTTTAAAGAAAATTGAATTGCACTTGTTAATTGTTAAGTGACAACTCGCCTTTGTTACATTGTGTAACATTTCTTACCCTTTCTCTGCTTATAAAATTGCAAGCGACAAAAAGCCTGTTCCCAGTAAAACCCAACTGATTTATATATTCTTTTTAGGGGTTTGTTCAAACCAAATTTGGACAAAGCTTGTATTTCTTCTTTGATTGCTGTTTTATGTATCTCTGCCAGTACGGAAAAACGGCCTCTTAGACGACTACAGCCTTAATGCCGAAAAATTTTTTCTTAAAAAGTTATTTCGATTCTAGCAAATAATATTGATTTTATTGCCATTTTGTTAATTAGGGAATATATTGTCCCACTATCCTATTAAGTTAATTGCGACAACAAGTTTTGTGTTACTTAAATCGCTTATTAGCACAGATATTCACCGTATCATGAATATTTTTTTCCGATTTCACATACTTGCTATCATGAATAACTCCCATGAAAAATAAATTTTTTAAGTAATTGAATTCAGAATGATAACATAAAAAAATGTTTACTTAAAAAATTGTACCCTAATCGTAAATTATTTGTTCCCATGAAATTTTTTAATTTTTTCTTAATATTTTTTCACTTCATATATGCCGGGGAATTGTTGTCCTTTAAGGTTACAATATTGATGTGGGTACCATGAAAACATCCCACAACAGCCGGTATTCCAAATTTACGATCAGTCAAACCGTGAATATTCCCGTTTTTTTCCAAGGAAAATTTTGATTCCTGGGAAAAATTCCCTAAATTAAAAAACTTTCTATGTTAAAAAAGACAAAAATTTTATTAATGATAAGAGTAAAGGTAAAAGTAAAAAAAAACCTCTCATAATTAGGTTGAACAAGTCTTCTTCTTCGGACGGATAAGTTCGTCCATATTTGTGGAAATATTTCGCAGAATGTTAATTGTGCCATACCTTCCTTTTGAATTCCTCCCTCCCTCTTCAAAAAATCTTAAGTTTGACTATCGTTAGAGTACCAAATTATTTTTTAGGAGACGCCAGAAAGTTATTAATCACATCCAGCAAATAAGAAGTCGCTTCTTTATTAACTCTTGAAGCAGTTCACTATTATTTTATATATTCACATTATTATTATTATATCTTACATTATATTATTTCACTTTTATTTAAACTAACGTCTGTATTTGAATTTAACGTACTTTTATTATATACAACTCTACTTGACGATATTTATACAACTATGTTTATGTTTAATTTTAAGTACTTTTATACACAACTATGGTTTAGAAATAGTATATAAGCAGCAACATTTGCATGAATAAATTACTCTGCTTTCTGCCTTCAAACAACCAACAGCTTTGTTTAGTATTGAATACGGGACGGGTTTAAGTTGTTTTGGAAGCATTTTATAGTAGAGTTTATAAAGTAAAGAGTGTTTGCATTTTTATCGTCAACTCATTGTTCTAAATGAACAATTATTATAATCTTAGAAATAAGATTCTGTAATATTAATTCGTATTATTGATTCCGCACGGATAGGAAAATTTAGCGCAAATAATATCAATCAATATGCAAATTTCTATTATTCATTCCGTCGGAATTATCTTATTATCAGGCATGTTCAGAAAACACGGTGATTTTAAACCACGAATTACTGTGCTTACAATAAAATTGTCTGAGAAAAAAAAGAAGAAAAACTGTAAATCACGAAAAATATAAATAAAAGAAAAAAATTGATCACATAAAATAAAAGGTACTTTTTAATTAATAAATTTACGGTTTCGTTGTGAAAAATAATTCATTTTTTGACAAAAACTAATAAAAACAATTTAAATTAAGTGTTAATGAATTCAAAGCAAAATGATTAAAATGTTTCAAGTGATTTGATATCATAAGGCAGTTATCTGGCCGGTTTTAAATCAGAGATGCCAAATGAGTTTGTGCGCAGAACACATTTTTTGAGATTTGAAATTACTGAGAAAAGTGATTTTCAGAACATGCCTGTTGGTAGGTTGGTTTACGTGGCTGCCTAACCGACCATGTAGCCGTAAGGTGACCTAGATCCACCCCGTGACATTCAGATATCCGAGAAGGTCTGCTAACCTTACTCCCGATATCTCAGGTAGTTCGGCCATCAGATGTGCACCGAGAAATCTGTGTCTCGAAGTCATAAGATCGGGCACTCACAGAGAAGGTGAAAAACCGTCTCCTAATTCTCGGGTGACCGGCAGCTGCGGCTGCTATCGTCGAAGGGCAGTCCCAGCCTGCTGGCATGCCTACCGATCGTCCAATGACAGGTTATAACCGCCACCAGCCTGGAGATGTTCCTTATACTCCTGCTGACTAATTGAATAGAGCGTTTACCATCATAGCGGGGCCATAATTGACGCTTGACCTTACACGTTCGTAGACTCCGCCATCTGGTGTCTGCCCTTTTCCGGTAATGATCAAAAATACCACTCCTGATACTACCAAGCGCTACAGGGACTGCCTTTGCCATAGAAACCTCCATGTTAGAGCCAGCCCTAGCCAATTCATCCGCCTGCTCATTGCCAATAAAACCACTGTGTGCAGGAATCCATACCAAGGATACGTCAGCCTGACGTCCTAGATTAGATAATACAGTCTTGCATTGGCGCACTAAAGCAGAGAATGTAACATCTGCAAAGATGCCTATAGCTCCCCTGATCTTCTTGTTATTCAGAGACTCACAGGTTTTCTTGATAGCCAGTATCTCCGCCTGGAAAACAGTAGACCTATCCGGAAGTCTGAATGAGTTCAAGTTCACTGCAGAACACTCCAGAGCCCACACCGCAGATCATCTTAGATCCGTCAGTGTATACCCTGGTGTCATACCCACGTACATACGTTCCCTTTTTTCCATTCCCGCCTGGAAGGAAAAACAACCCTGAAAGACCTATCAAAGTCTATCTGGGGAACTACGTAGTCGGTAGGGACCCTAAGATCCGGATGCAATCGATTCAGGATCTTAGCATGCCCATATGTTTTATGCTTCCACCAGCCAGATGCAGACAACCTAGTCGCACAGCTGACTGATATGGCCATCAAATGTAAATCTATAGGAATGAAGTGCAGAACCGTATTCAGAGCCTCCGACGGACTGGTACGCAAGCACCCGGTAATTCCTATACAAGCAGATCTTTGAACCCTATACAGCTAGTCCACTACGTATCTCTTCTCAGTAGCGGTCCACTATACCAAAGATCCGTATCTAAGGATTGGACGTATAATGGCCTTATACATCCACAGTAACAACCTAGGGCTTAAGCCCCATTTCAAGCCAAACATCCTGCGACAGGTATAGTAGGCAACCGTTGCCCTCCTAACCCTATGCCGTACATTGGCCCTCCAGGACAGTTTGGAATCCAGAATTACTCCCAGATATTTCGCACTATCCGATAAGGATAATTCCTGGTCCTGCAACCGTGGGGCATATTAGCTCTGCACCTTGGTCTTTGTGGTGAATAGAATCAGGACTGTTTTGCATGGGTTAACTCCTAAGCCGCAGCCTGGGGCCCAGTTGCTGAGTAATCCCAAGATATCGCTTATCACGTCCATAAACATTCCCGATACTAGTATCACCACATCGTCCGCGTAAGCAACAGCTTTAATCCCCCTATTATGCAGCTTAAATAGGATCAAATCAATAACAAGAAGCCATAGTAGAGGAGAGATCACACCACCCTGAGGTGTACCCCTTTTCACCCACTTGGTCTTCGTGCTATTGCCGAGTATCGCAGTGACATACCTTGCCTCTAGCATCTGATGTACTGCTCAACATCAAAAACCCAAAGAGCATGCTCAATGGCCGTCACAGATACGTTAATGAAAGTATATTGCCTGTTCTCTAGACCTCATGAAGGGCAGTCTCCGTAGAGCGGCCCTTCAGGTAAGCGTGTTGGCTCATAGAGAGTTTCGACGAACTCCTAAGTCTCTGCCTAATGTGTATATCGATGAGTCTCTCCAGTGTCTTGAGTAGGAAAGATGAAAGACAGATTGGTCGGAAGTCTTTAGCATTCTCGTGACTACTTTTACCAATCTTGGGAATAAATATAACCCTTACTCTTCTCCAACTAGTCGGTATATAGTTGAGAGAGAGGGAGAGGTTACTTAATTTGCTCAACCAGGGAATGATACAGTACTTAGCACTCTGAAGCATCTTTGGCAAGATGCCATCAGGTCCCGGTGATTTGAAAGGTGAGTAGCTATCGATCGGCCAAGCAATTCTCTCTTTGGAGATCAAGTCTTCATTGATCACATGAGGGTCCCCGCAGTGCAATGCATCCATTTCGGGTACATCCATTGCACCCGGGAAATGCGTATCCAACAGAATTTCTAGAGATTCTGCAGAAGATTCGGACCAGGAGCCATCAGCCCTTTTCACAAAAGTAGAACTCGAGTGACTCCCAGCCAAAACGCTACTAAGCCTTGCAGAGTCTGTAGTGCTGTCAATCGATTCACAGAATTTCCTCCATGAATCTCTTGGCGATTCTTAGAGCCTTCTTATAGGCCCGTAGCTTATCGCGATACGGTTGCCATACTTTGTCGTTATAGCTATTGTTGAAAGCTTTCCTTGCTTTCTGCCTAAGGCTAGAAAGTTCCGAGTTCCACCACGGTGGGTATTTCTTTCTAGTCCCAGTTACAGGGCAGGAAATCTCATACGCCTTAGTAATATTGCTGCGTAAGATTTCCTCCTTCTGTTCGAGTCCCGTAATAGTATTCTCTATTGCGGGTGCTCCTCTCAGCCGGTGCCCCAGAACCCTACTGAACTTGTCCCAGTCCGTTCTCCTAGGATTCCTAAAGCACTGTCTTTTCGTAACAGATGGTCTTATCTCGAATAGTATCCAATTGCGATCAGAAAAAGACCTCTTATTGGACACTCCACGTTTCGATCAAAAACCTAAATCTGTCGTGTAACATCCAGAACCTCTTCCCAACCACTGTATCTGTCCGAACTCGGAAAGATAAATGTGGGAGATGATCCGGAGTTACATATCGTAAGCCTGTGGAAATTAATAAAATCAAGGACACACTCACCTCTATCATTAATCTGCCTACTCCCCCAGGTGGAGTGTCTAGCATTCACATCGCATCCAAGGACAATATCAGCATCAACTCCATTGACTTCCATGAGCTTCCTCGTTCGTCTGATGGGGCAGATCTATCATGTGCCATGTAGCAAGATGCCATATAAAAACTCCTCCCATCAGTCGGTTCGACCTTCCCTACTGAGAGATCCGCTGTACTAAGCTGTGGGATGAGAAAAATGTTCAAATGCTTTCTGGCGATAAGACAGGATCTTGGCTTACCCTTGTTCTTAACGTACAGAACATTATACGTGGTAGCTGGGAACCCTTTTACCTCTGAGTCAATGACCCAGAGTTGCTGGACCAAACAGATGTCCCAGTCCTCCTCAGCTATGAGGACCTGGAGATTGTCTGTAGCACTTTTGGAGTGCTGCAGATTAATCTGTTCTACCTTTCGGCCCATCGTTCGACATGCTGTCCTTTGGCTTGGACAGCTTCATGTCGCCTAGGAGGTTAATGGTTCAGCAACACTATCTGTGTCCTGCCCTTCAGCACCCGTCGGCCGGAACACTTTGACTTTGGCGTCCATTACGCCAAAAAACAGCTTTTGACCAGCTTTCTCCAACGCCACTGCACCGGACTCGGTGATAGCGAGGACTAAGCAGGTGCTGTTGTCGCCATGTTCTTCCACGCGGATAACCGACCAGTCATCCATTAGAATGGTGGGGTTCTGTCGCCTCAGACACTCCATCATTTTTCTGTCATCATTGGTCAATTTCGGTAACCAAACTCATGCACGGGGTCTCATCGGAATTTCCTCAGCCGAGATAAGCTTGAGTCTTAAGCCACCCCATGTATCCCTGATCTCAGCGATACACTTGCTTAGGAATTCTTTAGAGAACCCGTCCAAGCATTTGATTACCCTGTAATCCCGGTATACCTCACCGGAGTCAAAACGGGGTGCCGGCTTGTCCTTATTGGTGAGCACGTAGTCCATAGTGAGCTCAACCAATTTGGATTCTATAGCACCCCATTCCGTTACTACAGGGGAAATCGCTCCATCCTTTTCTGACGCCAAGGCCATAAGGAGGTGATCCTTCACCACTGACGTAAAAGGTTTGGGAGGAGAGACCGACTTCTGTCCCTTCCTTCTCTTTGGTACGCCATCATCCTCAGCCTGAGAACGATTTCGCTTGGCACTTTCCTTGGCAGCAGCTTGAGAAGTGCTGGGTATTTCATCCTTGATCTTAAGGTACTCATCTACCACAGCCTGGTACTTCACCCGATCCTCCGCACCATGTGCATGGGTTCCTTTGGCAGCATTCTGTTCTATCTTTTTCAAGATGAACACTGCCTTCGAGTACCTTCTCTTTAAGGACTCCCATTCCGTCTTGCGTTTTTTTCCCTTGGGCTGACCTTCAGACTTGACGGCCTTCCCTCGGGATGTTTTACAATTGTGTGCGGTCGGTGTGGTTCTATGTCTGGTGCCCTCACCGTTCGAGAGGCCGATCAATGTCTCCTGACTGGAGGCACATAGATCGTCCTCTGAGGAAATGTCTTTTCCTCTGGTTATTGTTTTGTTTGTTTTTTTGATTTCTTTGTAATTCTTGCTCATTTTTGGTCCCACGAGTATGCACGTAAAGGGATGGACCATCCGCGCAGTGACGGCGTACGCGGACTAGACAAAAATATTCAACCGGCCCGTGTCCTGGCAGGGGATCTGTTAACAACTAGTCTTTTTTAACCACTGACTAGCCATTCAGGTCCTCGGTACAGCTGCCAAACACCTTGACCTTACAAGTGGCCCAGGGATATACCGCCCTGAGACGGTCGTCAGATCCTCGTTTGCGAAAACAGGGAACACCAAGCCATAAAAAGGAAAAGGACGGTGGGTGAGGTTGGCAGTAGGAGAGGAGTGGCTTTGTATTCCCATCACTTTCCCTTGATCCCCGAACATGCCTGTATTTGGAATTGTTTAATTTAATTGTAAATTAAAAAGTTGTCTATTGTGAATGAATTGTGTTAATGTTTTACCTATTGGTGATAAGAAAAAATTTGCAGATTTTAATATAAAAATAAATTTCAATTAAACAAAAGAAAAATTAATTTTTAATAAATAAAACAAAATTTGTTTTTAAAAAATAAAACAAATTAAGCTTAAATACATTTAAGTTTTTGCGAAATTTTTTATTTTTTCTTCCATTTTTGATCTTTCCGCTTGCTTTCGGTGATAAAATTTGAGCGTAAGTAAAATATAGAAATTTATCTATATTGCGGAATCAGTAATTATAAATTTTGCTTTCCCCGTAAAAAATGCTTTCAACAATTGCGGATGAATGAATAATTAGACCCATTATTTAAATCTAACACAAAAATTTATTCAAAGCAACTTTTTATATATTAAATTTGTCTTCACGTAAATCCAAGAGGTTAAACTAAACGCGTAAACGTCGGTGCTTATATACATATAGCAGCAATTCCAAACATTGTTTTATGGAATTTGTTTGTCTTGAATAAAAAATAATTTCACACTCAGCTTGTGCTTTTTGTTTATAACAATAAATGTTAGCTGACAGCTTATAAAAATTGCATGGAAGATTCACGATAGCATATCTCACTTCGAGAAAAATAAAAATCTCATGAGGAATAATATTTTACATGTTGGAGATTGTATTGTAACCTACACAGTACAAAACTTTTCTGTTGGGAACCATAATGGGGATCATATCTTCGCCCCAAGTAACACAAAAATTGTTTAGATCTCTTAAGCAACGTCTTCTCTTTGTTGCCATTTTATAAACTTACTATTAAATAAAATTCAACTGTAATTGAAAAATTTTCAAAAACTAGAGTTGGTAGAAAAAAACTCATTGTTATTTCCGTAATAAGCACACTTTTTAATTAATCGTAGACCAATGCTCAGAAAAATTTTATAAAGTGGTCATTTGTTCCTCTGTCTTATGATTTCAAAATTACTTGTATCACTTTATAAAGTGTACGCTACATATTGTGGGTTGGTCTGTTATATTGAATTGATTTTTAAAACATGCGAAAGTATTCCATTTTTTAAAGAAACCGAAACTCCGATGGAAGATTTGTCTTAATTAATTAAATTAAAATACTGCAATTTCTCCTGCTTTGATCTTTGCAGACTCCTCTTTAAGTAATCGTTTGGAAAGTAAAGATACAAATGGAAAGCAAAATTTTTATATCATCATATTTTAAAATGATTTAAAACACATCATTTGATTAAAAATAATTAAATCATAATTAGATTATTATCTCTAGAATGTGGTTATTAAAAATCCTAATTTTAATGTTTTATAGATGAATTATATTTTATATACTTTTTAAATTTGAAATAATATGTAAATAATCTGTTATATTTTTAGGCTGCTAAAGCTGCAAAAACGGTTAAATATGGTAGTAATGTTGATGGTATTTCAACCTGTGATCCCGATCAGTATGCCAAAAGATTTCTTGAATTCATGGATAAAGCCATAGAATAAATTATTATATTTACCTAATTGTCAATATTTATAATTCTTAACTCTATAATAAACAAACAAATCATGATATAAATATAATCGTTCATGTTATTTAAATACAAACAATTTTGAATATTTTGTATATTGTAATGTACATATATTTATATTTATAAGACTAGCATTTAACTCGCTACTTCGTCAAAGAAGTATCATACTGTCTCTATTATAATTAGCCTTAGCTTCGACTACAGTCATGTTAGCTATCGAATTTTATATTTCATGGTACTACGTAAGTTATTCGTCTGCAAAGAATTTGTAACAGAATAAAAAGAACAGGGTGATTGAAAATAAAAATAAAAAAATATTTTATGAAGAAGGCTGGTGTAAATTGTCAAAAAGTTAAAAAATTCGCGGTAACAAGAAATAAAAATTAAATTTTAATTGTTCATCACAAGTGCTATTAAATATTTAAAAAAATGCTAAGTTGTGCGGTATATTTTTCCTCTGATGACGATGATGAACATACAGTGGCAGAACTGAATGCTTTGCGGAGAGAAATCAGACAATCGTCGAATATTTTTTTTATGCCAAATGCAAAGTAAGTAAATGTATATGTAGTAAAATAGTTAGAGTACAATAATTGTTTCTTAGATTTGTTAGTTATTTTAGACTAAACAAATCTGCTTTTAAGTACGTTTTGGATATGATTGAACCAGAATTGCAAGAAACAAAAAGTATATTAGAAGAGCTAATACCTATTTCCTCACCATCGGGACTTATGATGCTGTTTAATTGTAATAAAGATGAGGCCGCTTCTTCTATTGATGTCAAAATATATTGGCTGTTTGAACCTCCTCCGGTTGCGCGCCATTCACTTTTGTTATGAAGTAATTTTTTCTTTAAATTGCACTTATAATCAGCCCAAACCTTCATCCATTCGGGTGGCGTACGAAAAGGCGGTCCTAAACTATTCAGCTTGTTGCCTATTTCAGCCCATTCTGCCTTGGCATCCACTTTATGTATACCTGTATGATAGGACTGCACCAACCCTGGAATTTTTTCCAGCAACTCCACCATTTTTTTAAATTGCTTCTGCGTGGTAATTTTTATTCTATAATTTTCACAACATTAAACTTTTAATCAAGTTTGTTAACAAAAATACTTACTCTTTTGAAGCTTTCATAGTTTTTTTTTTTCTATATTTTCTAATCGAATGAAATAAAATGAACGACTGTTTTTTGTACTTTTGACATTTGAATTCGAGAATCATAACACCACAAATTGTAAAAGAGTAAGTAACAGAGTTGTATTTTAATAGTATTCAACAAACGTAGTACCACAATGAAAAAACGAGAAATTTAGTACTCGAATACGAGAACCGTAATAAGGTTGAATTTCTTATTTCTTTGTAGACCATTTAATCTTTGTTCTAGGTTTTTTAATATAAATAAAATCAAAAGGTATCATTAAAGTATATAAAAAGTACCATTTTTTTAGTTTATTGATTTTTCTATTTACTAAGCACCATTTGAGCTCAGTCTGATAGTTCTAAAGGGTGTTTTTTTATAGACGTATAGAAGTTTAAATTGCAATAAAACAACTATGGATTATTCGATTGACATAAATTTTATTTATCCGAAAGATAATCTTGTGGCATTACATTTTAAATATGATTTCTGGCATATGACCGCCACGGCTGGCTCGGATCTAGTCCAATCTGGACGTCCAATTTTCGATAACTTTTGCCAACATTTGTGGCCGTATATCGGCAATAACACGGCGAATGTTGTCTTCCAAATGGTTAAGCGTTTGTGGCTTATGCGCATAGACCAATGACTTTACATAGGCCCACAGAAAGTAGTCTAGCGGTGTTAAATCACAAGATCTTGGAGGCCAATTCACAGGTTCAAAACGTGAAATTAGGCGATCACCGAACGTGTCTTTCAATAAATCGATTGTGGCACGAGCTGTGTGACATGTTGCGCCGTCTTGTTGGAACCACAGCTCCTGGACATCATGGTTGTTCAATTCAGGAATGAAAAAGTTAGTAATCATGGCTCTCTACCGATCACCTTTGACTGTAACGTTCTGGCCATCATCGTGTTTGAAGAAGTACGGACCAATGATTCCACCAGCTCATAAAGCGCACCAAACAGTCAGTTTTTCTGGATGTAACGGTGTTTCGACATACACTTGACTATTAGCTTCACTCCAAATGCGGCAGTTTTGTTTGTTGACGTAGCCATTCAACTAGAAGTGCGCTTCATCGCTAAACAAAATTCGTAAAATACGTATTCGGCACAGAACCATTATTTTCGAAATAAAATTGCACTATTTGCAAGCGTTGTTCAGGCGTGAGTCTATTCATGATGAATTGCCAAACCAAACTGAGAATAAATCACTTGACAGCTGTTAAATCGGTCGCCATCTTGAACAGTAATGCCAACTTAAAATTCTATACGTCTATAAAAAACACCCTTTATTACGGAAACGTTAAAAAATCAAAAAGTACCATTAAAGTACTGTTTTAACTCTGAGTGATTTTTTACTTTGCTTAAGAGCGTTTGACCCCAATTTCATAGTTCTAGGGTTGTTAGTATGAAAATTCAAAAAGTACCAATAAGATCAATAAAAAGAAGCACTTTGTCCCATTTATGGTGTTCCACCTTGCTTAAGATCATTTGTGCCAAATCTCGAACTTTTGGATTTCTTAACACATTGACTGATAAGGCACTTTAAGCAAATAAGATGCTGGGAGCCACGTCAATTTTTTAGTAATCTCTTCAAAAACGTCAATATTGGTGTTTAGGCTACTGCAAGTAATATTTACTGCTTAGAAACAAAGTTGTCTACAAATTAGTGTGTCACACACATGTGTCCGACGTGGCGCTTTCCGATTTTTTTTAATGTAAGGCCATGTCGGACATATATGCACGACAAAAAAACATTCTCACACAAATGCAACAACTTGGGTCCGCTCTATATTTTTTCTTATTACGTGCTCAGCAATCAAGAAGAGTTGAACACATTGTATTGTTCTATAATATTTGTCTTACGAAATGGCGAAAAGAAAATTTTTATCTGATACTGAGTTAGAAAAAATACTCGAGAGCACAGATTTATATGAAAGTGATGAAGAAGGTGCAGATTACAGTTCTGATGATTCTGTAAGGGATCCTATATATAATCTAATGAAAAACTTTGATTCTTCTTGTGGATTATTTTTATTTGCTCTTTTAATTTTTTTACATCAAGTCGAGAATATGATGTCATGTAAATGGCCGCCGCCACAGTTGATTGTCATTTGAGCCCTTTTTATGGCATTTTCCATCACTTTGGCCAAAACTTCCGCGCGATAGGTCCTCACATTCTTGACGGATATTGTTTTTAGAAGTTCCAAGAGTCTGAGGCTTCTTGACATAAACCCGCGACTTCAAAAAGCCCCACAAAAAGAAGTCTGCAGCGGTCGAATCAGGCGATCTTGCTGGCCAGTGGAAATCGCCAAACCGGGAGATTAGGCGCCCGGGAAATGCATCCTTCAGCATATCGATTGTGATACGTGCAGTGTGTGCCATTGCACCGTCCTGTTGGAACCACATGTTTTCCAATCCCAATTCATCAAGTTGCGACAAAAAGAACTCGTTGATCATTGCTATGTAGCGCTCACCACGTTTGGCCCGCGACGTCTTCGAAGGAAAAAGGTCCGATGACTCCTCCATCGAAAACAGTACACCATACAGTGACTTTGAGCGGGTGTAATGGCTCTTCGTGGGTTACACGAGGATTTTCAGTGCCCCAGAAGCGTAAATTTTGCTTATTTACGTACCCGCTAAGATGGAAATGGGCCTCATCACTCATGATTATTTTTGATGAAAAATCATCTTCCTCTTGGTGGTGATTAAGGATGGCTTGAGCGTATGTTAGACGCGATTGGCTGTCAGCACCTAACAGCTGATGCACCGTCTGGACTTTGTACGGAAACATCTTCAAATCTTGTACCAAAATTCGATGTAAAGACCGTCGACTGATACCCATTTGCGTGGCACGTCGTCTGGTCGATGTCGGCGGCGCTTCCATGACATCCTCGGCTACAGCAGCAATATTCTCTGCACAACGGCTACTCCGGGGTCTGCCAGGCCTGGCAGCATCTCGTGTTGTGCCAATCTCTTCGAGGCGAGCGGCTAAACGTCGCAGTGTTTCACCAGTAGGCGTTGGACGGCCAGGAAATCTGCGACGAAATTCACGTTGTGCCAAAGTCACCGACCGATTATTGGTCAAATAAATAGTCACCAATATTCCGCGTTCTGGACCAGTGTAGCGTAACCTTGTTTATTAACGTGTATTTCGCATGTGTTTACTACACAAATGTCAAAACAGAACTGACATTAGGGGCCAATCGCAAAATTTATAGCATTTTCTGATAGGAGGATTACTTTTGCGCCACCTAGTAACGTTACTGACTGACTTATCATCATCGATCAGCCCAAACGGCTAAAGCTACGGACTTGAAATTCGGTAAGCAGATGCTCTCAATGTGTAGGACGAATAAGAAGGGATTTTTGGAAATTCGAATATTAAGGGGGTAAAAACGGGTAAAATGGAATTTCTTATACCTCCGGAACTACTACAGATATGTAGAACAAAAGTTCCAACAACAAAATATTCTACATACTAAAATATGTAATAATTTCTATTTGGAACTTAAAAGTTTAACAAAATATTAATCTTTATTTGTGCTTAATTCCAGAAATTGTGTTGGTTTTAAATTTATTCTTTTACTCATGATATTCTCATGAGTTATTTATTCAGTACAATAAGTACTGAAGTGGATACTATTAATAATCTGTAGTACCCAATAAAAATTAATGGTAAAAAAATTTTTTTCAAAGGTGAAAAAAAGTACCAAAAGGAAGAAATATGATTGGTACCTTACATTTAAATAAGCTTAGAGGTATTTTTTATGCTATTTGCAAAACCTAGAATTACGACAGTAAAATTTCACAGTATGGAATGAATAGTAAGGAATTGCAAAAGGGGCATTATGGTACTTTTTATTAATTTTGATGGTACTTATGATTTTTTAGCATTAACAACCATAGAACTACCAGACTGAGCTCAAACGATTCAGGTCAAAGTGAAAAATTATTAAGGGGACAAAATGGTAGTTTTTTTTATTCATTTTTGACTTTTTAATGAATACGGATCTAGATGTACAAGGTTAGGCTAAAACGATCCTGAGCAAATTGAAAAATCATTAAAGGGACAGATAGTACTTTTTAATCATTTTAATGGTACTTTTTGATTTTTTAATATTAACGAACCTAGAAGTAAGAGATTGATTGGGCTCAAACGGTCCAGAGCAAAGTAAAAAAATCATTAGAGGGACAATGCTACTTTTTATTACTTTTTAATATTTTTTATTTCATTGCTATTAGTTGGAGTCCATTTTTTCATTCGACTTTCGCGCTTCAGTCCTTTTCCAGCTAATTTTTGCTCGGCGTATCTGTTTGTTTCTAATACGATAACGTTTATTACTACATCGTCAATAAACACACGGGTTGATACTTTGTGGGACATCTACTTGTAGGCCTGATTTTCCCGAAAAAGTAAAAGTTTTATGACGATCTTCTTATTCGGACCAAACAGCATTTATAATTTCAGTGTCACCTACGACGAGATCTTCTTGTTCTTCATCTCCTTCTTCTTCTTCAGTTTCTTCTGCTTCCTCATTTTCCGAGGAGTTTCCATATATATTAGATTATATATCTCTCTCTCATATTCTCGACTTGATGTAAAAAAATTAAAAGACCAAATAAAAATAATCCACAAGAAGAATCAAAGTTTTTCATTTTTTTTTAAATTACAGCCAAAAAACATCGGAAGGTTATTTTTGCGCCACCTTGCATTTTATTAAAATTTTTGATTTTTTAATTTGTAAGGCTAAGTCCACAGGTACACTTGGAAATAAAGACACTACATTAAAAGTTTTTCATCATTATCAAGTTTTACACCTTTAATTTCCTCTTGAAATTCTAAAGAATTTTTAACATTATATTTTAAAGATATAGTAATATTTTTAAGAATATTAATTATATATTTTGAAAGTTCATATGAAGGAGAATTAATATATCAACAAATAGGTCTGAATGGAAAGTCTTCTTTATGAATTTTTGATACTCTACACAGAAAGAAAAAAGGCGTACTAAATTTAACTTTTTTTTTCTCAATTTTAGTATGACTTGTACTTAAAATATTAAGTATGAATAACAATAATGTATACTTAAAATAAGCCGAAAACGGGATCACCGAAGAAAATCAATCCTTCTTTTCTTAAAACAAGTCTAAAATTCTTAAACTTAGTAAAAATATCTTAAATCAAGTACGAATTTCTTGAGTTGAGTAAAAAGGCCTTAACTTAAGAACGAATGTGTAGTATAAAGTTCATATGTACATACACACGAAAAGAAAAAGAGCGGAATAAAATGTTGTTATCTCAATTGTTCTCTCTTGGTTTAATAAGTTCAGTGATGCAAACTTAGCCATTTTCAAAACATATTTAGCTGATTTTAAGATTAGGCAATTATAATTCAGAAAGGTTCAATTGGAATTCAGAAAATATTTAATGTAATGAAGAAAAATCACTACATAAAAATTTTCTGACTAAAAATTATATATGTGCATTATTATGAATTTATTTTAATAACAACTACCAATAACAACACAGTTTATGTACAAGTTTAAACAGCTTAAAAGGACAATTTAGCATAAGTACATACAAGATTTGCAAATCTGTAAGGAGAAGGAATCTTGTAAGACGATTGCTGCCATGTCTTCATTTATTTCGCAAAAAGTACGCACAACCTATGTATAATCAATAATCAGTAACTATATATATATATATGTAATATTTGTAACTTCAATGTACTTTTTTATTATAATGAAAAATAATTGGTAATAGATTTTTTTCGAGAAGAGTAAATACAATTCAGTTAGTTTGTATGCCAACATTTACATTTATAACTAATCTTAGATTATATAATACTTTATTGTTTGAATTTACATATTATTCATTTTCGATAGATTGCCATAAACATATAACGTTTATGACTACAAGAAAGCGTTGAGTCTAGCGTGATAGCGCTAAGTCAGTATCACTGAAAAGAGTTTTCAAAGAATATGCTAGCTAAGGCTGCCAGAATTTCCTCATACCCGTAAACTCCCAACTACAGTTTGACGTTCTTTAATCAAAAATTACAGCTTTAATATAAAAGTTACAAGTTCTATATAAAAGTTACAACAAAGTTAAACACAAAAAAGCTTTGCTAGTATTAAAAACACTTTTAATGATTATGAATCCACAAATTTTAGATTATAACAAAAAGAAAAAAAAAGGCTAAGTTAAATATAGCGGTATAATTGTATAATAAAACACTTACGATGTTAAATGCATTTCAGTTAAAAATATCACAAAAAATTTTGAAGTATTTTTACTAAATATTATAGTTATTAATTTTCTATTTATATTATTTTGTTATTTATAATACTCGAATACTGTATTAAAAAATAACAAGCCAAACACAAAATACCTTAATTCAATATATTGATAAAATGCTAATAAATCGTTAAGTCTGGCAACCGTTTTTAATTGCAATCAAAGCCTACTTAGATGATACAAAATAAAGAACTATTTGTGTATAATACACACAA
Source organism: Thelaira solivaga (assembly GCA_947397855.1). NCBI lineage: Eukaryota > Metazoa > Arthropoda > Insecta > Diptera > Tachinidae > Thelaira > Thelaira solivaga. The sequence goes on along the minus strand of OX377615.1, from coordinate 18,453,586 downwards.
ATGCTATTTACATACATATGTTAAAATCTTTGATGTATGGTTAACGGATTTTTGTTCTTATTTTATTAAAACCTTTGAAGTGGCATATTGTATTATAAAATATTTCTAAACTAAAGTGTAAAATATTCAGTGAGTGTTCCAAATAATGTACTTATGTATGTAAGTATTCTAAAATAATTGTTTATAATTGTGTGTAAATTATTAGTTTTATAAATATAATAAGATAAATAATATTTTCGTTTTTTGAAGAATTTTCGTGTTTACATTCATACATATATTGGTTGTGATTAGAAAGTGTGCTGCTTTTACCCTTGCGTGTTTTAGATGTCAGAGAATTCTGATTTTGTAAAAATAGTAGATGACGATTTACGTCTACTCCGGCTCCTTAAGGAACTTGATGTCGAAGCGGCTTATGAATATTTGAAAGGTAAGTAAGAAATATGTATATGTTCATAATTCGTGCATAACATACTTATATGTCTCATTGGTTCTATGGTCAGAAGAATTTGTTTAGCATCATCAAATAATTACATTGTTTTTGCTCAACTCGCTGTAAGATCGGGCTCAGAAAGATGTTATTGCTTTAGGTGACTAAGAACCCCTAGCTTCTTAATGACATAGTTTCCCTTAGAGCATTGATGGGGTTGCACTTTTGGAGCGATGACGATTATATATATAATTAGCTTAGAAACGTGGGCTTAAGTTAAGAGCAAAACAGATAATTATTCATTGCTAGCAAATTCGAATTTTTCTGGCAGTTCAAACGAAAAACGCAAATTTATGGTGGTAGTAATATTTCACCATTTTTTTTTTAAATTCTTATATATGTAAATACAGGGTGGGCCAAAAGAAACCAAGGGGTGTAAAAGTTTAATAACTTTTTTGTTTATTAACTTTTTTTTATTTTTTCTTTCAGATTATATAATATACAAAATGGAAATTTTTTTACACTAAGTATGAAAAATGATGTCTCTTAAATGACCACCGTTTTCAGCTTCGCACTGATGGGCTCTTTTTAGAGCATTTTCCATAACATCTTTCAAAACTTGTGGCTGCAGCGTTCGAATTTCTGCAACAATGTTTGCCTTGAGTTCAAGGATTGTCTCTGGCTTGTTCACATACACTCGCTCCTTTAAAAAACCCCAAAGAAAATAGTCGGGTGCTGTCAAATCTGGCGATCGCGCTGGCCAAATAATTTCCGAATTTCGAGAAATTATTCGCTCTCCAAAAATTTTACTTAAAAGTGCCATTGTGTCTCGGGCAGTATGGGCAGTGGCTCCGTCCTGCTGAAACCACATACCAGGTCTGTTTTCAAGAGCAGGACGTAAAAAATTTTCTATCATAAAACGATACCGCTCTCCATTTACGGTTACAGCACTTCCATCTTCATTCTCGAAGAAGTAGGGCCCAATGACATTTTCAGATGTGATCCCACACCATACTGTACACCTGATGGGGTGCAATTGGCGTTGATGAATGGCTCTTGGATTTTGAGAACCCCAGAACCTACAGTTCTGCTTGTTAACAAAGCCATTCAAATGAAAATGAGCTTCATCACTCATAATCAAATTTTCAATAAAGTTGATTTCATTTCTGGCCAACTCTTGAAATTTAACTGCAAAATTTAGACGTTGCCGATGATCTGCGTGTTTTAATTCTTGGACCAATTGCACCTTATATGGGTATAACTGTAAATCTTTTTTTAAAATGCGCCGTAGTGACGTACGAGACATTTCTAGCTGAGCAGAACGCCTTCTGCCAGATGTTTCTGGTGCTTCGTTAACACTTTGCTGTACTCGTTCAATATTTTCCGCAGTGCGACTTAAACGTGGTCTACCGGTTCGAGGCAAATCTCTTATGCTGCCATGTTGGTGATGACGATTAACTAAGCAACGACTCATCGCTTCAGAGGGCGAAATTCTGACGTTAAAATGTCGACGATATGCTCTTTGCGTTAAAATAATTGATCTCTGGTTTAAATAATAAAATTCTATTGTTCTGGTTCTCTGTTCAGTTGTGAACCTCTCCATTATAAATTCTCCAAGTGTTGTCTATATAATCTGAAAGAAAAAATAAAAAAAAATTAATAAACAAAAAAGTTATTAAACTTTTGCACCCCTTGGTTTCTTTTGGCCCACCCTGTATTTGTATTCTTGAACGTAGCCGCTGAGGTAACATTCAATAGCTTGCAATAGATGCAACAGTGCGACGTAAAGGAAGCAATACATCCCCTTGGTCTTCGTATGGAATTTCGGGAAAAGCTCTTTAAGTGGAAAAAATTACAGGTAAGCCAAAATGTTATTAAAAACGTAAAACCATATAGCTATACTTTGCAGTAAGAAAAAAAAATTATTTTAATATGGGCATATTTTGAATTACTTACATGGTTTTACGTCTTACATTTATAACGATTTGTATATATATACATATATTTTATATATTCCATGTAGTTTGGAATTGACGACGATACAATATCTGTTCAATCAAAAGTAGATAACTGGTTAACAGAAAAGGATGATTTCCAAGGAAAACAAGTTTTAAACCAGGTAATAAAAAAATAATTTCCACATACAATTTTAATTTTAATACTGCAATCAACCTAACTAGAGTTTGGTCGCAATATTAAAGCAATCACAGAGCGGAAAGTCTATATTAGAATACAAAAATAGAAGTTTAACTGCTAGTCAAAGAAATGCTCTCATACAAATAATTGTTGAAGAAGCTATCACTAAAGAAATCCAAATAAGGATACAAGACTTTCCATTGCTGTTAAAAGAAATTTTCTTTACATTTCCATTGGAAAAACAAGTACAGGTAATTAAAAGTATTTATAATTTTAGTTTTATTTATAATTTAAATTTAAATTTTTATTTATTTATGTGCCTTATCTCTTTCAGGACTTTTATTTTATTGGAAGAAACAAAAACGGAAATCCATCTGGAAAATTATATTCTAAGTACAAAAATTTCAGAGACAAACGGCTAAAATACAGCGATTCCTGTAGGCTAGATGGCAGTTGTGAAAGCGGACTTCCATATTTAGACAAAAAGGATGAAGCTAAAATAAGTGAGACTGAAGTAGATGAAACAGTTGCTGCAGCACTTAAAGCGAACCTAAACAGGGACTCTGCAGATTGGAATGATGTATGCTCAAAGTGACAACAGACATTCAAAATACGCAGACGCTGATCTAGTAATAATCTGTAATAATATTTAAAAAAAAATTAATATTTAATAATATGTTTTCAGATACAAATTGATTTTGAACTTTTATATCCTGGTAAAAGCTTGATGCTTATTTCTAAATGGAAAATATTTAAGCAGAAAATCGTTCCCTATTACGAAAGGACCATTAATAATGAAGTATGCAAACAACAGATCTGCAAAGTAAAAGAAACACAAAATATAGGTATGTACATACATATGTATAATATATATTCATTTATTATTTTTTATATTTATTATTTTATTCTTTAGATTCGCAGGACTACCTTATAACCATTTTATTAAACTCAATTTTTCCTTCTTCTGCTCGATTTAAAAATAATGATGGCAGAAAGACGAAAAAAATAACAATCGCTGACTCTCAGGAGAGTTTTGTCCTACATCTAACAACGTTGACTGATTACCAACATAAAATTGAAGAAATAGTTTGCAAGTACTATTCAGCAGGGGTAACATTACAGCTTTTCCTAATATTAGAAGGTAACGAATCTGATGTGAAAGGTTTTTATATATATTTTGACAAAAATTTGCTTAAATTCGATTCCTTTTTGCAAAGTTTGGATATTTGTTTTAAAATTTTTCATGTATTGAGCTTAAAATATCCTATAGTTTGCGAGCAACCATGGGTTTTTGTTCAAAAATATTTTTTGGAAATTAAAACAGAGTTCGATATAAAATCATTGAATGTTTCTTCGATTATAAACTATTTGAACAATAATTAATTTAATCAAAATGTTTGTTTGCTTCAGTTGTAAAAAAAAACTTCAAACCCCAAGCATATTAATAAAACACCTTAAATCTATTCATTTATTAAATAGACAGTCTTTAAAGCTTCGTTGCGTACAGAACTCGTATGACCAAACTTTTTTCTAACTTCTCTTATAAAAAGCTATAATTTAGACTTTAATTTTTTTATATTGATTTTAAACCTAGAAATTATAAAAAAATTAATATATAAATCAATATTAATAACTAATATAAAAGAATTATTTTTAAATATATATTTAGTTTAAATGTAAAATGAAAAAAGTAATATAATAAAATATTAATTATAAATTAATTAAACTCTTTTATTTAATTTAATATTTTTTTTATTTCAATATTTCATAAATTGGTCTAGTTTCAGGATTAATTCAATCATAAAACTCTTGGATCAAGTGCATTTTGGGATTGATTCAAGCTCAGGTTTTCTTAAATTAATTTCGAAATACTTGAATCAAGTGAATTCCGAGCTTAAAATCAATTCCGGATAGGCTTAATAATGGCTAAAATTAAGAATTTCGTACTTGCTGATTCCGTACTTGAATCAAGCATTCCTTACTTGGTTTAAGAAAATCCGTACTTACCGTACTTTTGATACCGCGTTGACTTGATTTAAGTACGGATGGCTTGATTTTTATTTTGAGTGTATATAATCTAGGTGCTAACGAAGTATTTGTTTTAAGTTTAAATTTATCTACCGGTAAAATCACTTTTTTCTTAAAAAGATCTTCATTAGTATTATTATTAAATTTCCTTAAATTGTTTGTAGGATCTTTATTTAGAATAGTATATTTTGTATGGTCTTCAACTATATCATTTATTCTAGAATAATAATCACATTTATTCATAGTTACTGTGGAATTTCCTTTATCAGCACTTAAAATAATAATATTCCTGTTATTTTTTAAAAATATCTCTGTTTCTTTCACTTTATTTAAAATAAATCTTTCTCTTTCTGTAAATTTATATCTATTAATATGTTAATTTAGTTCTAGCTACTTCTTGTTCTTCTTTATCTTTTAATGTTTGTACAAAATCTTCACCATCTGCAATCATCTTTAAAATTGGAAAATCTTTCTCTCTAACTAGTAATCCATGTTTGTGTCCTAATGAAAGTGTCCATCTATGTTAGATTTATTAACAAACCATTTTTTATTTAATTTAATTCCTAACTTTTCTTTTTGTAAATTATAAAGACAATCAAATTTAACCTTATTATTAAATGTTATTGATTATTTATCCTCATATTTATAATAAAAATTCTTCAAGTTCTTTTCTTGTTAAATGTAAGTCTAAATTGTGCACTAACATTTCTATTTCTATTTTTAATTGTTTTAGTATTTCCTGGTTTTTGTTTTATTGCTAAATTTAACATTTTTCTTTTTAAATCTTGTGTATATTTGAATATAGTATTTTTAATTTTAGGCATACGAGTATATCTAGTATCAAAGACATTTAAAGTATTTTTTGTTGAATGATTAATAAAATTTGGAAAAATACCTGTATTTCTGCAACGTGATAAAAAAGTTATTGATGACTTTGCACGTATTGTTTTATCTCTAGTTATTTTATATCTATTGATTATTTTTCTAATTACATTATTCTTTTTTAATGCACTGTAACTAGGGTTTGGGGTACGGGAATTCCCAGGCGAGAATTCCTGGGAATTCTCGAAAAATTTTCGTCGGGAATTCCCGGGAAATATATTGAAAATTCCCGGGAAAACGGGAAAAATTGTAAATGGATTTTATAACAATAATTTGCTCTTTTTACCCATTTTTATTTTATTAAAATTAAGTATTTATGTAAAAAAATCTTTTGTTAAATTAATTTAAAAAATAACTGACTTTAATTTTTTAAATATGCTGATTGTAATTTAACACAACTTTTATAAAACACCGGCGCTTTTCGCTTCTTACAAGTTGTCGTCCCTGGAGAAAATTAAGAAAAAGAAAATCAGCTGTCAAAAAAATGCATAAAATCTGTGAACACATACAAATTTGTTAATATTATTAACTGTGTGGAAAATTGAAAATTATATTGAAAATTACAGACAGGTTAGTAAAATATATTGGGCCATAACCATAGTCATACTAAAGTCGGTATCTTTTTAAAAACGACTTTAAATTCATATAATTCTTACGAACAAAAGTCGGCTCTTAATGAAAGCATCCTTTTTTGTGACTATGATTATGGCCCATTATGTACACATTTTTATTTTCTTCAATGAGATTTTTAATGCTAGTTTAAGATGTCGGAAGTTTGGAAATACTTTAATAAAGTAGAAAACGCCGTCCAATACAATATTTGCCTCAAAAAGCTTTCAATCAAAGTGGGAAGCACCAGTGGCCTTAAAAGGCACATCAATTTTGTCCACAACAAAAAAATTAATATTTGTCCTGATAATACTTTTTCGAATAATAATATTGTAAGTAAGAACAGTGCACTTGTTAACCACAGCGGCGGAGAAAATAGAAATAAAGACAACCTTCCAGCTAACATAGAACATGCAACAGTTAAACAGAGCAATTCTGGTAATATTATTTATTATATGGTGATGAAAACAATGCCAGAAATCGTATCGGTGAATAGTGAACGGGTTTTCTCCGTTGCGGGGAACTTTGATACAAAAGTGCGAAGCCGGATATCAAACGAGTCACTTAATGCTTTAATCGTACTAAAAACTTATTTTTTTCCAAATGATGTTATAAATTCTGTTATGTTTTTTTTAATTTAAAATTGATCTCAAATCATTTCTTTATAGTTATTTGTCTGTTTTCATTGCACAAATTGAATTAACATGTGCTATTTAATTTAATTAATTTTTGTTTTATATGAATATGTACTTTATTATTGCCTAAAATTACTTGTTTGTAATAGAAAAAAAAAATTACCCGGGATTCCCGGGAAATTTATAAATTTTCCCGGGAATCCCGGGAAGAGAAAAACTGCGGGAATTCCCAAACCCTAACTGTAACCCATTTTTTATTTTTAAATATTTCTTATCTACACAAAACTATTTTTTATATTATATTTCTCTTATTTTCTTCTTCAAATAATATATTTGGTTATATTATTTCTATATGTTATCTTACCCAGTAATTGACTAATGTTGTAAAATATTCTTGATTTTTGAAATTCTTATTCTATTCCCTTTGTATATTTGATAGTTGTTTCCTTAATTTGCTCAAGTAATTTGAATATAAATCTACTTGCTTGTTCTACTGCGTTATTGTTATGTTCAGTTTTGTGCTAGTGTATTTGAGGTCTGGTTGTTTTATGTTCTAGGGGTTCTAATTTTTACTGTAGTGAAAAATATAAATCTAGATTATTTGACCTTTCTATCTGAAAGTAAATAAATAAACATTTTTTAAGCTTTTAGGTCTTTTTATATATTTTTATTTATTATTAAATTATTTTCCAATATTTCGACACGCCTTCGTGTGTCTTTCTCAAGGAAAATAATTTTATAATGAAATGAAAAATTTTTTGAAATGTAAATAAAAATTATGATATATTATATTATATATTATGAAATTTTGGAAACTAATTTAATAATAAATAAAAATATATAAAAAGACCTAAAAGCTTAAAAAATGTTTATTTATTTACTTTCAGATAGAAAGGTCAAATAATCTAGATTTATATTTTTCACTACAGTAAAAATTAGAACCCCTAGAACATAGAACAACCAGACCTCAAATACACTAGCACAAAACTGAACATAATCCCACCTAGCAATTAGAAGAGTCTTTTTCGAGTCCTTTTTGTGATCGAAAAGTGATTAATCACTTAGAAAATTAAAAAAGAGCTCGAAAATGATTCGCGCTTATGACTTAAAAATGTTCTATTTAAAGTACAAAAACAAATTATATAGCAATCGAAAATCGAGCATCCATGTTGAAAATGTGAGCATAGCAATTATTATTTACGATCATATATTGCGCACCAAGAATTTTGTAAACTGCTTGATCAGAAGCAGATCTTGCAGGTGTTTGAAGTGTGACAATTTTGTTGTTGTTTATGGTCATATTTTAGGCAGTTGGATGATTAAAAAGAGTTTTTTTTCCTAAGTATAACGGAAACATTTTTGTTTTTTGCTAAGTTATGCCCCAAAATTAAATTTTTACTCATTTGTAAAATTTTCATCGTGGGGTTAACAGCGTGTAATTAATTTGTGTATTTAAAGTGAGTAAAAAATAATATTAAAAAAAGCAGTCAAAAAGATATAAATAAGTGATTAAAGTTTGATATAAAGGCCATATCAGTCAGACAAATAAAAAGATTGGCTAAGAAAGAAGCAAAAAACTTAATTTTGCCAAAAATTAAAAACTGAAAAAATTATACAAAAAGAGAAAGAAAAAAACACTGAACAATATAAAGAATCAAGTGATAGTTTTGATAGTGACAGCTTTGACGATTCAGGTGAAAGTAGTGAAAGTGAAGAAATAGAATTTCATATGTGCAAAGAACTGGCTAAATGGGCCATTCAATTCCAAATAAACTTTGTTGCAATTAATGCACTTTTGTTATTGTTACTTAAATGCAATATAAAAGTTCCAAAAGATGCTAGAACTCTTTTAAAAACGCCTAGTTCCAGTGTTGAGAGAAAAGTCGGTAAAGGCATATATATTCATTAGGGATTAAAAAATGGATTAACCGATTTCTTGGTAAAAAACGATTGGCAATTATTAAATATAACTTTAGATTTAGATTTTAGAGTAGTAAAAAGAAAATGAATAAATTAGATTTTCATTCCCATTCCACTTATTTTTTCTAATTTTATTTTGTAAAAGTATTATTTTGAACTTTATCTCATAATTTATTTTTATATACTTTTTTGTGACTCATTTTTTATGTTCAATAAGCTGTATATACTCGTACATATATAAATAATGTTACTCTCAAATTCAAAAAAAAAATATTGAATGCTAAATAAGGTTTTGTTTGACAAATTTCTATGGAATAATTGTCAAATAAGCTTTTAATAGACATTCAATACTTTTTATGATTTTGAGGGTTAATCTTTTATTTTTACTAAAGGAACTTTTAGAAAAACGGCTGATAAATTACTCGAAAAACGATCGGAAAGGACACAAAAGAGACTCGTAAATGCATAGAAACACGACTGATAAATTACTATAAAAAGATTCCCTAACCATAAGAAACCGACTGTTAAATGACTCGAAATATACTCGCAAGCGATTAGAAGTATTACTAATAAATGATTCGAAAACGACTCACAAATGAATTGTAATAAGACTGTTAAATAACTAGAACTCGATTTGAAAAAGACAATAAATACCATTAAAAAAGGTTCGAAAATGCTTTTAAACTAATGAAAAAAGAAATCGTAAATGACTCATCAAAAAGAGTCGCGGGTAGGGTAACACTTTCTCCCGACGAAAAATTCTTTTATGATCAGAAAATGAGCGCATATTGTGCTTTTTTAATCTTCCTGCAGAGTCATAAAAGATTAGAATATGACTAAAAATTTCAAAAAATGCTAGGTGGCTAATAACGCAGTAGAACAAGCAACACAAGAGCAGACCTTTATAGAACTTTGCTGTATTCATATGTTTGTATGTGCTTATATGTGTACTTACCCAGCCACATGCTTTGTTTTTTTTAATGTAAATTTTTAAGCTATACATGCGTAACGTTTGTGCACACAAATATGGTGCCAGGTAGTCGGTGTTATACAAACATGTCTTTAAAAGTCATGCCACGCTCGTGGCAACAAAAATTCTAATTCATAATTATTATACGTTTTTAAAACTAAAAAAATATCACATTCTTAAATGTTTACAGTCCATCATTTCTATTAGATTGCTTGATTTTCAGTTCCTCTAATTTTATTTGCCGCTGCAACAATTCTAAATTTTATTCCCAATCAAAATGTTTGTGAAAAATGTCACAATACTTTTGGCAAAAAACCCACGGGAACAAAAATCGGCGATGCCATAATTTTTTCAAACATGCGAGTTTTTACTTACAAATAATTCACGATTGCAACTTTAGGGAAAAGCGAAATATTTCGAGGGAAAAATATTCACGATAGGGGTGATTTTAACCCAAGTTTCCTTCTTTAAGCTTTTAGTATATAATTTTTGTTGATATTATTGCTCGTTTTATTTATATTTAAACTTTTTTATATGTATCGTTAAAAAATAAAAAAAAAAAACACCAGCAAACATTTAACATAATTGTGTAGAACGTTTATTACGCAACAAAATATCTAAATGCTGTATGATTAACACTACTGGAAACACTTTATAAAGCAGCTGCTTTAATAAATGTTTGTTTGTTTTCGTAAATTATAAAACGCAAATTTTGACGTACATATGAAAATCCATAATTAAAAATTTTTGGCATTCCATATGACTTGTACATATAGTGTGAACACAGCTTTAAGCTGTGAATTTTTGAAGGTGGGTATTAAAAAAAAATAAACACTTGCAATAAGATAACAGATCTGTTTTCTTTATTTTAAGTTTACTCAAAATAGCAACGAATGGAAATATATTGCTGACGAATTTGAAAAGAAATGGAATTTTCCTTTTTGCTTGGGAGCCATAGGTAAGAACCAAATGTGAACATAAACGAATTAATTATTTCCACAAATTAATTTTTTTTAATTACATATAAAGATGACAAACACATTGCCATAAAAGCAAGAAAGAAAAATGGGTCCTTCTATTATAATTACAAAGATTTTCATAGCGTTATACTGTTGGCAATTGTGGACGCAAACTACAACTTTTAATATGTTAATGTTGGTTCCAATGGAAGAGCAAATGACTCCGCTGTATTTAATGAATCTTCTCTGTGTGAAGGCATAAGAAAATTTTTTTTAAATTTTCCTTTGGATGGTCAATTACCAGGTACTAACAAAAAAGTGCCTTATGTGTTTGTTGCTGATGAAGCATTCCGACTGACATCGAGAATTTTGAAACCATATGGTGAAAGATCGGTCAATAGTAATAAAATTTTTAACTATAGATTGAGCCGCGCACGTCGAGTGGTTGAAACTGCTTTTGGAATTTTAGCCAAAAAATTTCAAATTTTTCAAAAGGAGATAGAATTGTCAATAGATAAAGTGGAGAAAATAGCTTTGAGTTCATGTGCGCTTCACAACTTCATACAAGCATGCGAAGGATTTGATGTAAAGTCTGTTGATACTGAAAATACAATATCATTAAATTTTGAGAATGGAACCTGGCGAAATGACGTCACGTTAACAGATATGCAAAAAAATTAACAGTGGTAATCGTTCTTGTGAAGAAGGAAGGAGGGTGAGGGATACTTTCTCTGAATATTTCAACACAACTGGAGCTGTTTCTTGGCAAAATGATGCTGTACAAAAATTCAATTTTTAAAATAATTTTATTTTCATATTATAATTCTTTAGTTTTTTTTTTTAATAAATAAATATTATAAACAAGAAAAATATTATGTAGTTATAGTTGACCTTTTGTTTTGTAATAATATTCAAATATAGTTTGGCAATAGGTCATTAATTAATAAAACAAATAAAAAATATATATCTTAAAAATATTATTGCTTTTTATTTAAAGCTCTCTGGTTTTTTTTTGCTTCAAAAATGGCCAGGATAATGCTTTGCATTTATTTCCTCCAGTTGCGTCAATATATAATTACAAAATGCTTCATGTTTAGTATTAACATATTTTGTGCAACTGGAGGTAATAGCTTGTAGGGCTGAAGCTGCAGCTGTTAATACAGAATCCTCTTCACTTATTTGACTACTTCCCGGTTTATCTGCATTTATTTTGGGTATTTTGGCAGTTTGGTCTGGTGAAAAGTCACTTTCGTTTTTTTCATCGTTTTCTGAATTCTGTTAACGAACGAAAAGAGAAAGTTATAATTAAGCTTAAAATTTATAAAATAATATACATTAAATACTTACAATTAAATTGCAAGAACCTTTCCGTATTTTGACAAATTCGTCTAAAAAATTTAATTCGGCGAACCAAAAAACTGGTGGCACATATATATCATTCGCTCCCGCCCCACTATTTCTTTCTTTGGCCCTTGCCACTTCGCGGGTATACTCCCCACGTCAGTAAGTTATTTTATTCTACATATAAATACAAAAAAATACAAATTCGTAAATGTCTACATGAAATTATATTTTAAACCTTACCTTTACGTCATTCGCTCCAATTTCATTTAATGCAGCGTATCTTGCGTGTTTGTTGTGGTAAAACTTATGCTTGTACAAGCATTCGTTTTCCCTCCACATTTCTATAAGCATCAGTACGGCTTCCTTAGGCCACTCAGTCTACAATAATATTAAAATTTTTTTATTCAGTTAAAATTTTCCTTTTTGCTTTAACACAAAAACTTACTTTTAAATTATGCAATTTTGTATCCATTTCACTATTAAAATTATTAATATTTATTTATTATTTACTTGATTTCCAATAAGAATTTATACTAATATTCACTTTTTTGTATAAATTCACTTTTTCAATTTATTTAATTTTCTTTTTTATTTTTGACACTATTCAATACATATGCTTGTACACATCAAATAGAACGAGCTCTAAATAAAAAAAATAACATGCTAGCACACATAAGAAAAACATATATGTTATATTTCAAGAGGATCACACCATGTGTATTCTTTTATGTATGTTAAATTTTGACATTCCATATGACTTGTACACATAGTGTGAACACAGCTTTAAGGAATATGTTTTTTGTACCAAGAATTGGTTGTGTAACCATTTGAAAAAATTGTAGAACAATACACCAACACAATGGGAATTGTTTCGTTAAAATTTTTGCAAAAGTTAAGAAAAATATTTTTTAATAAGAAAACCACATTAAAGTTTGATCTGCAGAAACGTTAGATCGAAACTTTTATTTATCAAGAAGTGTTGAAAAAATTGTAACAAAAACATCCCCGTCTTTTTGCAAATGGTTACAGAACTTTTTGATTAATATAAATTTGGCTAAATATAACATATGGTGAAAAAAGCAAATCTATGCTTGTTGCTACCGAAACATTGCTTCGTAGTCTCTTAACATTATTATTTCTCTCACTCTGTACTAAGTAGGAATGGATGTTAAGTCAATTTTAGATTTGTCATTGTTGCGGATTTTGTATGGGTATTCCGTGGTTTTTTACATTGGTGTAAGCATACGACAATAAATAAATTGATGAAGAACTGTATATTTGTTAAAAAATTTACAAAACTAAAATTTTTTAAACTAATTTGTCGAAAATAACATATCAAGAAAATACTTTCTTTTTTAAGTACTTCTTTCTGTTTTTTTTTTTTTGTTCGCGGCAAAAAGATAGAGTTTTTTTGTTTTTGATAGTAGATTACCCATCGAGTGCAACTTCGAGTTACGATTTGGCCCCAGTATTGTATTTTGTAAGTCCCAACTAAATTTCAATTCGCAAATAGTCATTTTCAACGGTTAAACCAAAATTTATGTTAAATTCACTCAGTGTTCGTTCAATGCCTAGACCTTGGGTGTTTTCTGCAGGCAAGCCAAGAAGCTTCGCGGCTTTGTGTCGAAAACCTCTTTACAATTCTTAATATAAAGGGTGTTTTTTATAGACGTATAGAACTTTAAATTGCAACAAAACAACGATGGATTATTCATTTTAAATATGATTTCTGGCATATGACCGTCACGGCTGGCTCGCATGTAGTCCAATCTGGACTTCCAATTTTCGATGACTTTTTCCAACATTTGTGGCCGTATATCGGCAATAACACGGCGAATGTTGTCTTCCAAATGGTCAAGCGTTTGTGGCTTATCCGCATAGACCAATGACTTTACACAGCCCCACAGAAAGTAGTCTAGCGGTGTTAAATCACAAGATCTTGGAGGTCCAAAACGTGAAATTAGGCGGTCACCAAACGTGTCTTTCAATAAATCGATTGTGGCACGAGCTGTGTGACATGTTGCGCCGTCTTGTTGGAACCACAGCTCCTGGACATCATGGTTGTTCAATTCAGGAATGAAAAAGTTAGTAATCATGGCTCTATACCTATCACCATTGACTGTAATGTTCTGGCCATCATCGTGTTTGAAGAAGTACGGACCAATGATTCCACCAGCCCATAAAGCGCACCAAACAGTCAGTTTTTCTGGATGTAACGGTGTTTCGACATACACTTGAGGATTAACTTCACTCCAAATGCGGCAGTTTTGTTTGTTGACGTAGCCATTCAACCAGAAATGCGCTTCATCGCTAAGCAAAATTCGCTTATGAAAATCAAAATTATGAACCATTGCCAACTTAAAGTTCTATACGTCTAAAAAAACACCCTTTATTAAACTTGTAAACTTTTAATAAATAAATAAATATTACTCATGCTACTACTGTATGAATTTGCTTTGTTATTACTTAAAAAAAATCTCAAATTAAAATTAAAAATGTTTCTCTTTATTTTCAAAATATGTATGTGCGTATTGCAAAATATTGTTTTGTTAATTTCCGGATCCATTGTTTATACAATGTAATTTTAATAAAGAGTTTTAAAGGGTTAAAGTAAATCAAATTTTAGGTTCTTTCCATATTAAGTTGGTAAAATATTATATATTATATATATATATATATATATATATATATAATATATAATATATATATATATATATATATATATATATATATATATATATATATATATATATATATTCATATTATTTACATAATTCTAGGCATGTAAGTACTCAATGTTTTGTTTTTATTATTTTATGTGTATATAAACGTATGAAAGTCTTTACTTCGGCATGCAATTACATTTTTCATATTTTGCATATTTTCAAGTTTCGTCAAGTATTTATTAATAAGTATGTGTTTTTGCTTGTAGGTATGTGCGTACAATGAATTAATTTGTAAACTTAAACGATTATCCTATGTTCCTGCGGTTGGCTCTTGACGGATTTCCGATTTAAGTTTGACAAATTCCTTGGCGACTTCATCATTATTGCGCTGAGATAAAATACGTAAAATAGTCCATCCAGTTTCATCCATTTCAATTCTTCTCTGTAACGACAGCCATGACGCAACAGAACCCTGAAACAAATGAACAAAAGTTTTTAAAATGAGAATTAATTAAATTTATGTTTCTTCCGTAGAAAATAGCAAAAAATAAGGTTTGAATAATTATCAATTTTATTATTATTATTATTATTTATTTAGTTAGTAGTATTTTTAATACTTGATATAAAAATTCATATATATAACAGAAATGTGTGCTCTACTCATTATTAATATTGATATTTCTAATAAGCAGTACAATTTTTTTTTTGCTAAATTGATAAAAATTTCTTTCAGTCTTTATGTAGTTTGGCATTTTGTTGTATACATTTAGTCCTTTGTAGTATAGCGTCCTCTGCCCCGTAGTGGTACTTCCTGTTTTTAATCACCTACGTAATTCAGTTGCTCAGTCAAGTACTCAGGAGCATCTCCCAACTTCATTCTATGAATAAAAATCATTGTATTTAACTCCAGTCTCTGGTGAATATTAAGCCATTTCAGTGATTCTAGCATAAATCTTATGTATCTGTTGCATCTTAGTATTGCCCGCATCTCCTTGTTTTGCAGCTTCTGTAATCTATTAATTTGCTGATCAGAGCAGCACATATAAATTATGCTTGATCCAAATTCAAAATCGGGTTTTATAATCGTATTATATATTGTTATCACTTTCATTACCGATACTTTTTTCCTTATTCTCTTGAAGAAACCAACTTTTTTTCCAATTTTCTTACTTATGTACTCAAAGTGATCTTTTAGCTTTAGTTCTTTATCGATTGTGAATCCTAGATATTTAATATTATTTATTTTTTCTATAGTAACGTTATTTATTATTAATGGTATATTAGTGACCATATTAATTTCAATTAACTTTCATTTAATTTAAGTTTATTCATTTGTAACCATGTATTTATACTGTCTATATGCGATTTTATATTTGCATAACACTGCTCACTCGTTCTTTCCTCAGCAAATACTAGCGTATCATCTGCATATAAAATAATTTCACAGTTCTTCATAACATTCACCATATCGTTTATGTAAATAGTATTGCTCCCAGTATCGAACCTTGAGGGACACCAAAAACATTCTCTATTGCACCAGATTCTCTATTGTTCACCTTTGTTACTTGTCTACGATTAGACAAATACGTTTTAAACCAGTTCAATTCTTTATTCTACACTCCATATTTAAAAAGTTTTTGTAAAAGGATGTCTCTGTCGACCGTCTCAAATGCTCTTTAGAAATCTAGAAAATTTTCCCAAATTTTATTACTCCGTTCCATGCTTTTCCATCTATTTATCACATAGTTGATTGTTGTTTCACATGAGAACCTCTTTCTATAACCAGATTGATTTTTTACTAATATTTTAGCAATTTTTTCTAATATTTTTTCGCAGATATTCAGTTCATTAATTGGGCGGAGTTCTTCACATTTTTTAGTGTTTCTGATCTTCTCGCCTAGAGTTACCATTGATTCTTTCTATTTTTGTGGGAAAACTCCAGCTTCTAGTGAGTTATTCATTATATTAAGTAATTTATTACCTACAATGTTCCCATTATCCATTATTATACTGATTGAACGTTTTTTGTAATCTGGTTTTTTCTTCATGGTTTTACATATGTTATATAGTTCCACTAACGATATTGCACGGAAAATAAATTTATGATTTACCACATGTACGTTACTTTCATATTGCACATTTTCAACTGATTTTCTTATTTTGGTTATACTAGTTACACAATCACCCCTATCGCGAATATTGTTTCCCTCGAAATATTTCGCTTTTCCTTAAAGCTGCAATCGTGAATTATTTGTAAGTAAAAACTCGCATGTTTGAAAAAATTATGGCATCGCCGATTTTTGTTCCCGTGGGTTTTTTGCCAAAAGTATTGTGACATTTTTCACAAACATTTTGATTGGGAATAAAATTTAGAATTGTTGCAGCGGCAAATAAAATTAGAGGAACTGAAAATCAAGCAATCTAATAGCAATGATGGACTGTAAACATGTAACAATGTGATAATTTTTTAGTTTTAAAAACGTATATTAATTATGAATTAGAATGATGTATTTGTTACGGCGCCATTTATACATACGAGGTTAGGGAATGCAAACTTACTTTCAACGGACAGACATGGCTACAGATGGTATCCCGGCTGCTTCGCAGGAGTAGATTCACTGACCAATTTGCTTCCCCAGCGCGTGAACATATAACAGCCTCTCCATGTAGAGGCTGTAAATATAAGTAAACATTTTACAACTATTGCTGGTTCATGCCCACTGCATGGCCCAGCCAAACCTAAGTGGCAACCCTCAACCCAATCCTACCCATTCCTCTCAACACTCCAATAAATCTTCTCTTACCAATTCAAGTTCATGGTAATTATTTTTAATTTATTTTTATTTAATTCTATTTAACAAAGAAATCAACTTTAAAGCAAAAGAATAGTATAAACCAGTTGCATCTATATATATATGTGTGTGTGTATGTGTGTGTATATATGTTGTTACAAACAAATATTATATAGATAGGAAAATAGGAGGATTTATAACCTATATAAATTTATATATGTGTGGCAGGTGCCAAACAAGTACATATAAATATATATGCATGTGTGTATGTATGAATATATAAGGCACTATAACGTCTAGCAAGACAACATATATACATGTGCCTATGTATACGAGTATGTGTATATAAAAAAAAACTAGTTTTATATTTGGAAGGAAAAGGTTCCAATTGTAGAATTAATTTTATGAAGAAACAAAAAAAATTTTAAGGACGTAACCTATATATTTGCACACACTTGCGTATATAATTACATTCACAAAGTGGGGTTATATTAATGAAATTTAACAATATTAATATCTTAAACTGAGTTACATACGTAAATGTTGTTACCGATGACGAAGACAATAACGTTCTTGCTGGCTGGTACTTCTTCCATATAGGATATTGCATGTAAACGTCTTCTGGTATGATAATAAGTGTTAGCAGGTAAGTACTTGGTGTTCCGACAGATGAAGATTATATTGACCGGCTGGTATAATCTTTGCAGGGAGATTGATGAGAAGGTAGGTATCAACCTCCTAGGGTAAGTATACTGGCAGGAATGTATGCGTGATGTGTAATATTCTGTCTTACAGGAAAATTCCTCAGTAGGTATGGTTGGGTTTATATAATATAGTTTCTTTTAGGTGTAGGGGACTCTATAAATGTACAGTTCACACCATCCCTTTATTTTTTTATTCTATTTATTTTTTTTTCTTCAACTTCAGTTTTTACAAGATATTTTAGGTTCTGTTAATTTTATCGTTTCATAAAGTAAGTTTAGTTATTAAGTTTTTAGTTTTTTTTTCATTTTTCTTAGTTTTCACATTTCTTATTCTTTTGCCTTTTTAAAATTAAGTTTTTGTTTAAATTTTATAAATGCACGTTTTAATTTACTAATATTTAAGTTTTCTTCATTTTTTTAACTATTTTATTTAAGAAAGCCATTTTTTTTTCTCCTTTTTTTTTTTTAATTAAATAATTATTTTCTTTCCACAACTATTCGTGCACACATCTTTTCTGACCAACGCCCAAATAACAAGTGTCAAAATTTTTCAATTCTTCTTTTCTATGAACACGCATACATCTAGTCACACGCGTCTGCCATCTTATTTTTCCTTTTTCTTCGAGAAAAAAAAGATGGCTGCGGTCATCTCATCGTGCCAGGCGCCAAGCTGACTTGACAGCTTATGTCAACTTGACAACCCAATTACGGGGATGGCATTGCTCAGAGTTGCACGAAAAAGATCACGGGTAGAGGGCGCTCACCCGTGGTAAGTAAAATCCGTAACATATTGTTTTTATCTTTCTAAACAATATTTCTTTTTTAATTTTTTGTATCCTATAAAAACCGTAGACATGTTGTAAGCTACACAACGCGACGACTTTCTGGTAGGCAGTTCTGGTTCAATATATCTAAAAGGTATTTAAAAGCTGCTTTGTTAACTAGAAAATGTTGTTAGAACCTGCAAAGAATTTATTTATATGTACATAATGTTAACAATTCTTCATGTTTTCACTTACATTGTTTCTGGTAAGCAGAATGGATTTGATTTCGTCTTTTTATTTTCTCCAATAATTTCTTCTCTTCTTCTAATAACATAAATCGGAGCGAAATGCTATGCATTTTATTTAATAATAACAATTTATTAAGAAAATTACAAATAAAACAAGTAAACAATTAAATTACATCAATTCACAATAGTATGTTCGACTTGCCACATACATATGTTTCGAAAATATATTTTATTCCCTAACAATTGACGATACCAAATTATTGTTCATGGGAATAAACATATTATTCTCTAGAATTTATTCCCTTGAGATTCGCGATAAGGGTGAATATTTATTGAAATTTTCAGCTATTTTTAAACTGTCTGTGTAGACTTTTGATTCGAACGTTTCATGCCTAGGTTTTCCTAGCAACAGTTTTTTTATTTGAGACCACATTTCTTTTTGATTATTTTCATTTTCAATTTTAATTTTGTAGATATTTCTAATTGTTTTATACTCTTCCCATGTCTGTAGTATTCTCTCTCTGATATTTAACAATTTTGTGTCTTTTTAACTTAATATTATGTATATACCATTCAAACGGCCTTAACATTTTCTTTCTAAATCCGCTGAGAAACTTAAAATCGGTTGATATTATAAGTGCATAAAGCTACAAAAAACCGTTTTTTACTCGTAACTCAAGATTTTGGAGGTGCTTGGCAAATTCCAAAAACAGATTCTTGTTGTACTCGGTAGCAACTACCAGATCTTTTATTCCGTTTACAAATGGAATTTTAGTGGTTAAAAAAACATCAAAATAAATAGTCATTCACTACTTTATTACAAAAATGTCTTTAACTTATCATACACTTTTTGGTTAGTCTATTTGTAATAATCAAAAACCACTTATATGTCCCATAACATCCTATTTTTAGTTATTGTTTAGTTGTAATAAAAGCCCTAAGTCATTTTAGAGGAACACAACTTTACAAGCACTAAATTTAAACGGTATTGTTTTCATTGCCATCTCGTTAATTGTGGAACATATCGCCCAACCACGCCTGAACCATAATAATAAAATTATTGAGTTAATTGACACAGCAACACAATTTTTACTTAAGTCGAGTTACAGTCATACCTAAATTTGCACGGCAAGCATTTTTTAGCAGTCAAAAAATTTCATGCTCAAGACAAACCGAAAAGAGCGAAATTTTTCGTACCGAAATATCAAAAAAAATTAGACACACATACAAAACATTTACACGTATACTAATATTGCAACTTAGTTTTATTTGATAAAACATGTGTAATAATTTTATTTGGAATTTAAAAGTTTAACAAAATATTAACCTTTATTTGTGCTTAATTCCAGAAATTGTGTCAGGTTATTTTAAATTCATTATTTTACTCATGATATTCTCATGAGTTATTTATTCAGTATAATAATATTTTTCTTATTACTATTTTTTTATTATTTTTGTTTTTTTTTCATATACTCTTTAATTAAATTTCAGTAATACCCAAATTGAATTCGAATGTAAAAAGAGAAGAGAAGAATAAAAATAGCATATATAGTTTTCAATACTAAAATGTTGGTTGGGAAATTTATTTATTTATTCAGTTCAATGCTTACTGAGTTTTTTGTTTGAATATTTGAATCTTTTTGTAACTATTGACAAATAATTCTTATTTAGTCAATTGCTTTTACAATACCGTATAAAGGTCCTAATGTTTGCAAGAAACGTTGCGAGTAATCTACTGAGGATTCAGAGTAGCGTCTGATGAAATGGTCCATAGAGATATGCTATCCCCTTCAGTACTTATTGTACTGAATAAATAACTCAAGAGAATATCATGAGTAAAACAATAAATTTAAAATAACCTAACACAATTTCTGGAATTAAGCACAAATAAAGATTAATATTTTGTTATTTTATAAAACATTAAAAATATTTATTATATAAAATAAAAAATTTCTTAATTTAAGTGAATATGATTTGTCTTGCTAAATATGAGTTACCTTGCAAATATTTATAAATAATACTAAAAGTGGATCATTTCAAAACAATTTACAAGCACATACACAGTGTCACCGCCCAGGGGCACAGTATAGAGTAACGTGCTTCTCGATGTAGTTTAACCCAAAACAATTACAAGAAATTAACGGAATTACATAAGAAATATGGTACAAAATGTTTAAAAATACTAAATGTTCTTTGAAATCAATTTGTCTCAGAAGTGCCAGAGAGGCTATGGTTTTTCGTTTACGGGATGCTATAGCAGATGGCGATGGTTTTCAAAAGATTGATGAAAACACTTTAAAGGCTGCAATATTGTATCAATATTTAAAAGCCAAACAGACTGGTAAATTCAGCAATGATTTTAAATGTTACGTTCCACCCACCGATCCAATCGACGTATCTAAAGACATTGAAAAATTATTATAACTTATACAAATGTTTTCGTATGATTTTTCTCAATATTCTTGAACTAATAGAAAGTTTACAGTTTTACAAGCATTTTATATCTATTTTGATTTAATTGTTCTGCCTTATCTACATCTATGTACATGTATGTCTTTTGTACCATAAACATACTTGTAATATTTTTACAATAAAAATTGATTTTAAATCTAAAAAACCTGTAAAGTGAAGCAGATCTTTTTTATATCATAATACATAGCCAGGTTTTGACCTTTACTTTTGGAAACTATAAAATGAAGTCTAAAGTGAAAAACACAGTGTTACACCAGACCAGACCGTCAATTAGAGCAAGACAAACCAAGGCAATATTGCACTCAGTTGCGTACTAGAATCTAGTATTGCCACTTATAGTTCAGTTGGAAACTTCACAACATAAAGCGCTCTTCGACAAGGGTAAAATAGAAGAATTATAAACTTTGGTGAAAGCAATAACACACGGTAAAACTCAACAATCGCGTACCTGTATTTTTGTTAGTAAAAGTCAAAAGATATTGTTAGAATCAAGTTCCCATTTGCCAGAAAAGGATCGTTATTCAATGGTAATACAAAATATATGTGCAAACAACCTTCAAAGCTAAAGGGTGTTTTTTTTATAGACGTATAGAACTTTAAGTTGGCAAAACTGTTCAAGATGGCGACCGATTTAACAGCTGTCAAGTGATTTATTCTCAGTTTAGTTTGGCAATTCATCATGAATAGACTCACGCCTGAACAACGCTTGCAAATAGTGCAATTTTATTTCGAAAATAATAGTTGTGTGCGGAATACGTATTTTACGAATTTTGTTTAGCGATGAAGCGCACTTCTAGTTGAATGGCTACGTCAACAAACAAAACTGCCGCATTTGGAGTGAAGCTAATCCTCAAGTGTATGCGCTTTATGAGCTGGTGGAATCATTGGTCCGTACTTCTTCAAACACGATGATGGCCAGAACATTACAGTCAATGGTGATCGGTATAGAGCCATGATTACTAACTTTTTCATTCCTGAATTGAACAACCATGATGTCCAGGAGCTGTGGTTCCAACAAGACGGCGCAACATGTCACACAGCTCGTGCCACAATTGATTTATTGAAAGACACGTTTGGTGACCGCCTAATTTCACGTTTTGGACCTGTGAATTGGCCTCCAAGATCTTGTGATTTAACACCGCTAGACTACTTTCTGTGGGGCTATGTAAAGTCATTGGTCTATGCGGATAAGCCACAAACGCTTGACCATTTGGAAGACAACATTCGCCGTGTTATTGCCGATATACGGCCACAAATGTTGGAAAAAGTCATCGAAAATTGGAAGTTCAGATTGGACTACATCCGAGCCAGTCGTGGCGGTCATATGCCAGAAATCATATTTAAAATGTAATGCCACAAGATTATCTTTCGGATAAATAAAATTCATGTCAATCGAATAATCCATAGTTGTTTTATTGCAATTTAAACTTCTATACGTCTATAAAAACACCCTATATAACACAAAATATATTGTTAAAAGAAAAAGAGGAAGATGATATAAAAAATCGTGAAAATACTTAAGTCGTATTTAACCTACATATATGCACTTATATAATATCTTATATTTATATATACAAAAACTTAAATACATGTATAAAATATTTACTTTGTTAAGCATATCACATAACTGCATAATTTGTTTTCAAAGTTAGATACGAAAGATTAAAAGACTTTTAAGCGTGGAGGAAGGAAATTATAAAGTCTACATATCGTTACCACGAACGATCTTTCAAACGGTTTTGTCCCGATGTTCCAAGACTACATGGTACGAGTATGTGTGCAATGTTTATAAGAGGTAAAATCAAGTGAGCAATTGACTCGCGTCATTTCATCACCCACAATGTCAACACCAAGACTAGTTTTAATTTTAGTTTCCATCTGAAAATAATTAACAGAGAACAGTTACATATTTAGAAAAAACTATATACATTTATAAAATGATCAATAAGTGGTACTTACTCTTGCAACTGCACCGGTATAGGCTCACAATTTGGCAAAAGTGTTAATCTTTTTCCGACATTAACAATGCAAGAAGCCATGATTTTCTCAAATGCGATGTGTTGATGTAAATGTAACACTACAAATTTGGCTCCAATCAGCTATAGAATCTTTTGGCACAAGGAATAACGATTTATCTTTAACAAATTTTTCTTTGCACAAGACACACTTAACCATTTTGTTTTAATATTTTTGCTTTATAATATTGAAAAAATATTTTACAATATGTATTTGTGTATATTTTATGTGTTGTATATTATTATTATTTGCTGAATGTTTTACAATATATTGGTTTTAATTTTATAAAAATTTTTATTTAATTTTTTCACAAAACCACAGAACACAAGCCAAATAACACATATGAATAAAATTACAAATACATACATATAAAATTACAAATGCATACAAATAAAATTAAAAATTTTGACAGCTCTTCACGGAACGAATACTCTATGAATGTGCCTTGCTAATGTCCATACAAAATATATGTAGCATACCGAAATAGCGTGACAGCAACTCTGAGCAATTGGAAAATCCAATTTTGACAGCACGTTTTGTACTGAAGTTGGCTGTACAACAATCGTTTTTTTTTTTTTTGTGATGATGTGTTAGCTAATTTGTTTTTGAATTGAGCGTTTTTAACTCTGTCTTTAGTGGATTTTATTAAACAAGATGATTAACACTACTGTAGAGAATAAGCACCGCCAGCGCGGGATGGCGCTTTAACATAAATACTGGGTGCTAAAAAACGCTCCACTTGACGCTCCAATTTAGGTTGGACTGTTCAGCGACTTTTTCCTTATAAGCACAGAAATACATAATTAATTTAATGCAAAACAATCAATTAAACATCTTTCGTGTTTACGAATCTATTACTAACTGGTAGTTAGAACGATATGGTATATTAGTGAATTTTTTTTTTGAAAAGCAGAGAAAACTGGCGATAGTAATTTTGATCACGACACACATACCAAAAGTGTTAAAAAAAAACTAAAATGGAGGAAAGCTTCTGTAGTAAGTCTAAAAGGACAATTAATGCTGACCAAAATATTTAAGAGCGTATTAGTTTTATGAAATAATTAAAAAGAAAAATGTACACAATTTTTCATCAAATATATTCTTAATTTCTTCAATTTGTTATGGTGCATTTATTGGGAAATAATTTGCAGACAAGGATACGAGGAAGGGTAAGACCGCACACTTTATGTTTTATTCATTAAAAAAATTAAATTTATAAACACTTTTTATTTATTTATTATGAAAGTTTTCATAACAGAGTGCATGAAAACTATTTGAGCCGTTATATGTGAAAGTGGTAAAAATTAAATTTTTTTCAAAAATGAGTCACTGGTAATTCTAGTTAATTGGTATCTATATCTTACTATATTTACCGCTAACTCAATTTTTTTAGTGGACTTATACAACTTTCAAATATAACAGTTCATTTAATAAAGTATAATCTCCTTTTAACTCAATTACAAAATTTTCGCAGACGAAAATTTTACAAAATATCATTCAATTGAAAATTCGACTACAAATACGCCCGTGGTAGAAATACGCCAAATACGATAACAGTGGTGAAAGTTCAACCTAACAATATTTGTGAAAATTTGCATTTTATCCTTTTTTAAATCCCCAAATTTTTGCTTGCAAACCAAAAGCAATGATATCAGATCACAGCAAGTTTAATTTTATCTGTCAAATTGTCTGGCAAATATACACAGCGTTGTTTGCTTCAGGTATTTTCAATGCAAACGGAGGAAAATGATGCAAACGTGCACATTTCGTTGTTGTGTTGAGCAAAACCGTAGCATTGTTGCACTCATTTGCACTGTTTGCAAGCACTGACGTGATTACCCCTCCTGTTTTTGAGTTCACCGCTCAGTGTATTTTCTTTCCTATATTAGATATTGAAAGAAAAACAAAAAGAGAAAAACATTTCTCTTTTTCACAAACCGTAAATAAAAGACATATTTTTTTAAATTCTGTTCTCACAATGTTTTAAATTTTATAGATAATTTGGGTGTGTGCAACTAGAATTGAGCTATTATTTTTGAAAGTGTCATAACTATATCTTTTTAGTAAAATTAATTCTATCACGGGCTTTTATAAAAAAGTGGAAATAACAGTTCAATTAATGAATTTTTTTAATTAAAGAAAAAACTTACTTTTTCTTGAATGTCCTTAAGAGGTATTACAGTCACACCTACTAAGCGATCGTCCCGTGCAAAACAATAGTCTTTAACGCAAATGTGCAACTCGAAATAATCTAACTGCTCTTCGGTACCAATAGTGCTGAAGTTTTTAATATTTTAAACAACTTTTATTAACAAGGATTTGTATTTTAATAGTGTGTTGGTACTTACTAGTTAAAGGATTCGTTGTATTTTGGCGACCAATTGTTTGATTTTGATTTGGTTGCAAATTTACGTTTCTTATCCTGTAAATGTGGTCCAATAAGATTGATCTCTATAAAAGGTCGAAACATGCCCGATGGAATCTGCCATTTCAGATCATTTGCAGCTAGAACTAAAACAAGAAAAATATTGTGAATCTGGTGTATTAATATCTCTTCTTTGTAAGGGCTTAAACGTTGTGAAATATTTGTAATGCCCATATATTTTTTTTAATATAAATTACCTTTCACATTTACTTTATATTCACCAGTTCCAGGGTGCGAATATAAATCAATTTGTACAGATATTTCGCCAACTCGTTCTTCTTGATTTTCTGGATCAACTGTTAAATTTTAAATATTTTAATTATTTGTGTATGTATATGTGTGGGTGATGATTCATTAACAAACCTTCGTGCACTTGGCTGGAAATAAACGTTTTAATAAGCGTATCAGTCGTTTGGGTGTAAAGGCTTAATGCATAACGTAAACTTTGTAGTTCTGGTGATTTTTCGAGGAACGTTTTCTTTAGTCCATTACCACCAGCATGGAAATACTGCTTAATTGTATCTAAGGCCACATCAAGAATAGCACATTGTTGTGGTGATAAATTCTTTTCGACTTCTTTTGAAATGTCCATTACACCGCTTAAAGCACTTTTTACGTCCTGCTTTCCAGCCATATGTGATTTAAATAAGCGACCCATGTCTTCTATTTTGGCATTGGAGGCGAGGTTTTTGGCATTATCGGTGAGATGTTTGAACATCATCTGAAATTACAGTCCATACCCAAATATATTTTTCAAACTACTAGTTTAAATTTGTAGACAAACCGTTTTATCCGTCATTGGGGGTAATACAATAGTCTTTTCTAAAGTGCGCATCACAATCTTCCATAGTTCCTTTAATAAACGTTTCAGTACTGTCTTTTCACATGACTGTGCATAAAGTGTTAACGAACCATCCAAAAGATCCATAAGTGGTCTTAATACTTCATCAGCTTCCACGGCTACAGCATTACGTTGTGCTACTTGGTTTTGAACATTTATATTACCACTTCCCCCACCGCTCTTAATTGCGAGCAATAAGTCTCCCAGCTCTTTTACCGATTGGGTAATTCGTGGTTCCAGACTATAGTACACATTAAATGTTAAAATAAATTATTTAAATATTATTATTCGTTAACTAAAACTTTCTTTCAACCTCTTATAAATGAAATGCTATTAAAACAGAAAATAATAATCCCGTTACCAAGCCAGCAATCAAGAAAAAAAATTAAAATACAGCGGAAAAAAGTTGTAAGTTCAATAATTTACAGACGGCACAACATGTCACACAGCTCGTGCCACAATCGATTTATTGAAAGACACGTTTGGTGACCGCCTAATTTCACGTTTTAGACCTGTGAATTGGCCTCCAAGATCTTATGATTTAACACCGCTAGACTACTTTCTGTGGGGCTATGTAAAGTCATTGGTCTATGCGGATAAGCCACAAACGCTTGACCACTTGGAAAACAACATTCGCCATGTTATTGCCGATATACGGCCACAAATGTTGGAAAAAGTCATCCAAAATTGGACGTCCAGATTGGACTACATCCGAGCCAGTCGTGGCGGTCATATGCCAGAAATCATATTTAAAATGTAATGCCACAAGATTATCTTTCGGATAAATAAAATTCATGTCAATCGAATAATAATATTAATATTAATAATATTTAACGAAAACTATAATAGAAGGAAGTATATTTTGCCACTATTCTTTTAAAAGAACAGTGCACTTTGCGCTACAATACACCTTTCCACACGCTTTCTTTTATCTGTTGTTTAGCTAAGATGTTACACTCACTTATTTTTAATCAAAAATAACAATTAAACTAGATATTAATGTTTTGCTTATATGTTTTTTCCATTGCGCACTACTTAAAAATATCACTCTTCCAAAGCACTCAATAAACAACTAAAACACTTGGAACAGCTTTCATCAACCGAACATATAAAAAACATAGGCCCCGATTATGGTTCACAACACAAAAATGTTGTGTTGTCTCGCTTACAACAACATTAATTGAACATACGGTTATGGTTCACAACATCTAGTTGTTGTGTACGTCACACAGTAGTACAGGGTGGCCCAAATAAGACCAGCTGATGTGAAACACAAATAACTTTTTTATTTTTTAACATAATTTATTTTTTCTTTTTGCAGATTATAACTGAACTCTTGGAAATTTAAAATGAATACGAACAGTCCACAACAACGCATTAAAATTATCGATTTTATTATTCGTACTGAAGACAACGTGGAAGCTGTGCAGCAGAGTGTTGCAAATGATCCATCTGTCTCAACTCGTCGCCGTTCCGGCCAATTGGGTATACCCAGAACAACATTACAGAGAATTTTAAAGCTGGATCTTAAGATGTATCCATACAAAGCTCAAATTGTGCAACAGCTTCTACCGCAAGACCCCCAACAACGACTACAATACGCTCACTAGGTCTCATTTGGGCCACCCGTTATATTAATGTTAGTAGATATTTTCTTAAAAATACAAATGTGCATGCAAAAAACTGTGAAGTTAAATAAAAGAAAAAAGCTTGGAGATTAACATGTTTCTATTTTTTTCGATAATGAGTATACAGAAAACAGACATGGCACGAGTTCGCGAAAAAATTCAGGACAGTTCCAACCCATCAGAACTTGCAAATACAATACTAGCAAACATTTTCTGAAATTAAATTTTTTAAATTGTTCCACATAAACAATAATGGTTTTGCTGGTGAAACAGACTAATTTTTTAAAACCATCAATCCGGAGTTTCGTTTTTTTTTGTGCTGATGGTAGTTATAAGGAAGTAGAGGCAATGATATGATGCAGTTTCTCAGCCAACTGTTTGTTGTATTTTAAATAAAAGAATAAAAATGTTGAAAAAATGTACTGAAAATACATTCCTTACAATTTAATTAAAAATAGCTCTGCATTTTTACTTTTAAACCGACAAAAAAACTAATCGCAACAAGGAGACAACACCTAAAAACCAGTTGTCTATTTTTATGTTTTGCAACACATAAGACAACATGTTATGAACGGTAATTTGCCGAAAATTTAGATACACAACTGAAAAGACAACACAACAGATAAGTGTTGTAAACTGTAATCGCAATTCACAACACCAAAATAGTTAACTGTTGTGAACCATAATCGGGGGATAAACAATAATAATATAATCGTGACTGTTCTGTATTAGGCACGGATTTGAAAAATGTGGAATTAAATTTTTCTCTTCTTATTAAATGAAAACTTTTATGTTTTTTTAATTCTACCAATAATTTCGTACCCAAAATAAATCAAAAAGAAAATTTTAAAAATCTTAATATGGACCACAGAGTAGTTATGAAGTGCTGAATTTTTCAATTCCGAATAAAATATTTATATTCGGAATGCAGAACAGCACTGAATAATATAAAAAAATCACAGAAATGCATAGAAATATACACTCCTCGCCACATGAATAGGACATCCCCTTTTCTATTTAATTTTTTTTAATTATTGAAAGCACATTTGATACCCTGTTAAATGTATCAATCATAATTTTTTTCTTGCTTCGTACCGAGCCAAAAATTATTTTTGTTGTTGAATTTGAAAAAAAGTTCTTAAGATTTTGCGCCACTTGAATAGAACACCCCATAGAAAAAGATTTTTTCACAATTTTGAACAAATTCAAATATTTTTATTTACATTTTATTAAATTCTAAATGTTCTAAAGCTATACTAATAATGAGTTGAGCCACATTTTGTAAGGATTACTTCGTAAATACGATTTGGAATATAGTCGTATAAGGATTTCAAATAATCGAGGGAAATTGAAGACCAAGCAGTTTTGATCGCTTCAATAAGTTCCTCCTTGGTATCGTACTGCTTACTGGAAGCATAAACTTTTCGAGCGAGCCAACCCCAAACATTTTCTATAATATTCAGGTCTGGGAAGAATGGTGGCCAGTCAAGCGTTCTTACATTCTGGTCACAAATCCATGACTTCACTGCAGGTTTCCAAAAAGCACGCTGAAGAATGGAAAAGCCCGCTGGAGCACACCCTTGTAGCAATTCGCATTCATTTTAGTGGTCGAAAATTGCAACTTACAGGTATCATAATAAGAGATAATGCCCCAGACCATAACGTCCCCTTCCCGACTATGTAGGCGATTCAAAATATGTTCTTCTTTCCGCAAGTGGTGAAAATAATAGTTAAATCCATCTGGACCCTCCAGGTTAAACTTTTTTCGTCAGAAAAGACGACACGGTACCACTCATTACTCCATGTCATATGACTGCTACAATACGACAAGCGTATTTCCTTGCGACCGCTGTTAGTGGTGGTTTTTTTCCTTAATTTTAGAAGCTTAAAATGTCTAGCTTTGGAAATAACACGCTGTACAGTTCTCACACTGGCGGAAACACCCGATTTAGCTCTTATTTGGGATACAGTATCGTGGGAATTAGAGGCTAATCTAAGAATTGCTCACTTATCAGCTGATGAAAGCACGCTTTTTGTACAGCCTTTCATATTTTTTCCGTAGTTTTCATTATTTTTTATAAAATTAGACACGACATGGCGACTTCTAACAATTTCTTTGGCGATTTGATTAACAGATTCCCGGATTCATGAAAAATTTTAATTTTTATTTTTTCCGCTTCGGTCAGACATTTTCCTCTACCCATTTTTAATTTTTTTACTTTAAAAATCTTAAATTGTATAAAGAAATAAAAAGTTTGTAACCACAACTCTTAAAAAACTCGTATCAATTGAGACTGTTCAATTGAGACTATTCAAGTGGCGCGAAAAATTTGCAAGAATTTCGATCATCTATAAAAGAAAATCTAAAAAAAGCAACGGTACTTCAAAAAAACTTGAAAAAAGGCTTTCAGACAGAACAAGTGTAATTTACCGAATGAGAGAACAAAAGAAACTTAAAAAAAAATTACACGCTTTTATTCTTAAGCAACTTTTTAGGAAAACTATTAAGGGTGTCCTATTCAAGTGGCGAGGACTGTACGTGCATAACTGAACTTTTCGCCCTTATTTTGATGTGCTTTTAAAAGTACGGATGCGCCAAGTGGGTTAAATTATTATTTCATGCATCTTTACATCATATTATTTATGTATGTACCTTATCGCAAACAGGCAGGCGAGATCATCCAAAGCGGAGTTAAGGTTTTGTTGCAGCTCCTTGAGTATGTTTGCTGCGTCTTCTTCCAGTTTATCACCACCCATTGACTCGAACATTTTCTCTAATTGAACACGTAATTGTTGGATATTGTTCATCAGAATGCATGCCTGTAAAATTTTTAAGGCCATTATTACCACTTAGCAATAAGGTCACACACAGTTATAGCAAACTTTAGTTATACTAGCATTTAACTTTTTTCAATGAGCTATTTATACCGTGCACAACAACTTTTTTTATGCAATATAAAGCACAGACAACAACGAAATGCTTATGGCCTTATTTTGTAAATTACTTGCGTTAAACTCTTCCCCAACACTAACGGTACGTGATAATTTTTAAAGTTTTTGTTTTGAACCAACGCTAAACACGTATTTCTTGTCAACGCATTCACTAACCATTATGTGTTTATGGTAGCCATCCTATATCTCAGTACTGAAATAAAAAAAAAAACTTATAAAATAATCGTCGATATTATAGTTTGGTATCTCTGTTAATATTTTAATCGTTGTAATCTATGCTTTTTATATTTGTCTAAAATAAATATACCAATAGTTTTTTTATTTATCACTCTGTTATTTTTATCTATATATTTTTTTTTTTGATGATTGTAAAAATTTGGAAAAAATTGTTTCTTTTCTTGCATTTTAATTCTGAATGCAGCCTAAACATATATTTACTAAATACTTAATACATATCTTTTTTCAATACGTTTGATAAATTTTTTGTGACAAAATGTGAAGCGGTGCGTTTTATAAAATATCTAAAATTTTTTAAGCATTCTTACTAATAATGTCGTAAGAAACAGTTATAGCAAAGCCAATAACAACTTTCTTGAACTCGGTGATTTATAACATATAAAATTTGTCAACGCAGGGTGAAGCAAGGCGTTGCGTTTTACAAAATAAGGGCATTATAGGCTACAATAAAATTTAGTGGTACGACAAACTTGCTCTTTACCTATCGGATACTCTCGGTTAAAGTCTATTTGTAATAATCAAAAACCATTTATTACAATAACATCCTGCCTTTAGTTATTGTTTAGTTGTAATAAAGACACTGAATCATACAATATAGTGTGGAAATATTATATTTTAATAATCTTTGAATTTATTGTGTCGGGCAACGCTATAGCAATTGGACCTGTTTGGATTTTGGCTGCTGAATTTTATTATTAAATTCTTTTTTAAAGTGTTTTTAAATTAAATTGGCATCTGAATTGTAAGCTCTAGAGTCCGATTAATCGATATTATTGTGTGGCTGTTGAATTATTCAATTAATTCATTGGATTATTAATTCTGTTTTCCTGCTTTGTTATTTACAACAACAAGTAAGCTGGTTTGTGCTCTTTATATTTATAATAATAACAACAACGTTAGGGATATAAGTAACTGCATACAGCATTACTTACATACATACATACATATATATTTACATATCGCCGTACCTGTGAGTATACTTTTCATGGATCATCTCTTTTGGTCTTGTCAAGTGGTGCCAAGTTTTTAATTACCCAACAGTATTGTAATCAAGGGTGTCCGATAAATAAATTATTCTATCCCACAATTTTATTCTGAATTGTACGTAATGGCTAATGTTAATGAATATACCTGCCTAAATAAAAAGTGTTCTGTTGCTTCAGATGATGAAAGATATATTGTATGTTGGTTATGCAATGGGCTTTGTCATTTCAAATGTAGTGGTCTTCCAACTTTAGTTGCTGAATCGTTAAATAAACATAAAGGTATTCACTGGTGCTGTCAGGATTGTAGAAGACTGGGTGTTGAGTTTTATAGATTTTTCCAAAGTACAAAAACCGAATTTATCGTAATTCAAAATAAATTAACTGCATTGGCTGATAGTGTAGCATCATACGAAAATATTTTTGATAATTATAATTCTTTAAAAGCATTAAATTCTCCATCCAAACCCTCATCAAAACGCCGTAAATCGCCTAGAAATATTAATAAACAACTTTCTGTTCAGCCTAACGTAAATCTTAATGTACCTGATACTTTATTGGCTATTTGTCCTATATCTGGTGATAGTGAAAGTACTCAGTCGGAAAATATTACTCGACCTGTACGACCAAAAACTTGTCAATCAATTTCCAACTCAACTGAAACTGTAACTGCTATTATGCCATCAACTTCTGCCCATATACCACATACTGCTCTGCGCACCACTTCTTATAAATATAAATAATACTACTGGCTCAAATACATTGGATCTTGGTGACGTAAGTGTAAATTGCACCCATTCCCACCACGTCATTAAATACTAATCCTTTGAATTTGAATTCGAATCTGTTGCCAGCGGCAAATGTCATTAATAATGATTTAGTGGTTAAGCCAAAAAATCAATTTTTGTTTCATGATTGGAAAGTGAAACTTCTGTAAATGATGTTGAATATTATATAAAATCTCGTCTTAGTGGAGCTGTTGTTAATATACATAAATTTAAATTTTCTAATCCTAGAGATATTTCATCTTTCAAAATATCTATTACTGAAAACAATTTTCAACAAATTCTTAATCCAAAATTCTGGCCTATTAATACTCTGGTGCGTGAATATAATGTAGGAGTTTTACCTCAACGTAAGGATAATCCAAAAAACTGAACGTAAATGCTGTCGATTCAATATCAGTCTTTTATCAAAATGTTCGTGGCCTAAGAACAAAATTGTCAAATCTATATGTGGAAAGTTTTACTTGTTATTATGATATATTAGTTTTTACTGAAACTTGGCTTAATGATTCATATCTGAATACTGAAATTCTTTGTGGGAGATACAACATTTATCGTCGTGATCGTGGCAGTCTTGGTAGTGGTGTTCTCATTGCGGTTTCCAGTAATATATCATCGGAGTGCTTCGAAGTTGACGTTAACATAGAATTTATATCAGTTGTTATTACATTGAAACACAAAAAGATATTTGTAACATGCTCCTACATTTCTCCGTTATCTCCACAATCTTTTTATTTACAACATGGCGAAGCTATTAAGTAAATAGCTCAAGCTGCTAATGAAAATGATTTGTTAATAATTATGGGTGACTTTACTATGCCAACAATATTTTGGGAAAATGTGCCTGATGAATGTTATTATACTCATATAACAAATAATTATACAGTAAATGCTTTTTTAAATACACTTCACGATATGGGTGTTTCTCAAATAAATGGAATATCCAATACTAATGATAAAATTCTTGATCTAGTATTTGTAAATGATAAAGATGATTGTTATATCAAGCGCTCTGATCCCATTTCAGTCCCTGAAGATCGTTATCATCCCTCTATTGAGGTAATAATTGCTAACACAACTGATCATGTTATACAGTCAATGGGCAGCATGGAAAGGTTATTTGTTTTTAATAAAACCAACTATGATGAATTAAATAAACTTATTGTTAATACAAACTGGATCAAAATTTTGTCTTTTCCAATCAATTCAGCAGTAGCTATGCACCAGTCCTTTAATGCTTTCTACGATATAATGTATTCATATATGGATTTGTGCATTCCAAAAAAAAAAAATTCAAACCTTTATCTGGGCCGCCTTGGGGTAATAAAAATCTAGCTCAAGCAAAAAACAAATGTTACAAAAATTATAAATTTACGGGATCTGCTGTTGATTATATCACATATTCGGTGAGCCGTGTGAAATATACTAAAATAAATAGACAGTGTTACGACGTGTTTTACTTGATACCAAGAGCAAGTTAAAACATAACCCAAGACTGTTTTATAAATTCGTTAATTCAAAGAAGAAAACTAGTGGCTATCCGGTGACGATGTCATTAAAACAATCTAAGTCTAGTGATAATACAACCATAGCCGACATGTTTGCTGATTTCTTTTTTGCCACATACTCCAATTTAATTTATGATGATAGAGCGGGTTATTCATATCCTTTACATGAAAACCAATCTATAGCATTACAATTTTTTGATACTCATACAATTTCAAAGGAAGCCAAGAAGCTAAAATTTTCGTATAAGTCTGGCCCGGATAAAATTCCTAGTAACATTTTAATTATTTGTGGTGATGCTTTAGCCACCCCATTAACTATTATGTTTAATACTTCTATAAAATATGGTTATCTACCGCATATTTGGAAAAAATCCTATATTATTCCATTGTTCAAATCTGGTAATAGAGCCGATATCGAAAATTACCTAGGTATATCTAAACTGAGCATTATTCTTAAATTATTCGAAAAATTAATTACAGACCAATTGTGTTCCTTTCAACATGGATTTCAAAAGGGATGTTCTACTACAACAAACCTTCTCCATCTTACTACATTAATTAATCGCGGTTTTTTTTCAAAAGAAACAAACTGATGTCATCTACACTGATTTTAGTAAGGCTTTTGATAAAGTAAATCATGTGCTTCTAATTCAAAAACTACGTATGCTTGGTTTTACTGATAATGCTGTTAATTGGATCCAGTCGTACTTATCAAAGAGAACGCAAAATGTTTATTTCAATAATATTATATCAAAAAGAATTAAAGTTCTATCTAAGGTTCCGCAAGGGAGTCACCTTGGTCCTTTACTTTTCTCTTTATTTATTAATGACCTGCCAAAAATAATAAAATTTTCAAATATATTAATGTATGCAGACGATGTGAAAATATTCATTTCCCACAAACAAGTATTAGAACAACAACATCTTCAAACTGACCTCAACTCTTTCTACGAATGGTGTAACATTAATTTAATGGAGCTTAATATAAAAAAGTGTAAGCATATGCGATTTGCAAGACAAAATTCAACTGATGTGAACTACTTTCTAGGCAGCGATAAAGTGAATGTGGTTGACACTTTTTTGGATCTTGGTATATTATTTGATACAAAATTAAATTTTACACCCCACATCACAAGTACAGTCAATAAAGCTAGGATCTCAAAAGGCTTCATAAAGCGCTGGTCGAAGAAATTTAATGATCCTTATACTACAAAATTGTTATATACATAACTTGTTTGTCCAATTTTAGAATATGGCTCAATAATTTGGGACCCATTGTATCAAATGCATTCCAACGCTATTGTTATTTTGTCGTCGTGGTTTACAATTTAACCCTTTCAACTTGCCCTCATACTCAATTCGAATTGCTCTTATTAAACTGCCAACATTAATGAGTCGTAGAACAATGCTCAATGTTACATTTATTTTTAATGTTATTAGAGGCGACATTTGTTCTGGATTTCTAATAAATGAAAGTTCATTCAACGTACCACAACGATTGTCTAGATGTTTTATTCCGCCATCAGTTACTGTTTATAGATCTAATTATGCTGCTGCATTCCGCTTAGAAGGATGTGCAACACTTTTAATCAACTTTATAGATTCATTGATTATTCTACGAATACTAATGTTATAAAAAATGATATAATTAATTTTTTGAATTCATAATGTATGTATCAGTATAGCATTCATACAAACTTTATGTAACTTTGTTTTCTCTTTTGAATGGTTGTAAAATTATAAGTTTATACTGTTAATTCAATTATTAGTTAAATGTCTGTAAGGAACACTTCCATAGACTCAATAAATAAATAAATTATAGAATGTCAAATGTATATATTGTTACGTTTAGTCTATTAAGGTTCGCTTTTGTAAAATTAAACACACAAGAAGTTCAGTTTCTCAGCACCTATTGTAGGCACATACTTTTATTATAACCATCTGATAGACACTTTGTTTATTACACACTTTGTTTACTGTTTAACGTCTCTACTAAAATTATCATGTCTGGAAACGTCAGCATTGCTTTATAATAATATATATTTTTTGTAAATTTATCATCTCAGCCTGGAACTTTCTACTAACTGCCAGATGTTAGTACAGTTACTCACAGAAATATTTTGCTTTTGTAAAAAAAAGTAAAATATAAAAAAATGCTGCATAAAAATATGTTTTTAAAAAAAATTAATGTATGTTTTATTAAATATTAATTAAGGAAAACTTAAGCTTTAATTCATTATTGTAAAAGTTTAAAAATCATTTGTAGTTCATGAGATCTTTAAAATAATATAAAATAGTTGCTAATTTTTTAGGTCGCAAAAGTATTTTGCTTTAAAATTTTGTTTTCACTCTTTGGTTGGTCTAAGACAAAAAAAAATTTAATTTTTAATATTTTGTATGGTATCCATTGTTAGCTATAACTGATTCCAGGCGTCTAGGCTTTGATTCCACTAAATTCCTACATTTTTCAGCAGATATCTTGTACCATTCTTCTTGCAATATTTTTTTAAAGGTTTTTACGAATGAAATGCTATGTTCCCGACTTTGTGGTGGTGTTGGCAGATGCTTGGTGTTATAATTATATAAGCCATAGTTTAACGTCTAAAGCTGTATGTTTACGGTCATTATCATGTTAAAAGTAGTACCCATTCCTAGATAACACCATTTTTTCAGCACTATCATGAAGATTTTCTTTTAAAATGGATAAGTACAAGGTGGCGCAAAAATAACCTTCCGATGTTTTTTGGCTGTAATTTAAAAAAAAAAAAATTAAAAACTTTGATTTTTCTTGTGGATTATTTTTATTTGGTCTTTTAATTTTTTTACATCAAGTCGAGAATATGATGTCATGTAAATGGCCGCCGCCACAGTTGATTGTCATTTGAGCCCTTTTTATGGCATTTTCCATCACTTTGGCCAAAACTTCCGCGCGATAGGTCCTCACATTCTTGACGGATATTGTCTTTAAGAGCTGCAAGAGTTTGAGGCTTGTTGACATAAACCCGCGACTTCAAAAAGCCCCACAAAAAGAAGTCTGCACGGTCAAATCAGGCGATCTTGCTGGCCAGTGCAAATCGCCAAAACGGGAGATTAGGCGCCCGGGAAATGCATCCTTCAGCATATCGGTTGTGGCACGTGCAGTGTGTGCCCTTGCACCGTCCTGTTGGAACCACATGTTTTCCAATCCCAATTCATCAAGTTGCGACAAAAAGAACTCGTTGATCATTGCTCTGTAGCGCTCACCATTCACAGTAACCGTTTGGCCCGCGACGTCTTCGAAGAAAAAAGGTCCGATGACTCCTCCAGCGAAAACAGCACACCATACAGTGACTTTGAGCGGGTGTAATGGCTCTTCGTGGGTTACACGCGGATTTTCAGTGCCCCAGAAGCGTAAATTTTGCTTATTTACGTACCCGCTAAGATGGAAATGGGCCTCATCACTCATGATTATTTTTGATGAAAAATCATTTTCCTCTTGGTGGTGATTAAGGATGGCTTGAGCGTATGTTAGACACGATTGGCGGTCAGCAGCTAACAGCTGATGCACCGTCTGGACTTTGTACGGAAACATCTTCAAATCTTGTACCAAAATTCGATGTAAAGACCGTCGACTGATACCCATTTGCGTGGCACGTCGTCTGGTCGATGTCGGCGGCGCTTCCATGACATCCTCGGG
The DNA here is from genome assembly GCA_947397855.1 of Thelaira solivaga. Lineage (NCBI taxonomy): Eukaryota > Metazoa > Arthropoda > Insecta > Diptera > Tachinidae > Thelaira > Thelaira solivaga. The sequence goes on along the minus strand of OX377615.1, from coordinate 18,414,979 downwards.
TACAGCAGCAATATTCTCTGCAGAACGGCTACTCGGGGGTCTGCCAGGCCTGGCAGCATCTCGTGTTGTGCCAGTCTCTTCGAGACGAGCGGCTAAACGTCGCAGTGTTTCACCAGTAGGCGTTGGACGGCCAGGAAATCTGCGACGAAATTCACGTTGTGTCAAAGTCACCGACCGATTATTGGTCAAATAAATAATCACCAATATTCCGCGTTCTGGACCAGTGTAGCGTAACATTGTTTATTAACGTGTATTTCGCATGTGTTTACTACACAAATGTCAAAACAGAACTGACATTAGGGGCCAATCGCAAAATTTATAGCATTTTCTGATAGGAGGATTACTTTTGCGCCACCTTGTATAACTTATCCATAGTGCCGTCTATAAACACCAACTTTTTGACTCCTAACGCAGACATACAGTCCCACACCATACGAGAACCACCGCCATGTTTTACAGTTGGTTTTATAGTTTTTATATTTAGGGATTCATTTGGCCTGCGCTACACCATGCGTCGTTCGTTTAATATTTCCGATACTACCGCAATCTTTGGCTCGTTTTATCACGTTTCCAATTGTTTGCCGACATTGATCAAATATATCACGAATATATTTTATTGATTTCCTTGATTATGGAGATGCAATATAATTTTTTTTTTTCTGAAATATTTAATTCATTTCCTTTTGGAATTGTTAGATCAAAAACTTTACGCCTGCTCACAAAATTAACGAATTTGCAAATAATTATAATGCAAAAACATATTAAATAAGTGCTATTTTAAGAGAAAGGAATAAAAAAAAACACAAATTTAAACAAAAAATAACGGTAGTAGCAAAATACTTTTGTGACGTTAAAATTACGCAGTTAATAAATAAAAAGCCATAAAAGCTATAGCGAATTAAAAGTTGTTGTTGTTTTTCTTTTTTTTGCAAAGCATCTTTCGTCAAGAAAAAAATTTATATATCTAACACCTTCCATATTATTTATCTATAAAAAAAATTTTTGTTAAAAAAATTTAAGCAAAATATTTCTGTGAGTAGCTGTACATGTTTCCAGGTAAATCAAAAAATAGAATCAAAGCTAAGCGGACATTTTTTAATCTAGCTAATTCTAGAACACTTAATAGTGTTTTCACACTTAAAATTAAATTCTTAATTTAATATACAGTGTGTCAAATCAATTTGTACACAAAAAAAAATAATATAAATTTACCATAAAAATAAGTGTATTTGTAAAAAACTTATTACATAACACGTGTGGACTTTTGTAAATACAATTACGACACACATTTTCTTCGTATTTCGTTAAAAAAATTTCTTTTTCTTCGTATCTAATTTTTTTTTAGAAAATATTTGAAATAATTTTTATTTTTTTATCTCGCCCGGCCCATTCAATTTTTAGAGAAATACGTTAACAAGTAAAATTTTAATTGTAAAAACCCATTCTAATAAATACAGGCATTCACTACTTTCTAAAGTGGATAATTTTTTTGCTAGAATTATCAGAGACGCCAACCGAAATGGTTAATAAACTCATATTTTCAGTGTTGTATTTCATAAATCCAACTTACATTTAATTTCAAAATAGCATTAATTTGGAATTATCAAGGTCATTTTGTATGGTAAACGCAAAATTTATGAGTTGGATTTAACGTTAAAACCTCATTTAAATTAAATCCACTGTCTGAAAACACTAAAATGCTTTCTGATGTACATATATAGGAAATGATGATCTTAAAATAAAGAAAAAAAGTCAAATTAACAAAACCCATAAAAAATCTGCTCTGTAGTGCAATTCACAATTTAATTTTAAAAAAATGTTTGGTTAAAAATAATTAACCCTAAAGTTAAAGAACTTAGGATTCAGTAAAACTGTTAATTGTGTGGTTAAATAAAGGCCAGTATTTGTTGTGCTTTTTATTCAACCATAAAATACAAGCGAAAGACTCTTATTACCATTATTACAAGTTACCGATAAATAAAGTTAAGATTTTACAAATATCAAACCTTTGGTTGGACATTAAATTTAAAATATCATATAGGATACTCTCTCCTTAACTATCCACCAAAAACGGAGATTATCAGGGCTGTCATAGAATCCAATGTTGTCGGTATTGGATTTGAAACTGACAAAAAAATTACTTTAGTGTCATGAAATCCAATGTTGTCGGTTTCATTTTCGAACTAGAATTTATGTCGGTTTTAGGTGTCACAGAAACCAATGTTATCATTCAATTTATTTGACTACTTATTTTACCGACACTAATTATATATTAAAAATTTTCAATAAAAAAACACGTTTTTATTTTTATTTAAACAAAAACACTACGATTTATCAAAATTGTTATCAAACATTTACATAAACCATTTCATACAAATAAACTAATGTATAGAATAACTAATTCGAACATCGGTTTTATTTGTCTTCGAAAATAACAAAAACGACTTGACGACCAATATTGGTTTGCAAAACCGACAATTAGCAAAACCGACTTGGATTCTATGACAGCCCTGTAAATAAACAAAAAGTATAATAAACAAGTATTTTGTGGTTGTTGTACCTAATATTTATAGCCTTTTTGGTTGTTGTACATGATATTCATAGTAGTGCTGAATTTTTAACTCCTAAAGTTATAGCGTAGACAGAATACGTCGTTAATTTACATTAGCAGTCTTAACTTAAATTAACTTGTGAATTATTTTCATTGCAATGTTATTTAGTTTTAACGCAAATGCTTGAAAGCAAACTGAATTTATATTGAATTTAGTTTTTTTCAATATGGCAACAAAGTCGACAAGCAATAAGCTGTTGTCAAAGTGTTTTGTTAAATTAAAATGGATTGTTTTTAGAAAAAAGAAAAGACAAACGCATTTTCTAATATTTTCGATTTCCAAGGGAAAGAAGAGAAGTTTGCGGTCCGAAGAACGTGCCACCGTCGGAACGTGCCACCGAAAATATTTCACAAAATAGTTGTGAACAAACAAACAGCTTTTTAAAAACTGCAGAAACACTATTAACCACGAATTTCACATTCTCTAGTGCAAACAACAAGTTACCTTATTTATTTAAGCAATAAAATGCCTATGTTCACACTTTGAACCACTAAGCAACCAGAGATGAAACTTTTGAGATTAGAATTTTGAAAAACTCAGCTTTTTATTTGGAGTTTGTATGTAAGAGACAGATATAGTGTTTTAATATTACGAATAAGAGAAAATAAGCAAAATGAAAAATTTTTTGCTTTAAAAAACATTAATTAAAAAGTTATTTCCGTAATGAAAATGCACATGCCGAAAATACTTATATCTACGTTTTTTTGTTATGAAGTATGGAATTTAATGTAAAAGTGATAACAAACACAAATTTTCATGTTTTAAAATTCATGTTTACAAAATGTAAATAATGAAAGTGTAAATTTTTTAGAAATTCCCGAGCAAAACAAAATAAAAATTTTGAGTTCGTGCAAAAAAGGCAGAAAGAAAATGTATACTATATCTGCACTCTAACACCTCTGGTTGCTCGGTGCTGTGAACGAACAAAAGAGTTGATATCCTTCGAGTAAACTCAAATCAAATTTCACAACAGTAATTTAATCATTAAGAAATCAGTCCAAATTATTCTATTGAAAAATTTGGGGCTTCACAAGCTTTACTAAACCTTAGAGAAATTCGTTGGAAAATAGCAACAACTTAATCAATAAATGTTTACCCAGTTGGAGCTAATAAGGGACAATATAAATCAGAGTACGCACGAATGCAAACACTTCGTTTTGTATTTAGTTTTCCATAATAATACCTTGAAAAACTACAAAACGAAACGTTTGCATTTGTTTCGTTTCTTTGTGTACTCTGATATAAAGTATTGAGAATAGATAATAAAGATCGCAGTGCGATTTTATCTCATGATGATAATAATAATTGAGAATTAATAATTAATTGTGAAAGCAGAAAGTGTGTGCAAGCTTGTGTGCTATTTTCATACATACACAGTTATTTTAAGAAAATTTCTATTATTTTTTAAATACTTACAATACGTTCATCCTTCATGTGTTCTGGGAACTCTTTTTTCACAATATCGGCATAAGCTATTAACACCTTTACGATTGTTTTAGCAAAACGTCTCATGTAGCGTTTCCATATTTCAGGATCAGGACACTCGAGTTTGCTAACAACATCGAAACATTCTGTCAGTTGCGTGAAAACGTCAACCACCGAATTGGAAAATAATGCATGCTCGCTACTTTTTTGAAACTAAATAAAAGTGTCAAATAAATAAGACTTGAACTGTAAGGCCTGCACAAGCATATCTGAAATCCACACATTTCTACAAACATGTGTAACACTTTATAATAAAAAGTGCTTGCATTTCAAATATGCTTCTGCAGTACGTATAAAAAATTTTATTTTTTTAAATTAAGTTTTGTCATTCAATTAAATAAACGCCATTTTATTTGTTTTTTAGTCATATTGAACAATTAAAGTAATTAAAAACGCGTTACACTTGTAACCTTTAGACATATGAGCATTTAAAAAAATACCAAGTTATATGGCGGAAAAACACCAGGGGCTTAAAACCAGGTTGATAAACTTAACGAATAGTTAATTTATTGATACAATTCATTCAAATTTAAACTGCTTTAAAAATTATATTTGGAGAATTCTTGATCTTATTTTTTGTAATGATTATATAAAAGCATCTTGTAGTCTGGCTTGTAATCCTGCCTCTAAAAACACTGTGCATCATAAGTCTTTAGACTTTAAGTTTGAGTTTTTTGATTATGACATTGAAGCTTCTGATCCTCCAATGCAGCTTGCATTCAATAAAGCTAACTTTGATGGTTAAAATTGTTATTTTCAAGCAGTAGACTGGTCTGCTGATAAAATATATTCCTTTATTTGTCATCAATTTGATTCTGCTATCGGTACAAATGTTCCCAAATTCAAACTCAAGGCAATTCTAAACCCATATGGTTTAATTCAAAATTATGTTACAAAAGAAATATTAAAAATAAAGCATATACAAATTTTAAGAAATTTTTATTGGCACGAAAAGAATTTAATTTTCTCAGAAATTTTCTATATAAGCAATATATATTTAGCACTGAAACTAGCATAAAATCGAACTCTCCTGCCTTTTGGCATTTTACGGTACTATGATTTCAAATGGTACATCTGATTCATGTGATCTATTTTCTATATATTTTCAAAGCAATTTTGTAAAACCAGCCTTGGAAAGCTTTAACATTCCAATAGTTACTGCCTTTAATCCGAAAATATATATATATATATATATATATGTATATATCCATAAGCATTGATGACGTTACGGATCATTGGCTAACGATAACAAATGTGCAATTGGATCCTATCCTACTATTTTCTTTAAAAAATGTTCGCTCAATATTGCAACTGCTATATCACTTCTTTTTAATTCATGTCTCAAAAATGACATGTTCCTAGATTGTTGCAACTTAGTTCTCTTGTGCTTGTTTTTAAATCTGGTGATCGTAGCCAAGTTGTCAATTATAAACCTATTGTTAATCAATGCTCTTTGCTAAGATTTTTGATAAAATCTTAAAAGATAAACTTTTTGCTCATCTTCAAACGTCAACGCGGCTTTGTTCCAGGCAGATCCACTGTAACAAATATATTACTATGAACTCGTGACATTGTAAATTCTATGGACCACAGATCTCAATGCGATGTTAGGTAAGGTTAGGTTAAATAGGTCGCCCGAAGAGAAAAACAAGAGCTGGGCTCACTTGGGTCCTCTGACGTGTAAAATTTCCCATCTTTTTTATCTTACTACAAATCTACAATTTATGAATAATATTGTTGTTAAGTTGGTCAAATCAAAGAATATTGTAATTTTTAAAAGTACTTTTTCTTCATCCTTCAAACCTAAAGGTTTAATTAATTCTTTCCAAATTTATATTGAAGCTCAAATTTATATTAAAGTAAATAAATATTGTTACATCAACGCAACTTTAATTCATCAACTGCACCTATAAACTTTATAATATTTTACCCAAAAGTATTCACCCATTTTAAATTTTAATTTAAGCTTTAGTTTGTTACTTTTATTTAAGACCTTAAATTTACTCTACGCAAACACCTCAAATTAAACTTTTTGCAAGCGAAGCCGGTGTTCGCCATTCCACAAAGGACGTAATCCTTTAGTCCGGCTAAAGGACGTCTACACAAAGTTACTTTTGCCAGCAAAGCCGGTGTTCGCCATCCATAAAGGATGTAAGCCTTTAGTCCGGCCAAAGGCCGGCTACACAAAACAACTTTTGCAAGCGTAGCATAACTTTAGGTTTAAATGTAGTACGGGCACGCATCTTTTTGAATAGTTGCGAATGAAAAATTTTAAATTTTGTGTTTAACCTAAGAAGACTGGAGGCTCATAACTCGGAAAATAGGGACTTAAAAAACAAAATTTACTTATCTTAGAATTAAAAATTGTTTTTTATATATTTCGTAAAAAATTCAAAATTTTGTGTGAATCATATGAACACTTTGGAGCCCCATAGCTCGGAAAATAGAGGCTTAAACGATAAAATTTACTTTACCTATTTTTCTTAAAATTAAATTTTCTATTACATACATTATTTTTTTTTTAACATTAAAATTTTCTATGAATTCTATGAAAACTTTGGAGGCCCATAACTCAGAAAATACGAATTTTCCCCAGAAATTTTACTTAATATTTTCTTCTTAGAATTAAATTTTCTATGACCTCTGATAACTTTTTTTCAATTTGTGGTGCGTGCGTAATGTAAATTTGTTCCTTAAATGCAAAATTTATTAAAAATTGCAATAACTAATTTTTTTAACCTAAAACTAACTAAAAATTTTTTAGGGTTTTTGTTGACCGTGCTGCTCGTTAATAAAAGTAATTTGTTTTGGTTACGAAAGCTAGTTGGCTACCGATTGATATTTACTAAGATTACACTCGATCGAAACTAGGCTATCGAATGCTATCATCTCAAATTACGCTACATTTTACTCGATTTCGAACGCCACGATACCAAAATGAAAAATTTCGATAAATTTTACTATATATCGCTGCACATTTCTTGCTCTTCTCGTTTTTCTTCGATTTTTTAGAAGTGTATCCTCTGGGATTTGGAGTAAAAGTTTAAGTTACACTGTAAATAAATCATTTTTGTTTTAAAATATAACTAGTTGACCCGGCAAACGTTGTCTTGCCTTAAAATTTTTATATATTCGATCTTCTTACATTAAGAAATCGTACTCATAGAGTAAAGAACCGTGCGAGACCGGGTAAAAACAGGTAGTAGGCAAATAAGCCAGATATCGACTATAGCGCTACCTGCCGGGCGGATTTGTGACGTTAAACCTTCCAAGATTATACGAGTACATATAAACCTTCCTCTTGAATCACTCTATCTTTAAAAAAAAACTGCATCAAAATCCGTTGTGTAGTTTTAAAGATCTAAGCATACTACAGACATAGGGACAGACGCGGAAAGCGACTTTGCTTTATACTATGTAGTGACAATAACTGTTTTTTTTTGCATTTGAATTACAATCTTCTGGGGGGAAACTTGCAAAAAAATGCTTAAAAATAAAAGGTAAAAAAGTTTTAAGAAACGAAAAAGCACATTTTCAGAATGTATTTAACAAAAAATTTCTCAAAATCTTATGGTCATTTTGCTTATTCAAATACTCAAGCATAAATACTTAGTCAGATATAGGTCATTAGTTTGGCTTCTTTTTTCTGTCCTATTGGATGGATGCCATTTTACAGCAACATATGCAGATATTCATTTTATAAACAGCATAATAATTATGTCTTACATATTTGCTAGAATTGTAAATAAAATTCTAATTGAAAAACTTAATAAAATTAAATAATAAAGTTTAATTGCGAAATGATCGAATTTCGATATAAATATATTATCATGTGATCATGTTATGTTTAAGTTCATTCTTTATAGCAGAGCAAAAAGAAAAAAAGTCTCAATTTCATATGCAAAAATCACTAACTGGTAGCGTATCATCGTTAGAAATATAATTGAATGACAAATAAATTAATGAATGAATTAGTTGCAATATTGCTTACCTCATCTTTTTTGTCGCGATTGAAAGCCCCATGTAGATATTCTAGTGACACATCATCATTCTCGTTAAGCCATTGCATAACGAAGGGCTCAAACCATGACGGATACTCTGGAACGGCTCCCTTGTATGGTGGAACTTCCTTAACATAATTACTGTACAACCATTTCACACGAAAATGTAAGTTCATGTATTCCGACGACTTACACAAACGATGCTGTTCGTGCTCTTCTAGTGCATATTTCATATCAACTGCAAACAAGCCCCACATTGTAGCGGCGGACAACTGGAAGTCATTTAAATTTTCCTTTAATATTTTGTTTTATTTCTTTAAGGTTTTACGATTAAGTATGATTTTAAATGAGAACATAATACGAATTGATCGAAAATTAAAAACTATTATAAAAGTTTTCTTTATTTTTTTTTTATTATTTAGTCTTATGTATAATAGTACACGAGCGATCTACTCCAGAGGGATACTAACTAACAAAATAGGCATTGAAGCAAATAAACAAAATTTTTCAACCAACATTACAAAGCAAGTAAAAGTATTCTATTTTTTTCTCTCTTCTCTTTTACATATTAACACCCATCGGGTATAAATATAAATTTAATTAAAGATTATGAAAAACAAAAACAAAACAAAAGGTTTATCTATATACAGTGGCACTTGTACGTTTTTTTATTTTCTTGTTTAAACATTTTGAAACTTTTTGTTTGCCTATTGACTAAAATTCTCATTTGGTCGATTGGTACAATGAAATAAGTATTCAAATGTTTGGGCAGCAGTTTAACTAGATTTGGGAGTAATCTACTGAAGATACAGAGTAGCGTATAGATATGCTTTCCCTCTTAGTTAACAATTTTTTGAGATTTTCCATGAGAATATCATGGAAAGAAATGCATTTTTCACACTAACATAATTAGGAATTAAGCACGAATAAAGATTAAATTTTGTTATATGTGATACAGTTATATACACATATAGTACAAGAAAAAAATTGAGAAATTTATACAAATTCTTATTTGGAGTAACTTACATGTTAAATTTCTTTAAAAAAAAAATACTTATATTTATATTGACATGTCTGGGTGGAATACGTTATAACTGGTGGTGTTGCGGTTATAATGAACCTAGTCTTGACAGGTAGTTATGTTCCAGCAGGGGGTATGATATAGCAGATTGGTAAGTTATAGCAGGCTTGTGTTATTGTAGGTAAGCATATTTTATGTTTATTAGTTCATTGTCTTATCACTTTTGCAATTTTTGTGTAACCTTTTGTTTTTTTTTTTTTAATTAGTTCTTTTTTTTTACTCAAAGTGCTTAGTTGATAATATAGTGATCGTAATAGTTAGACACTACATTTAAGTTTTTTATTTCCTTTTAGTATATATAGTATAAGATTTATCTATAAATTCAACTATAGTTTTCATGTTGAATATCTCTGTTTTATTTCGTAAGTATATAGGCATTTTTTAAGGTTAGTTTAGATCTGGGCTCGAATCGTTACATCCGTGAACGTATAGGCAATCGTACGAAAATAAATTACGTGCTACGATAATCGTATGAACTGAATGGAATTACCACATACGATTATAAACTTAACGTAATTATTTTCTTTATTCACAGCAAGGCGAATTCATTTAATTAACAATAGTTGTAAATCTGTCAAAAAATTCAAATTATTGCAATATAAATAATTGAATTAATTAAATTTTTTTAAACATTACAAATTTAAATAGGTTTTTTTTTAAAGAAAACGGTATGTTTCAACTTTATGTTAATAGGTACTTCAGTTGCATACATATATATGCATATCTTTGGTTTTTTTTTTTTTTAAATTTTTATTACAGTTTTACTACAGGTGAGCATTTCAATATCTAAAATTCTATCGCTAGAAATTTTAGGCTCATGTTGAATATCTAAATTTTAAGTTTTACAAATGCCGGAATTGAATTTTTGATTTCAACAGTTGCTTCGAGTTCGACTGCCTCAATTTAGAGCTCCACATTAAGCGTCAACAACTTTGCCTTATAAAGACCTCCACCAGTTTGTTTTTTTGACAAATTCATTAAATGAGTTTTTTTGCCTGCTATTTTTGGTCAGCATAGGCCTGCACCACAGAAGCATCGATAAGTGTATTTTAAAGAAAAATAAATACAATTATGGTGAGTGTCATGGATTAAGACGCTTTGCAAGGTCATGCTACAGGCATTTGAAGTCGGCTTTCCTTTGAGTGCAATTTGGCATCAAGTTTTTTTGCCAAGTTTTGGTATCCATTCATGAACTCTGTCATTACCTCCTTTTGTTTAGGATTAAGTTTATTGTTGTTAGTCCTAAATAAATAACAGCATTATAAAATAACTATTTTTTTCAAGAAACTTAAATTTTTTTATATTAAAAAATTTTTTATATGCATTCGAAAGCAATTTAGTTAACGGATGATAGTTCGTAAAAATAATACGTTCAATCGTACGATCACGTGTGTTATAATCTCAATTATTGTGAATTGTTGTACGTTTTCGTATGTTAAAATTTCAAAATCGCATTTTTACGTGACGAGTTGTACGTGTACGGATGTAACGATTCGAGCCCTGATTAACAACTAATTAACTTTAGATCTTAGCAATTTTAAAGCTTATTAAATTGTTCATTTAGCCCAGTTTTATTTTCTCACAAAAAATTTTTTTCACGTACCCATAAGTTTAACTGTTCTATGGACAGTTTATGATTTGCAGAAAGCATAGTGGTAATTTAATTGTTTTACTTTTATAAGTTGTTATAATTTTTTCTTTTTATACATATATATATTTTTTTTGATAAAATATTGTTTCTTATTGCTTTTGCTTTAATTTTTCAAATTTCATATTTTTTCTTGAGTTTACAAAATAAATTTAATTCCTTCTTCATAACCCTCCAACCACACGAGCAATATGTTTGGCAATTATTGCCGTAGCAACTGCCAAATTTGATTGCCCTTAAATGTCAATGTTTAAGCTTCTATCACTAAGCAACCAGAGATGAAGCTTTTGAGGTTAGAATTTTGAAAAACTCAGCTTTTATTTGGAGTTTGTATGTAAGAGACAGATATAGTGTTTTAATATTACGAATAAGAGAAAATAAGCAAAATGCAAAATTTTTTGTTTTAAAAAACATTAATTAAAAATTATTTACGTAATGAAAATGCACATGCCGGAAATTCTTATATGTACGTTTATTGTTATGAAGTATGGAATTCGATGTAAAAGTGATAACAAATACAAATTTTCGTGTTTTAAAATTCATGTTTACGAAATGTAAATAATGAAAGTGTAAATTTTTTAGAAATACCCGAGCAAAACAAAATAAAAATTTTGAGTTTGTGCAAAAAAGACAGAAAGAAAATGTATAAATTATTTATTTATAAATTTTTAGTTAAAAAAAAATTGAACTTTATTTTTTCACTTAAAAATACAACTGAACTTATAACTATTTTATAAAATTAATTACAGCTTAAATTCTATATTAAAATATGCTTAGTAATTAATTATGACATGCTTTATTACCGTATGCAATAATATTGGTTATTGACCGTCTGCAAATGTGTCAGCAATTTTTAACCCGAAGTTTAATAAACTGCAATTAGGTCGTTTTATTTTGGGAATTGAATGTTTTTTATATTAACACCTCCCCACTTAAATCCGATCGTCCTCGTTCGGCTGGACATAAGAACTGTATGTTACACCTTTGGGTTCATTTCCCTTGGATTCCGATAATTCCGGCATAGATACGTGTACCTGGGGCTGGTTGTTTACCAATGTTGGAACGACAAATGATTTATTTTCCTTCTTACACACTCCGGTTTTAAGAATTACAAAGATTGATACGAATATTGCGGTTAAAGCTATTCCAAGATTGATACCTGAGTTCTGCACATTTTCCCGATTGAGTAGATCTATGACTTCTGTGTTATTAAGTTGCATTTCTTTTACTATTTCCAATGACAATTCTTCTTCGATATTTGGCTTTGGATTTCTAGGTTGTAAAATAGCAGGTAATGGCTTCATCTGTGCTGTCTCAAATGAATTGTAGATTTCATCTAATATTGAAACGGACTCGTTATGGAATTGCACTAAAAATGTACCGGTAAGGTTCCGAGGTTCTTTGTTAATAAAAATCTTTCCATTAAAGTTATTTAAAAGAATTGTTCCGGGTGAAATTTCATCTACGGTGGGTATATTCCGATTGTTTATTAAACTGCAATTTGCTGGTTCACTTTTAATCAGTCTTGCTAGGCAAGTGTCATTGTCTAAATTTTTTCTATTGCATATGGTAAGGTTATTGTAGTCCTTGCATGCATTCTTTATTCCAAATATTACATTATCGCATATTAGGATTTTATTGTAAATAATCTTGTTTACATGTTTTTATACTTAATAGGTTTTACTAATATTTCATTACAAGAATTTACATTTGTTGTTGGTATACTAATGATATAAACAATAGAATCATGATTTGATGCAATATTAACTTCAGCGAATTCAAATGCCTGTTCTAAATTTACAAACTGTATTAAGTCTGCATTTATTACATCTTTAACAATATTTATTTCTGTATAGGATAATATAAATGAATTAATTATTCCGATTTTGGCCCAATGCATGGCATACTGAATATTGATTATCTCTTCTTTTATTATATCTAGTTTATATTTTAGGACCGTTATGACCTACTCTTTTATGGAGTTGGCGTTACTATTTTTTTTTGTTTCTTACTATTTCATTAGTTCTTTTAGTTATTTCTTTGAATTTTTCAATTGATAATCTGTTTATAACTACTTGCTTATTGCTATTTCTCAACATTTTGTTTGTTTTTTTTTCTAAGATTTCAAAATCGTCGTGACCAGGGGTCCCAGCTATTCATTTCCATGCGGTCCCTAAAAAATTCAAGGATCTTTTGGATTTTGGTTCAACCTATCTAGATACTCCTGAAGCTCTTTTAACTCATGTCTAAGGAAGGGGTAGAGGAAGTGAGATTGACTAAGATTTTGTAGTAATGTTTCTTCTAAGTTGTCGATCAATTCTTGATATTCGTCCATATTGATAGTATGAATCAGTTTGAAGGTCCCAGTCTGTATCTTCGCTTGTCCGAAGTTTATAGTCATTAATTGTGAGTTCGTGTAGTCCATTATTTTAATGTCAGCCCAAGCGAGGGTAAAGAGTAATCTACAATGAAAGTTCTTTTAAATTCCTTATGTTATTTTTGTAAATTGTTTTTCCTGATTCAGTTATAACGGTAGTGTTCTTATTTTCTCTAACTATTTCCTTTCTATATGTTTTGCTGAGTTTTGTCCCTAGTCTTTTGTTTTCCTTTACGTAAATAATTTTTCAAGGTTCGTAAGTTCTAGGTACGGTCTTTGTCTTGTTACGATAAGTTATGTCTTCCAATTGTTTTTCCTTAAGTCTCTTGACGGTATCTTGTTTAACTTTTTCTATATCTATAGGATTAGTAGTAACTCTCCCCAAAAAGAATGTTTCTATGGGTTTCCTTTTTATGGTTGAGTGTACTGAATTATTGTATTCATATATTGCTCTGTATAATAGTTCAGAGAAAGTTTCAGACAACGCATAACTTCTGAAAGTGTGGAGTGAAATCTTTCTATTTGTCCATTGACGCTACTGCTGTAAGGTGGAATCCTAAATACCTTTATGTTATATTGATTTTCCAACATGAAAACTATAGCCAGGGAATTGAATGATTTCTCATTGTCCATGACAATTATCTCCGGCATACCGAATGAAAGTACCATTTCTCTTAGGGGTTCCTTAACATCTTCAACGGACCGAGATTTTAGAATTCTGGCTTGCGCGAATTTTGAAAATTTGTCTATAGCGGTTAGTATTGTCTTTTTTCCTGTCATAAAAATATCTATGTGGACGATTTCTCCAGGGAATTGTGGTATTGGCGTCTCTTGGATTGCGATTTTGTTAGGATGCCTTTCATACTTGTTTTCCTTACACACTTTACAAGGGCTAATGAGTTTTTTTATTTTCGAATGCATATGCGGAAATTAAAATTTTGTTAAAAGTTGTGTCTTATTCTCAATACTGTTCCTGTGAGCGCGATTGTGTTCTTTAAGTATTTCGGTTTCCTGTTCTTCGTCGTTTTTCAAATCTGTGACTATTTTCCTAGAATATTATTTCTATAAATTTCTTGTAACATTCCTAATATTTCATCCGATGTGTGTATGCAGTTAGTTACTGAGGGATTCAGATAATTTTTTAATGTCTGAGTCAGGGACTCTGGTGTAATATCAAGTTCGTTAATTCTATGTCTGTGAAAGGTAGGGAAAACAATTTCAAAGTTATAAAACGGTTGGCTTCCTTCATTTGAAATGAATATTTGATTCTTGAAGGCGTTTATGGGAGCATCAGTATATTGTATTAAATTTTGGGATGAACTTTCATCACTGTGTTGAGTTGGAGTTAGAGTGTTTATAAGAGTGTTCTCATGCGAAGGTCTGGATAAGGCGTCGGCAGCTACATTAGTGCTGCCTGGTTTATACTGCAGTTCATAATTGAAATCCTCCAGAAATGCTTTCCATCTTATAAGTTTAAAATTTGAATTTTTGTTATTTAAAGCGTAAGTCAGAGGAAGATAGTCTGTAAATATCTTTAACTTTGCGGAGCCATAAAGGTAATTCCTTAGCGACCTTAACGCCCATACGATAGCAAGCAATTCTCTCTCGTTTGTAGCATAATGCTCCTCCGCTTTGTTAAGGTTTATTGATAGAAATACAATAGGTCTATTTTCTTGGGATAGCACTGCTCCCAGTGCATAGTTAGAGGCGTCTGTCGTGAGGGTAAATTCTTTATTAAAGTCTGGATACGCTAGCATAACATCGTCAGAGGTTAATATGGTCTTTAGTTTTATAAATGCATCCATTGCTTCTTGATCTAAATCAATTGTTATTTTTTTTGACATATATTTAGACGAACGTCCTGCCTCCCCTCTCAAAAGCATTGTCAGAGGCTTTGCAATTTTAGCATAATCCCTGATAAAGCGTCTATAATAGTTTGACAATCCCAAAAATGATCTTAGATCTTTTAGTGTTTTGGGTGTTGGGAAATTTAGGATTGCTTCTACTTTTTTGGGGTTGTTTTATTCCTTCATCTGAAATGATGAATCCCAAAAATTCCACTTGTCTTTTTAAGAACTCGCATTTATCTAACTGAACTTTCATGCTTGAAAGGTTGAGAGTCCCGAAAATGGTATCTATATTTCTATAATGGTCTTCTTCACTTTTGGAGAATATTATGATATCGTCCATGTAAACAAAACAAATTTTTCCTATCCATTTCCTCAGTATATAGTCCAGTGTTCGCTAAAATATAGACGGCGCATTTCTTAAGCCAAACGGTAATCTGGTAAACTCGTATTTACCATTGTTGACTGAAAATGCTGTCTTTTGTCTATCGGCTTCCCTTAGCGGTATTTGGTGAAAATAGCTTTTGAGGTCTAGCACTGAGAAGAATTTGTTTTGTCCCAATTGTGGGAGAATGTCTGTTCATTTAATTTCCTATAGTCGATTACCATTCTATACTTTTTCTGACCCGAGGCATCGGCTTTTTTGGGCACTATCCAAATAGGCGAGTTGTAAGCTGACCTAGAGGGTCGGATGATACCTTGTTTCAGGAGGTCTTGTATTTGTTTTTCAACCTCGTCTTTTAGTTGTACAGGATAAGGATAGTATCTAGAATATATAGGTTAATTGGTTTTTGTTTGAATATCAGCCACTACGGCTGTGGTATATGTGAGATTCTCATTAGGCTCACTAAACAAGGATTTATGACATCCAATAACTTCTTGTAGTTTGTCTTTCTGTTTTTGTGTTAAATGATCTGTCCTGATATTAATGTTGTTTACTGATTGCGAAATCTTTTGTTTTATTCGAACTTTTAGATTTTTATTGATCAGCATGTAATTATCTACTAAGTAAATAATGGCTGATAGTGCTTTTAAAGTATCATTTCCTAAGATACCATGGAAAGTATTTAGCGTTGGTAATAGATAAAATTTTATTTTGCCAGTGTCTTTACCGAATAGATTAATGAATGTGTGGTGGGTGATTTTATTATTTCCACCTACTGAGTTTGCAAAAAAGCAGTTTTGGTTTGGCAAAAGATTTCGTATTAAGCTAGGCACAATGTAATTTTTGTTTGAACCGGTGTCAATGAGAAAATTTAAAATTTGTCCTGTATTCGTCCTGCACTCAAAATAAGGTAGGGACGAATCTACTGGTCTAAAAAATGTATGTCTACAAATTCTTGAGTTTCTGTTTCTAATGTCTCTGTTTGGTTCTGAAGGTAGTCGTCTAATATTGGGAGTTCCTCTTCTTTCTCGTAATTTTCTAATTCTGCGTACTGATTGTCGTTAAAATTTGCATCTCTTTTTGTTTGTAAATGGAAGTTTCTTTGCATCTTTTGTGGGCTTCGAAAGTGTTCGGGCTGAGTGGTTGGTCTTTTGCCGAACAATTTACTATTCTGAGCTGGCCTGTTCATATAGTTCACAGCCTTTGACCTCATGGAACTATCCACATCCATAGGCTCGGGACGTGGTTGGGGCTTTGGGGCGTTTGGCCGTGGTGGACGAAAATTTTGGTTTGGGTACCTTTGTACATATAGTGTTTGATTCTGATTGTTGTAGTATCTCATAGGAAGAGCTGGTCTGAATTGTTGAAAATTGTGAGATGGTTGTGGCATATGAGCCAGTTGAGCGTAAAAGTTTCTTTGCTGTTTATCCTGATATTGTATTCTATTTAGTGGTTGTGATATAGGCTTGTGATTGTTATTCTTATTTGAGTTTACAAATTGCGTTCACACGAATTGGTTCTCCATTTTCAAGCATAAGTGAAGGGCTTGTGGGAGATCTTTAGGTTCTTTCATACCGAGATATAGTGACATATTGCCCTTTAAACGTCTAATGAAAACGTCTAATGCTTTATCCCTATATGTTTGCACGAGCAGGTCGAGCGCTTCCCTACTTACGTCTATGCAGGATAATTTGTTCATAATGAGTGACAGATAAGAATATACATCTTGATAAAAGTCTTGGACTTTACTATTGCCTTGCACTAGAGTAGTCATTTGGTACTCTAGGGTGGTCAAATACCTTTTGTCTGCATAATGCAATGCAAGACATTTTGTTATGCACTCCCAATTCAAAGGAGTGTTGTAGGCTTCTAGTGCCGCGTCTGCACAACCGACGATTTTATTTTGAATCGTATTTAATATTGCAAAATATTTTGGGGTTCCCTTCTTAGAGCCGTATAGTCCGAGGATTCTGTCTATGCTCTTTTTCCAAGAGCTAAATTCTGAGGGGTTTCCGGTGAATTCCCTTATATTCCTAACAACGTCAGGGACTTTATCTAAATCAGCTAAGTCGTTTCTATATCTTTCTTCTATTACCTGATCTATACCTCCTATGTTTGCCTTGGGATCTAGTATCTGATTAATTGCTATCTGACATTGCTGTGCGCAAATTCTAGTTATCATTTCCTCCATGCTTCTATTATTTTCATTATTGAAAGCTGGATATGGAACATTTACATTCAGGACTGGAGGCCTGACCAAGTTATTAGGATTAGCCATTATTTGCTATATTCGTAAAAAATATATTTGTGTTAAAATTTTTCTTATTTCTATTGCAGGGTCCCGTAGGAATCGTAATAGTGGTTCTAAAATGTAATATTTGTTTGATCTTACAGAGATATTAAAATGTTCAAATTGATTCACTTTTAAAGCAAAAAAATTTTTTTTTTAAATCGGAAATTTGCTTATTAGATTTAATAGTTTTCACTTTTTCATAGAATTTAAAAGAGATAAAATTTTTATATTGATTCACGTTTCAGCAAAATTTTCCAAATTTTGATTCTTTAAATTTTAACTTCTAAGTTTAGTTTTAATTGTTTTCACTTTTCAAGGTGATACACTTTTTTTTTGCAATATTTTCCTAAATTTAATTCTCCAAAATTTACTTGTCAAATTTACTGTTGATTTATTTCACTTTTCCATAAAATTTATAATTAAGTGGATTCTATTATTTTATTCTTTTTTGAGATTTTCATTACGTTCTTCCTTAAAAAAATATTCACTTTCTATTTTGTATTTTATAAGTTCTTCTTTGAAAATTAAATTTTTTAATTGACTTTTAAACTTGTACTTTATCCTTATTTTTCTTTGAGATTTGTATTGCTTTCACTTTTTAAATTTTACCTAAAAAATAACTTAATTCTATTCTTACATAAAAATGGTGATCATCCTTATGGAGCTGGTAGTGGGGTATTGTTCTTTTTTCTTCTTAGTACTGGGGTACCCGCGTCTCACACTATGTTCTCCACTCAAAATGTCCTTATTTTGTAGATGATCCTCCTTGGGTTGCAGCCTATGGGGTGCTTTTTATTGGGAGTCCTTAAATCTGCAGCCTATGGGGTGCTTCTTGATTTTATGGATCCCTTTTTTTTAACGTTGGGCGCCAATTATTTATTTATAAATTTTTAGTTAAAAAAAAATTGAACTTTATTTTTTCACTTAAAAATACAACTGAATTATAACTATTTTACAAAATTACAGCTTAAATTCTATATTAAAATATGCTTAGTAATTAATTATGACATGCTTTATTACCGTATGCAATAATATTGGTTATTGACCGTCTGCAAATGTGTCAGCAATTTGCAATAAACAAGCTTTTTAACCCGAAGTTAAATAAACTGCAATTAGGTCGTTTTATTTTGGGAATTGAATGTTTTTTATATTAACATATACTATATCTGCACTCTGACACCTTTGGTTGCTCGGTGCTTCTATTTTGAGGTGGCGAACACGTGCACACATATCTTAGAACATAAAATTAAAAGTTTTTAAAAACATTAACTGAGAGGTGAAAATAAGTACTTTAAACCATTTATTGCTTTAAAGCAATTAATTGATATTATTAATGTGGTGGATTTATGTCGTTGAAGAAGTTTTAAATTTTTTATTAGCTTGGTTTTTTTAGCTTCACACGTTGTTTGTATTTTTTTTAATGTTTCACTAAAAATTACCATTCAATTTGACAGCATATGTCAAAGATAATTGATGAGCAATATGTTATAACAACTAATGCTCAACGAATGTTTTAACATATACGAGGTATGATCAAAAAATAACCGTTATTTTCAAAAAGTATTTATTTATTCATCAATAACTATCTTGTCCCTTTCAAAGTATTTACCCTCAGATATAATGCACTTATGCCAGCGGTTTTTCCAATCCTCGAAACACTTCTGAAACGCGCTTTTTGGTATCGCCAAAAGCTCCTGTTTCAATTTTCCTTTTATCTCCTCAATCGTAGCAGAACGCTTTCCTTTCATCGGTGTCTTCAGTTTTGGGAAGAGGAAAAAATCAGCGGGGGCCAAGTCCGGTGAATACAGTGGTTGAGGCAGGATTACGGTTTTGTTTTTGACCAAAAACTCACGCACAAGCATCGGCATGTGAGCTGGTGCGTTATCATGGTGCTAGATCCATGATTGGTTTTTCCATAATTCTGTGCGTTTCTGACGAATTGCTTCGCGCAAACGGCGCATAACTTCAAGGTAGTATTCCTTATTGACCGTACGACCTTTTGGCAAGAATTCATGATGCACCACGCCATTGCAATCAAAGAAAACAGTGAGCAACACCTTCACATTTGACCGAACTTGACGACCAGGACGAGCATCGTCATTGAGATCTTCTCGGCTTTCCTTAAACCATTTATACCACAATTGAACTTGTGTTCTGCTCATAGTAGACTCGCCAAACGTCACAGTCAACATTTCAAATATCCTTGCACTTTTAATTTCATTTTTTACGCAAAACTTAATACAGTTTCTTTGATCCATTTTTTGAAATAGTAAAAAATCGAAGAGCACACCAAAACACGACTAACCTTTTTATCTGTCAAAAACAAACTGACAATCCATAATAGCTGATATTGTCAACATAAATAACAGGCATGTGTACCAACATAAAAAAAAATGCGAAAATCTAACATACGTACCTCACGAAAATTGAAAATAACGGTTATTTTTTTATCATACCTCGTATTCATGCGGTCCACACGTTAATATTTGGTGTTGGCAATAAAATTTGACAGTTGGCACGGCAATAATTGCCAAACATATTGCTCGTGTGGTTGGTTGGGGTAAAGAATCCAATTAAAAAAATATTGAATTCCACATTTCCAATTGTACCACAAAAATACATTTTTTTCTTCTTCCTCATTTTATAGAAAGCTATTTCTCTGACTGACTGCCTGTCATTTCGCTTGGTTCTTTTTGCTTTCTTTTTGCGCTTTCTGCCTGTCAGTTGGCGTACCCCCGTCATAAACTAAAATAGACTTTATACTTGTCCCTTGCACACAGTCACAGCAATTGCTAATTCTCTCATTGCCTTTTTTCTACCGCTAAAAACCATAATTTGTTAAATTTTTCAGTAAATGCTTGGTTTTTTGTGTTAATTTCTTAGTTTGGTAAAAATTAATAATAACAATAGTAATTGAAATAAATTTATTTAAAAAAAAGCACAAAAGCATAAACTAACAAAAACGTGCACGCAAAGTGTTGTTGTGCTTTTAGAAATAAAACAAAATTGTCATTGGGAAGTTATTTTAGGGGATGATGTGATATTGTGTTTTTTTACTATAATAAATAAAATGATAATTAGTTGTTTTATTTTAATATAAATTATAAAATTAAAACTTATATTATCAAAGTATTAATCTATATTTGTGCCAAAATTGTGTTGAGTTATTGAAATGTATTGTTTTCCCCATGACATTCTTGTGGCACAATCGTTTGATGAGTTTTGGCTGTAAACTAGACAAGACAAAGTGCTATGTGTTTATTTTATTTTTCTTGTAACAAACACACATCTTTCAACACATTTACAAAAAGCTGTTCATCCGTGCACTGATTTTATCACTTTAACATGAAATTTTAATAATTTTCATTTAATAAATTTATAATAAAAGTTTTGTGTTCTATAATTTTTTATTTTCAATTTCATGCATTTTCCTATTTTTCGTAAACAATCAGATGTTTTGGGCCTTTTGCATCACTCACTTTTTACATGTCCATGTTAGTTTATGCCCCCGTGTGTGCCTTATGTCAAACAAAATCAGCTGTCCTCCTTAGGGTGTATTTTAATATTGCTAGAGATGCGAAGGGTGCACCTCACTAGTAACTATTGCCAGGACAAAAAAAAAAACAAAATCCGTAACATCTTGTGTCAGTTGAACTGAAGGAACTAGTCCGTATTTTATATTCGCTTAGTTCATTTGTTTGCTCTTCATATTAAAGCCCATGGTAGAATAAATCAGGTAATGCAGTCCCTACAACAAGTACAACATTACAAGAAAAATAGGTTTTTTTTTTTTCATATAAACAGTTTGGCGGTTGTCAAAAACAGGTCACTAAAAAAGCAAAAAAAATGTGTTTTTTATGGTTTTCTATCATGGAGATAAACAAGTTACTTAAAATATTGAACAATTTAAATTAATAAAATAAAATATTATTTTGCTGAAGTGAAATCAATTAGACGCAGAAAATAAAATGCAACACGCGATTATTTATTGTAATTTAAAGGCTTTTAAAATACTGCCAGCACAAATGGTCCTCCAGCACAAAGTGGTCTTAATTCACCAACACATTTCACTGTTTCCAGTACCACCGCGCGATTCCTTTGCAAGATTTAATCTATGACATGACATTGAATGGCACAAGCCATGGTTCTCCTATGGGCGGTTGGGATGGTAATGGTGAATTCTTTAACTATAGAATACTATCAACAGTATTAGAGCGCATTGCTAATTCTCTTATACCCAAACGTGATCCGCCAAACCATTTTAAATCTGTTATTGGACAAAACCAAGATTTATATGGCCCCTTTTGATAACAACAATAATTTTTAGTACTGCCATCATCTACAGCAGGCAGATGATCACTACAAGTGGCGTTATAATTTCCAATTGAAGTCTATAGCAACTATTTGTATACTTGTGTATGTAAATATTTTGCCAGTCACTTCAATAGAAAAGGGTTAGCAAAACGGAAAATGCCGACTATACTCCCTCGCTTTTAGCTTTAATGTGTATTTACGGTTACTCTAATGCAATTTACATTCCTGTCTCTATATTGTGAGTTATTCAACTTTCTATAATACAATGATTGTTGGTCATTACGGCCGTTTATTATCTGGCTCTGTTTTAGTTTCTATTTGAAAACAAACCTTGAGAAAGTCTAAACATTTTTTTTTGTTTTTAATTATTTGAATTTGTTATTTATTTTAAGAAATAATTAATATCATAGTTATAAAAAAGTATGTCTTATTAAGAGCTGATTTTTGTTAACAAGAATTTCCTGAACATAAAACGTTTAAAAAAATCGACTATAGTATAACAATGATTATGGACATTCTGTCGAATTTTTTTAATGTAATCAATTCAAAATTATGTTAATTTCAATAAATATTTAGAATAAGAACAAAAATCTTTTAATTTCTTGGAAAACAAACGGGTTATCATTGAGCAGCAGCATTAATTTATTTCCCAATTTTGCCAAACTGGCGGGCAAAAAGTGGTCGGAACAAATAAGGCTTGTTGCTGCTAAATTTTTGCCACTAGTCTCACTCCACCTAGCTTTTATATTTAGATGAGTCTTTCGGCAGACGAAACAAGGATCCAGTTCCTTTCTAGTATTTTTTTTTTGCAAAACGTACCGAATTGGTTTTTATGTAGTTTATTTTAAAATAATGTTTTATTTATTTATTTGGTTTAAATTTCAATTCAAGTTTTTCACACAATAAATTTTTAGTTGAAAGAATTAATATGGGGCCTTGAAAATGTAAACAAATTTTGACAATCAGAGAACTGAACAGTCATAAGAGCAAAAAATTATTATTATGTTATAAAGGGTGTTTTTTATAGACGCATAGAACTTTAAGTTGGCATTACTGTTCAAGATGGCGACCGATTTAACAGCTGTCAAGTGATTTATTCTCAGTTTGGTTTGGCAATTCATCATGAACAGCCAAACGATCATCAACTAAGGCGTAGATTCGTCGAATGGGCCCAAAACGAGATTGCCGTTGTTCCCGATTTTCATAAGCGAATTTTGTTTAGCGATGAAGCCGCATTTGGAGTGAAGCTAATCCTCAAGTGTATGTCGAAACATCCAGAAAAACTGACTGTTTGGTGGGCTTTATGGGCTGGTGGAATCATTGGTCCGTACTTCTTCAAAAACGATGATGGCCAGAACGTTACAGTCAATGGTGATCGGTATAGAGCCATGATTACTAACTTTTTCATTCCTGAATTGAACAACCATGATGTCCATGATGTCACACAGCTCTTGCCACAATCGATTTAATGAAAAACACGTTTGGTGACCGCCTAATTTCACGTTTTGGACCTGTGAATTGGCCTCCAAGATCTTGTGATTTAACACCGCTAGACTACTTTCTGTGGGGCTATGTAAAGTCATGGCGTGGCGGTCATATGCCAGAAATCATATTTAAAATGTAATCCCACAAGATTATCTTTCGGATAAATAAAATTCATATATCGAATGATCCATCGTTGTTTTGTTGCAATTTAAAGTTCTACACGCCTATAAAAAATACCCTTTACCCCTAAGCAACCAGAGATGAAACTTTTGAGGTTAGAATTTTGTAAAACTCAGCGTTTTATTTGGAGTTTGTATGTAAGAGACAGATATAGTGTTTTAATATTACGACTAAAAGAAAATAAGCAAAATTAAAAATTTTTTGTTTTAAAAAACATTAATTAAAAAGTTGTTTACGTAATGAAAATGCACATGTCGGAAATTCTTATATGTACGTTTATTGTTATGAAGTATGGAATTTAATGTAAAAGTGATAACAAACACAAATTTTCATGTTTACGAAATGTAAATAATGAAAGTGTAAATTTTTTTGAAATACCCGAGCAAAACAAAATAAGAATTTTGAGTTTGTGCAATAAAGATAAAAAGAAAATGTATACTATATCTTCACTCTAACACCTCTGGTTGCTCGGTGGCTATACATAGACGAACGAACGAAGTAAATGAAAAGCCGAATTAATTGAATGAAGGAAAGTTTGTTGTTGTAAATTTAATTAAATTACTTGTATTTAAAAAAACCAGAATTTTAGAACCTTTGTTGCAGATTTTGTGTATTAGTTTGTTCTTTCTTCATTTTTCTAAAATATAATTTCATTCCTATCTGAACGAACACAGCAATTTTAGTTGCACAGCTCTTGAGTTTATAGGAGAGAGTGGAGTTGCACAACTCTCCCCGTCAAAATAAACTATGGAACAAAAATCTATTAGTATTACTTGTCAAGCTCTTATAATATCGACTTAAGAAAAACTTACTTGTTGTCGAGGGGTGCTATTAATAAAACCAATACCGTTTGCAAGAATCTAAAAAATTTGATAAGAAAAACTTTTAAAGTTGTATTTCTCTAAAATTACTTTTCCATTTTGCCATAAGATGTATAAAAGAGTAAAGCTTCTGATTTATGAGTATCATCATCGCCAGGCACAAACGGTTAAAGTTACAGATTTTTAATTCCGTGTATAGCTTTCTCCCACAAAGCCGGTAGAAAGGGGCAAAAATGCGTAAAGTCAGTCTTATATCCCCGGAACTAGCACAAATAGAGCCAAAATGCGAATTATAAAATATTGTACTGAAAAATTAGCGAATTTGTGGGGAAAAAAAGAAAAAACGTTTTTTTACCCCATTTATCTTTCAAAGTAACAATTACAGCAATAAAAATTAAACTCTGTTCTCTTAATACAATGTTTCCAATTTATCTTGGTACTTTTTTAAAAGCTTTTATTTAACTTGCTTTGCATGTATGTAAGGTGGAATCTTGCAAGTTAAATTTGACCCATTTCACGGTGCCCGATTGAGCTGAAATTGTACATACTGGTTCAATCCCGGTGACAATGCGTGTTTATGATAAGCATGACCTGATGCTGCTGCGACGATTGGCTCCAGACGAGGGAACTTTTCAACGGTTAACAGTGGGAACTTGAAATTTTGCACACACATTGGGGTATGGATGACTGTTAGTTGGTCCATCATGAAATTAGTGCCACCTCTTAAAACTTTGAATACCCGTTCGGATATTATAGATGATTGGGGGGGAGTGGGCCATTAAGAAATAGCAACCATGTCAGAGTTGTTCCAGAACATTAGTGGGACTCCACATCAGGGATCTCGTAAATAATGAACAGGCATAATATAACATGACTTGTGTAAATTTTTATAAGTATCCTAACATTTAAAAGATTTTATGTCTAAAATTATAATATTTTTAATCTTACTTGTTAAAATTTAAACAAATAACAGGTAAAATTTGTACCGCTTTACGTTACTTGTTAAATAAATCACCCTTAAGTATATTGAGGCAGCATATACTGCAAAAATATTTTTCATTCATTTTTAAAACACAATAAAAAACAATGAAAAAAATACAAATTGGTACTTTTACAATTTACAAATCATATTTTTTGTGTTATTTCCAAGTCTAGTACTATGCCAGTTGAATCAAATGGTCCTGAATGAAATAATTAATCGTAAAAGTGACAATATGGTGATTTTTGATTTTTTAATACTAACAAATCTAGAATTATGAACTGCGCTTAAACTGTTGTGAAAAATTATTGAAAAGATTAAATGGTATTTTTTTTTTGGTATTTTCTTTTATAAAAGGGTCCTCTAAGCGAGCATTTCGATGTCTTCAGAGATGGCTCTAAGAATAGTTCTGGAGTTGGTAGTGGAGTTTTTATTAAGGAATCTGGGACTAGTATATCCTTCAGACTGCCCGATCAATGCAACGTACTACAAGCTGAGTTAATGGGAATAAGAAAAACAGCAGACTGACTGCAGTACCATGCAATATTTGGCAGAAATAATTTCATTTACACCGACAGTCAACCTGCAATTCGGTTCATGGTGGGTGTTTATTTGAAATTCAGTCTAGTCCGAGTATGCCGGACATCCTTAAATAGGATGGCGAGACGTTCGGTGGTTACCCTTATCTAGATGCGTGGATATGGGACTACTATAAGGAACTGTAGGGCGGAGAAATTCACAAGGGAAGGATTAGGGATGCCAGACCATAATACCGACCCACCTTGCGAAATCCATCTCTCGATCGAAAGTTTGTTTTTGAACAAGGCACAGTTCAGATGAAGAAACGAACGAACGCGCAATACAGTGAGAACGATCTGGCCAAGGCTATGTAGCAATTGCAGCACAGATCTACTGGAACTTCAGAGATTTCAATTGAGAAATGCGGTGGGGGAAATAATAGCCTACTATAATTTTAGTAACCATGCAATGAGAATGGGTTTGCCATCAAATGACTATTTTAGAAGTTGTCAAGACGAGAAAACTGGGGAACACCTGCCCTGGCGAATCAGCGGAAGCTCTATTTCGGGGAGCTTTACCTGAAGGGTCCCACTGCACTGTCGACTATAGGGTTCGGCATACTTTATGGCTTCATTAGGAGTAGCAACTGATTTATATGATGCATTCCTCTTCTTCTTATTCTTTCTCTTACTATCTCCCTTCTTATTTTAACACGTTTATCTCCATTGATGATCCAAGGGATCATCTCAGAGAGTTCAAGTGAACCCCCTTCTGTTTTTCTTTATTCCTGTGCAACCTAACCTGCCCTAACTAACTAAAGGACAATATGGTAGAACGCTAATAAAGTTGCGGGTTAAATTTCTTTTACTATTTCTCACTGATTTTTGAAATATTCAAGCAAATTTAATAAGGTTAAAGCTGGTTTTGATGATTTTCTTTCAAATATGTTTATGTACGTACATACATTTAGTATTTTAAATGACCATAGAGACTTACTTGTCCAATATTAAGTTCTTGTGGAAACTGATTTAATACAGTGCCGTACCCATTTTTGTCTTCATCGATCACTGACACGATTAATGCAATCAGTTTATGCCAGAAATTCACATTGTCTAATTTCGGTCCATGATCGTCAGCATCACGTTTCGCTTCATTTGGATCCGACTTGCAAAATTAAAATAGTATTTTATCCAATAAAATAAAAGCAAATAAATGTATGCATGTTAAAAGCAAATTAAAATATTTATAGAAGTAAGCTTAAGCTCTTCAACTTATTTTTATGTATTGATATTGGTAACAACTTTTGCCAGCGTGTTCAATGCCGTACATCTGAAAAAAATAAAGTAAATTAAATGAGAAAATCCTCTCTCTTACCTGGAATTCCCTGTTATATAATTCAAAACAGTTCTCAAAAAGGAATTGATAGGTGGATCTAAGACAAGCTTTTACGCAATCTTTAACGACAGTACTTGCTCGTGGTGGACTAGATAATTCTTGAACCTTAAATTTATAATAGATTTGCAAATATTTATAATCGAGTTTCGGGCTTATAGTACTTATCATTGAGTTTATAATACCTTTAAATATTCATGTACTTACTTTCATGCGGAAAAATGTTATACTCGTCAGAAGGTCTACTGTTGATTTCAAATCCATAAGTTTCTCTTGACTACTTGCGGGAAAATTATTGCGATACATTGATAAATCAATTCTTAATGAATTGTGCAATTGGTCCAATAGTTTAACGAACTTTTCTTTCTTTAATGAAAAAAATTTTAAGTAGTACAAAAAGTAAATAAAAAAAACAAAAAATAAATCACATCTTTCACACTATAATGCAAGTCTTTATATCAGAAAAAATAGTGGTTGTCCAAAGTTTTTTTTGGCTGTTGGATAGTTTTTTTTTTTTTTTTTTTTTTTTTTTAAATTGTTTATTATTATTGAATCTTTCTATAAGAAAATTACAATAAGTATCCAAATCTTAAATATAAAAAGAAAAAACTTAAATAATTATTACCAATGTAATAACTAGTTACTTGTACTCAAATCTTAAAATAAAAGGAATGTTCTTCGTTTAAATAAAAAAATTATATCCCTCTTCTCACTAGGCGCAAGGTATCACTTCTCTTAAGCCTTCTGTGTCCCTCGAACTGTAACAGGTCCCTGGCGAGGGCGTTTGGATGTGTCGCCAGTTTGTGAACATACTTAGTACAATATTTTTCAATTTCCTCCCGAACCGTTGGAATTTCTAGATCTCTGTGGATATTTTCATTTCTTATATACCAGGGGGCGCAGACTATTGTTCGTAAAATACTCGACTGTCTTCTTTGTAACTTTTGGATGTTAGATGCAGACGCAGTTCCCCAAAGCTGAATGCCATATGTCCAGATTGGTTTAATAATGGCTTTATATAACAGAACTTTATATTCCAAAGATAGAGATGAAAATTGAAATATCAGCCACATTAGTCGAGCTGTTTTTAGTTTCTTAGCTGAGATTTTGGCCTCAATGTGTCGCGACCATGTTAGGTGTCTGTCTAGATGGATTCCTAGATATTTAGTTTGGGTTTCCACCGGAACAATGACGTTATTTATTTTTATTGGCGTACAATTAACCTTTCTTAGTGTGAAAGTCACATGGGCACATTTTGATGGATTTACTTTGATTTTCCATTTATTTAGCCAACCTTCCAGCTGGTTTATATGAGCTTGTAAGTGCTCAGATGCAGTTCCTGGATCTTTGTTCACACTTAAAAATGCCGTGTCATCTGCGAACGTTGACGTGATAGTATGTCGATTTGTAGGCATATCGGATGTATAGACGATGTATAATAGCGGGCCAAGTATACTTCCTTGGGGGACGCCTGCAGAAATCTTCTTAACTGGTGAAAATACATTTTTTGACCGTACCTTAAATGTTTTATCAGTCAAGTAACTTT
Organism: Thelaira solivaga; assembly: GCA_947397855.1. NCBI lineage: Eukaryota > Metazoa > Arthropoda > Insecta > Diptera > Tachinidae > Thelaira > Thelaira solivaga. The sequence goes on along the minus strand of OX377615.1, from coordinate 18,386,014 downwards.
TAGTCAGCTTGTGGGTGTTAGCAGGAAGAAGTCGTGTTACTTTTGTGAGGAGACCATCATGCCAAACTTTGTCAAATGCTTGGGAGACATCAATAAATAATGCTGAACAAAACAGCTTTTTCTCGAAGGACGACCTGATAGCAGTAACAATTCTGTGAACCTGCTCTGTAGTTCCATGACCAGCCCGGAAGCCAAACTGATCTTCTGGAATAATATTTCGCTCTGCTACATGGGGCGTTATTTTCTGGAGGAGGACCTTTTCGAACAGCTTTGAAAGGATGGATAATAAACTGATAGGTCTGTATGACGTAATTTGAGTAGCGTCTTTACCCGGTTTTTGGATCGTGACAATTTCTGAAATTTTCCAAGAGGACGGGAAAACCACCACTCTTAAAATGACGTTAAAAATGAACAATATAATTCTCACAGCGCAATCTGGCAAGTTCATCAGCATTGAACTAGTAATACGATCAGCGCCGGACGATTTTTTTGCATCAAGATTTTTGATTGCCATTTTAATTGAGGACAACCGTATCCTTATATGATTTTCAATGGAACCGCTGATGTATGGAAGATTAATATTACTATTTATATCATGCGGAGTGAAAACGTTTTCCAGATGGCTAGCAAAAGCATTTGCTCGTTCACTATGATTTTTAGCTCAACTAAGGTCCTCAAGTCTTAGTGGAGGTTCGGAGGAAGTAGGGCACTTCATATGCTTCACAGCTTTCCATAGGCTGTGGTCGGTTTTTGTTGTCGGATCCAAGTTACTTAAATAATTTGCAAGCGCTGACTCATGCTGTAAACGCAGCTTTTCTTTAAGTAATTTTTGACACAAATTCAATTGGGTGTTTAAAGCTGGAGAACGATTTCTCTGCCATTCCCTTCTCAATTTTCTTTTTTGTCGGATGACGGCTTCAATATCAGCTGATGACTTGAATGGTTTTCTCCTGTATGTTTTTCTCATTGGAGTTGCATTCCTAGCTGCACAAGTAATAACGTCTGTAAGGTGGTTCACAGCACATTGTATATCAGACGAGTTCCTTAGATGTATGTTCTGGGAGAGATGAGAGCTCATATACATTTTATACTTTAGCCAGTTCGTGTATCGGTTCGAATAGAAAGTAGGAGTTACTTCAGAGTTTATTAAACTATTACGTAGTGTTATTATAGTAGGAGAATGATCAGATGATAAGTCCTCTAGGGGACTAATCAGAAGTTGGTCAAGTTTAATATTCCTAATAACAGCGAAGTCAATAAGGTCTGGCTTTTTCGTTCGATCTGTAGGCCAGTATATGGGCTCACCGCCAGATACGACATCTAGACTATTTTGAGCAATAGTATTGTATAGCTGCCTAACTCTTGGGCTGGTAAGTCTAGAGCCCCAGTGGGTGTGCTTGGCATTGTAGTCGCCTGCTGCCATGAACTTGTGACCCAGTGTCGCGAAGAAGCTTTTAAAGTTCTCGCTATCAATTATGTGTTTTGGAGGACAGTACACACATGAGATTGTGGTATGAAAATCAGTAAGACTTATTGAGGTTGCCTGAATGTAATCCTTCCCAAATTCTGGCATAACATAGTGCCTTACGTCTTTATGCACAATGACGGCCTGGTGGCACGGCCTTTCCACTTGGATGTTTAGTGTCATATATAATGAATCCGTTAATTCTGAAGCAATTCTTTACAGTAAAATGTGTTTCGGATACCAAAAGGATATCTTTTTCCTTCCTATGTAGGAAATCTTCTCTCTCGAATCTACGTTGGGATAACCCGTTCGCATTCCAGTAGCAAATACGCAACTGCGTCATTTTATTTTTGTCTAAGAAGGGTCTGCAGAATCATGTTCTGATTCCGCATCATCTCCTGAAACATGCCCTGCATATTATTCATAAAACTGTTCATGTTGGTCATGAAATTGTTCATTGTCTCCGTCAGCTTGTCGATTGAACTAGAGCTGGTATCGTTGAAGACCTGAGGGCTGCTCCTTAGTACTTGGGCATATGAAAGATTTTTCACGTTGGGCCTATTTGACGATGGTAAGCCATCGAAGTGTTGTTGTGCATAGTTCACTCTATCCACATGTACACCATTAGGTATTGCAGTAGCTTCAGTATGAAGGCTCGGGTAGTCCAATTCGCGATATTTCGCATTTGCTCGACTTCGAGGTTGATTCGATTTTTTTATCCTCTCGAATACTTCACATCCTCTATAATTAGCAGAATGTCTTCCACCGCAATTACTGCACTTTCTCACATTGGGGTCGTTTTTAGGTGCTGTACATTCCGTGGTTTTATGCGCGTTACCACACACTAGGCAAACAGATGGTAGCTTGCAGTAAGATTTTGTGTGGCCAAACTCTTGGCAATTTGTGCATTGTGCAGGGCCATTACGCTTATGTGGCTCCTCTACTGTTATTCTTCGATTAAGAAGATATCTCAAATTGTAAATAGGATGCGTTGAGTTTTTAGACTTAAGAAGAGCTGCATTAAAAGCAATCTCCACACGGTGCATTGGTTGGGGAATTTTACCTTTTTTGTGTATGTTGTGAACATTTCTCACATCGTAGCCTTCATTCTCAATAGCTTTCTTGATTTCCTCAACAGGGACGGAACTGTCAATGCCCTTTACCACAACCACGAGGCCCTTAGCACTTTTTAGTTGGTACGTGTAGTAATTCTTTTTTTCGGCGTTAAGACTATTAACAATTAGACGATAATTCTTTTCAGTATGAGTTTGGATTTTGTTTCCTATATCTGTCCCCTTCGTATAGAAGCTACGTAAAAATTATCTTTTCCCACAATCTTTGATAAAAGATTTACAATTGCGTTCGATATTTGCTCGCGCAAATAGATAGGTGGAGGTTTGTGTTCCTTAGACGCAGGTTCTACTGGTGCATCGTCTGTGGATGCAAGTATTGAAAATCTATTTTCGGAGACTGGTATCGTAGCCGCCTGACTGCCTTTGTACTGTTTAGTGTTGTGCGCTCCTGTTGATTAGTTCTAGGACTAGCCTTACGTTTGGTAACAGTTACGTATCTGTGCATTCTGGCTTGTATTTCCTTACCTACCGGAGTAGAATCTGTCTTTGATGTTGGTGTATCAACTTTAGTTTTCGGAGTGGTTCCTGTTGGACTAGTTGTCATGTCAAACTGACGCGTAAAAATTTGTGCGTCCACAATCGCATTTGGTGTTAAAGAACGGGTCCTATTCTCAGGCCTGGCTGTTAAATATGCTCCGTCGTCAGTTTTCTAATTCATACTATCTGAGAACACGTAGTATGCACTGTTCTTGCTCTGTTTTTCGTTTTTGTTTGTATTTTTGTTTTCATTTATTGTCGTCATCTCTTCTATATGTTTCCCAACTAGGAGTCGTTATCTAAATCCGTAGTGCAGTTACCCCTATGATGAACCCGAGGGTCCCTTTTCCTCGAAAGGGTTGACACAAGACCTTGTGGGCGCTTGTGTTCAGAGCCAGGTCGAGCGTTAATTAGGATGCCGTATCAACTAAACCTGCACGGCCAACTTAACGGCAACGTGATTTAGAGCGTTCTCCAAGTCCTTGCCAAGGTTTTACTGGGATGGAAGGCAGCTGCGACATTAGCCTGAAAGCCGTTTCCACGCGATGTCACTCCCATGTATTAAGGTAACAGAATGTCACAGCTGTCAGCCCATTTGCAACCAATTCCAATAAATAATCAAACTCAAATCAATAGTATTTGCCGGTTCATCAACGTTGCAATAGTAACCTGAGATGCACCGGTGTTCGCATGCCATTCAGGTTACTATCTGCATATTCGCATACACACTTTAGCTACAGCCACATCAGGTGATCCGGACGGCACTACCAGGGAATACCACGTGGAGGTAGTGAGATGCTTGGGCAGTTCAGTGAAGGAATCACCTCTGGCTATTCCCAAGTGAATAGCGATCAGAAGGCTTTCAGCCTCCATGAAAATGGGGTATTTCCCTAAAGCACAATTGACGTCAAAAGTTACCGTTTGTAACTATACGCTACCACTTCCTCCATTAGAGAGGATTAAAACAAAATCCGTTTAAATGGGGTATGAGCAGGGTCAAGTCGAATTGTGCATTGGTTGGGGAATTTTACCTTTGTTGTGTATGTTGTGAACATTTCTCACATCGTAGCTTTCATTCTCAATAGCTTTCTTGATTTCGTCAACAGGGACGGAACTGTCAATGCCCCTTACCACAACCATGAGGTCCTTAGCACTTTTCAGTTGGTACGTGTAGTAATTCTTTTTTCGGCGTTAAGACTATTAACAATTAGACGATAATTCTTCTCAGTATGAGTTTGGTTTTTGTTTCCTGTATCTGTCCCCTTCGTATAGAAGCTACGTAAAAATTATCTTTTCCCACAATCTTTGATAAAAGATTTACAATTGCGTTCGATGTTTGCTCTCGCAAATAGATAGGTGGAGGTTTGTGTTCCTTAGGCGCAGGTTCTACTGGTGCATCGTCTGTGGGTGCAAGTATTGAAAATCTATGTTCGGAGACTGGTATCGTAGCCGCCTGACTGCCTTTGTACTGCTTACTTGTGCGCTCCTGTTGATTAGTTCTAGGACTAGCCTTACGCTTGGTAACAGTTACGTATCTGTGCATGCCGGTTTGTATTTCCTTACCTGCCGGAGTAGAATCTGTCTTTGGGGTTGGTGTATCAACCTTAGTCTTCGGAGTGGTTCCTGTTGGACTAGTTACCTTGTCAAACTGGCGCGTGAAAATTTGCGCGTCCACAATCGCATTTGGTGTTAAAAAGCGGGTCCTATTCTCAGGCCTGGCTGTTAAGTATGCATTGTTCCTACTCTGTTTTTCGTTTGTTTTATCATTTGTGTTTTCGCTTGTTTTTGTTTTTTATTAATTGATGTCATTTTTCTCTATATGGGTCACAACTTGAAGTCGTTATCTAAATCCGTAGTGCAGTTACCCCTATGATGACCCCGAGGGTCCCTTTGCATGCAGTGAGGTCCTCGCAAGGGTTGACACAAGACCTTATGGGCGCTTGTGTACAGAGCCAGGTCGGGCGTTAATTATGATGTCGTATCAACTAAACCTGCACGGCCAACTTAACGGCAACGTGATTTAGAGCGTTCTCCAAGTCCTTGCCAAGGTTTTACCAGGACGGAAGGCAGCTGCGACATTAGCCTGAAAGCCGTTTCCACGCGATGTCACTCCCGTGTACTAAGGTAACAGAATGTCACAGCTGTCAGCCCATTTGCAACCAATTCCAATAAATAATCAAATTCAAATCCATAGTATTTGCCGGTCCATCAACGTTGCAGTAATAGCCTGAGATGCACCGGTGTTCGCATGCTTTTCAGGTTACTATCTGCATAGTCGCATACACACTTTAGCTACCGCCAGATCAGGTGATCCGGACGGCATTACCAGGGAATACCACGTGGAGGTAGTGAGATGCTTGAGCAGTTCAGTGAAGGAATCACCTCTGGCTATTCCCAAGTGAATAGCGATCAGAAGGCTTTCAGCCTTCATGAAATACCCCATCTGTAATTGATAGTGTAATCTGTATATAGAGTAACGTCACTGATGGACTGATCGTCATCGCGAGGTTCCTTTCACAATGCGGAAGATAAATGAAATGGGATTTTGGAAAGTTCAAATATTAAGAGAATAAAAAGGGTAAAAACGGACAAGTTTGGACATCTTATAACTAAATACGGATGGCGCCTAAATTCTAACTATTAAATATTCTACTAAAAATTAAACGATTGGCAGTTTCGTTTTAGTATGATAAAAAGGGCAAACAAAATTTTTTTTCGTTTTTTTAACCGTGCTTATTTTAAAAGTAACATTGATAGCAATAAAATTTAAATTATATTTTTAACTTCAAATATATCTTGCTACTTTTCTAAGGGTAAAATTTTACCTCCTTTTTTCTACTTCTTCCGTGTTTAAGTACATTGATGCGGCATAGACATATTTTATCATTGGTATATAACAACCAATAAAAATTAATCTAAAAGCAATTTTAAGGAGGGAACGAGAAAAAAACACTAAAAGAGAAAATGTGATTGGTGCCTTTTTTAAATTTTTAGCTGTTTTTTTTTTCAAAACTAAAACTGTGACAGTAAAATCAAACAGCTCTGAACGAAATAAGAAAGCGCAAAACGGTCCATATGGTACTTATTATTATTTTGTATGTCACTTAACCTAGAATTATTAAGCTTGGACAACACATTCTAGAAGAACGTATAAGGCAAAGTATAGTAAAGTCTCCTATAACACGATTGTTCGTCCCGCGTTATGAAAAACTTCGAATTAATTCAAAATCGGATATGTGTTCTATGTAAACGTTTTGAGAAACATATAAATAAGGCAAATTAGATTAATCTATTTATAACGCGTTATAAGAAACTCAAAATTATATTTTATACTTTGTAGACTATTTAATCTCAGTTCTAAGTTTTTTAATACAAATTACATTAAGAGGTACCATTAAAATATAGAAAAAGGGCTCTTTTTCAATTTATTGATTTTCATATTTACTGATCACCGTTGGAGCTCGGTCTAATAGTTATAAGTCCGTTAATGTTAAAAAATCAAAAAATTATATTATAGTATATGAATAAAAAGTACAGTTTTCTTCTCTTAATTATTTTTCACCTTGTTCTGAACCGTTTAAGCTCAGTCTAATAGTTTTAGGTTCGTTAATATTAAAAAATCAAAAAGTACCATTGAAATCAATGAAAAGTACTGTTTTGCCTGATAATAATTTTTTACTTTGCTTAAGAGCGTTAGACCCCAATCTCATAGTTCTAGTGTTGTTAGCATGAAAAACTGTAAAGTACCAATAAAAACAATAAAAAGTACCATTTTTTCAAATTCATTATTTTCCACCTTACTTCAGATCATTTGAGCCAAATCCTGTACTTTTACATTCCTTAATAATAAAATACCAAAAAAATAGAAAAAGTACCATTTGTCCTCTTAATGACTTTTCACCATTTTGTCCCTTAATGATTTTCAATTTAACCTGAGCCTAGTCTCTTAGTTCTAGGGCTGTTCATATTAAAATATGAAAAAGTAACATTAAATTCAATAAAAAGTACCATTTTGTTCACTTAATGACTTTATATTTTGTTAAGAACCGTTTAATTCTCCTGTAAAAACTCTAGGTTTGCACATAACATTAAAAAGACCATTAAACTTGTTTAAATATAAAGTACAAATCTTTCTTTTGGTACTTTTTTTCTCCTTTAAAACAATTTTTTTTACCAATGATTTTTATTGGGTGCTACAAATTAGTAATAAAATGTTACCCCTTATATGCTCGAATTTAAAAAAAGTGGCAATATACACTGGAGACCTTTTTAAGAAGAGAAGAATACAGTTTAGTTTTTGTTGCTGTGATTGTTACTTTGAAAAATAAATGAGGCTAAAAAAACGTACCAACATTAGTTTTTACCCTTTTTATACTACAAATGTTCAAATATCGAAAAAGTAGCAAATACCCATCCGCTTATTTTTTTAATAGAATATTTTTTAATTTGAGCTTTGGTTCTATCTGTAGTAGTTCCGGAGATATACGAAGTTCTATTTTACCCGTTTTTACCACCTTAATATTCGAATTTCCAAAAATCCCTTCTTATTCGTCCTATACATTGGAACATGCACCTGCTTACCGAATTTCAAGTCCGTCGCTTTAGCCGATGATGATAAGTCAGTCAGTCAGTAACGTTATTCTTTTATATGTATTTATATATTACATAAATTAAATGAATTCATTCTATGTTATATCGATTCTCACAGAAATATTTTACTTAAATTTTTTTAGTAACAATTGGTTTTTTATAGATTAATAATATGGAAAGTATAACCCCCAGTTTTTGACTTCGTATTTAAATCGAGAATTAGTTGATTGTCGTTTTGAACTTAAGTGGCACATAAATACAGTTTCAGTTTTTCAGTCTTAAATGATTGTTTTTATTTATTTGCGACAAAAATGTGGCAGCATCATGAATCATTAAAAATTAATGATCATTATCCAAAAAAACAGCTGTGTCAGAGCAAAAAAAAAAAAGTGATAATAAAAAAGTAATAAAATATTTTGAAAATGGAAAAAACAACATTAAATCAAATGGAAAGAACTGAAAATTTTGTTTCATCTGAAGTTGACTTTTTATTCTCTGCTGTAAAAAAGTACAGCAGCATAATTAAAACTTCATTATTATTATATTTATTAAATTAAACACAATAACCTTTTTTGTACGAGATACACAAAAAAAAAACTCAAAATCATATGTTTAATATGTGCAACTTAAGTGGACTTTAAATGCCCAAGATTGGACATTTAAATATGATTTAAGTTTATAGTTAAAAACTCAATTTTGTATCTAAATGGAACTTAAAGTTCAAATGACACTTAAGTGCGAAGTCAAATACTGGGCATAAGATACATAACATTCTCTTATTGTGGTAATAAAGCATAGTGTATCGGACGACACTTGCAGTAAAAAAACAACAACAACAATTTTATTTATCAACTGCGTAATTTTAGCGTCATAAAATTATTTTGCTTTTGAAGATTAAGGGTTTTTTTTAATTTTTTACTCTTGCAAAGAGACCGCGTTATAGGACAACTTGTCGCATATTTCACACCGCGTTATATGGGATTCGCGTTATAGGAGACTTGACTATATAACAGTATAAATGGTACAAAATGCTACTTTATGTTACTTTCAATAGCACGTTTTTATTTTCGAATAATAGCGCACCGATATTTATTATATTAAATTGGTCTCAAACGGTCTAGGGAAATTTGAATATTGTGGTCGTAAAAATGGCTCAAAATGGGTAAACTTATTAACTCAATTTGCCGTATTATTGATTCCGCACAGAAAAGAAAACTTAGCAGAAAGAAATATCGATCGATATAAAAATTGCTATTATTGGGCGCGTTCATAAGACGTACCTGTTGTGCAACTGTTGAGTGTTCGTCTTAGAAACGCATAGTTGCGCAATTCCGCTCAATTCAACAGTTCCGTATTTGCTGCCATTTTTTCCATCATAAAATATTTTAGCTATATAAAGTCAACATGTTGTGTTAGGCCTCAACAGCTGATCGAAGAGAGTTATGCCGTTTAATTCTAATGCAGCGCCGCTTTGATAGGTGGCTGTCGCAAACTCATTTCGTACATTTTATAGTACAACGGTTATAAAGTAACCAAATAAAGAAATAAAATTAAAATAATAATTATTTTTCTTATTATGTGTTTCTTTTAAAGTTTTTATTTGTATTATCTGCTGCTTAATTGTCTGTAATGTCCAACGATTTTTTAAAATACGGTGGCGGCTTAGTGTTGTATTAGAAATACTATCGATGTAGCGTTCCCATTTTATTGCAGCATTTGTTATTTATTTTGCCGGTAAGAAATTTTATTTAAATTAAAAAAAATTGCCAAATTTGAGACTGAGTACCGGACTGGAGATCATATTTATTCAATATGTGAAAATAGTGAAATTCACTCACAATTGAGTACTGGTAAGTACGCTTTAATAAATATATAAGTAAATTTAATTGATAATTAAATATTTTACAGATGAAACTTTTAGAAAAAAATATATCTCTGAGTGCATAGCAAATCCAGAGTTGGTATCGGTTGTTGATGACGATGCAGGTAATCAAAAACATATGCCTATAGTCCTATTATATGGTATTGTTATTTAAGCGGGTTTCAGACTATTGTATTTAGTATTAATACATGTCAAAAATTCGTGTATTAAGTAAAAATCCAATAGTGTGAAAACAAAATGTTATGCAGTATTATGGTTTTTGTTATTTTTAGAATTTTTTCTAAGCTATCACACTTCCCATTTTATCAGGGTTGCTTTTGTACAAGCAACCAAAGAAAAAACTAGAAATCAGCTGTGAAAACAGAAAATTTTTTCCTTTAGATTTTTTGACAGTCTATTCGATTTGCATCTGGTGGGTTACTCTCTATTGCGATGCGAAAGAAAACGCATCGCAACTCAATGTAAAAATCATACAGATGCGAATGGTTTTTCTTTCGCATCGCAATAGAGAGTAACCCCCCTGATTTCGGTCTCACTCGATCTAATGAAAATGTTAAATCCGCTTTATATGTACTGCAGCTTTATTCTGTAAATTGCTAAAGCTAAATTTCCATCGCTAAAAATTCAATTTAGCGATTTTAGCTACAAATGGAATTGTGTAACGTGTAATGCTAAATTTAGCTTTCTCTAAAAAATTGAAATCGCCGCAATTTTACCGTTTGTTGTCTTCGCTAAAATATATTAATTTTGTATTGTTTAACACCAAATAAGCATTCATTTCTCCTAAAATTTAAAAATATACTAATTTTGAATTCTTTAAAGCTAAATAAGCAACAATTTTTCCTAAAATTTACTCATTTTTAGCAACGAAATTTTTTAGACGCTAAAAATATTAATACTAAATAAATTCTCTAAAAAATATGTAATGACCAAATATAATGTTAATAAATGAAATGTCTGGTTTTTTAAAACTTAAGGATTGTCATAAATACCTCATTTTGATTAATTTCATACAAATTTAATCTAATTAAAAAATATTTTTAACGTACCTTAGGCTGAAGAGAACAAGCATAAATAAAAGATACAAATGTTAATTTCTGACAACACTGGACTTATTAGTTTTAAGTTTACAAACTTACAATTACGCTTGTAAAGCAACATATGTATAGAAGCACTAACCACAGCAATAACATTTATTGTTAACAAAATAAATAAATTCTTAAGTGATGCCATCGCTTAAAAATTATTATGAAAAAAATATCATAAAAAATTTATTCACTTTATTACAATTAAAATTCATGTTTTCAAAAATGAGAAAAGTTATAATTAAAATCTATAAAATATAATAAATAAGGGTTAAATTTAATTCGGTAAATTAAAAACTTCAAAGCCCCATAATATACATTATATTTTAACGGAAAATCGTACTTCATTTTTTCTTTTTAGAATTAAATTTTCTATCACTTCCATTATTTTTTTTTTTTCAAATTTTGTATTGAACCTATGAAAACTTTGCAAGCTCATACCTCGGAATACGACTTTCTCCGAGAAAATATAATTAATATTTTCTATTCGAATTCAGTTTTCTATTATTTGTGATAATTTTTTTTTACTCTTCATGCATTTTTAAAGTAAAATTTTTAATTTAAAAAATGTGCATTGACACCATTTACACAGGGAAAGTTTACTTTGACAAATTTTGTTGAATTCTCTTTTAAACTTTCTTTGGTGTTTACACAGGGAAAGTTTTGTTTCTCAAATTTTGTTTTGTTTTCAAATAAAAAGTTGCAGCTAACTTCAGTTATATAAACTACGAACAAAGAACAAAACGAATTTGCGAGTACAAGAAAGTCTGTACTGCCTCCCGTTCTCTTCACCCCTATCTCCTATAAACTCAAGACTTTGCAAAGTAAACTTTCCCTGTGTAAATGGTGTCATTTTAAGGAGAACAAATTACAACCTATGGTAACACTAATATACAACATCAAAAACCAACACAATATACATGGCTTTTTTCAACAAGAGTTATGCCCAGTATTTGACATCGGATTTAAGTGTCATTTGAACTTTAAGTTCCATTTAGATACAAAATTGAGTTTGTAACTATAAACTTAAATCATATTTAAGTGACCATTCTTGGGCATTTAAAGTTCACTTAAGTTGCACATATTAAACATATGATTTTGACAGTTGTTTTTTTTTGTGTATCACGTACAAAAAAGGTTATTATCATAGTATAATTATACCAAGTAGACGCACCATGTATTTTGTTAGTGTAATTATTCATAGTATAATGTCAAAATGAAGAAAGAGAAGAAGCAAAAGAAATAAACAAAAAATAGGGTTGAAAGAAAATATTTCAACATAAACAACATAGCTTATACTCGTAATGCAAAAAAATTGTAATAAATAAATAAAATAATAAAAATAGTGCAATAAATTTAATTAATTTCATAGGAGAAAGTAATTTTGTGGCCAGTATTTGTGCAGTGCATTGTGTTATATTTATTTTTGGATATATGAGTATTGGAATTGAACTGTTTTTTCCTTTTTCTATTTGGATCTGTGGGCACTTGAAAAGTGCTTTGCCCCTTTTCCACCCTTTTCTTACATAGAATACAGTAAGACATTGCTTTTTATAAATATATTCACAATTTTATTTATTTAGAGTTTGCACTGCACACGAAAATAATTGGGCAAGCAATAAAATTGTTTGCGGCAATGTTTAAAAAAATTTGCAAATACAGCTTTGGCGGCACAGAATCAACACGTTTCTTTTAATCAATTTATTATTTAGCACTTAAATGAAGTTGCTTTGCACTTTCTTATAAAAATTTTAGAAGATTTTTCACAAATAATTGGGCAGGCAACAAATTTTTTTCCACAATGCTTAAAAAAATTTGCATATAAAAGCTTTGGCGGCACAGAATCAACACGTTTCTTAAAATAAATTTTCTTATAAGCACTTAAATAAAGTTGCTTCCCACTTTCTTATAAGATTTTTCACAAAATTTGGCATAAGAATTAATAAATAAAATTTTACATTCAAAACCACTTTTCAATAAAATTTATATTGTTATGAGTTATACTATGTACTACAAAAATATTATTTCGTAAACAAGCAAAGCAAAATGAAAAAAAAATTATTATTCAAGTCTAACAAAAAACACGTGTAAAGAAAAAACAGCTGACGACTTGCGTCCACTTAATATAATTACACTATGGTTATTATGTTTAATTTAATACATGTAATAAAAAACAATAAGTAATAATAATGCTTTCTATTATGCTGCTGTACTTTTTTTTACAAAATTTTCAGTTCTTTTCATTTGATTTAATGTTGTTTCTTAAATTTTCAAAATATTATACGTATTACTTTTTTATTTACACTTTTTTTTAATTTGACACAGCTGTTTTTTTAATAATTCATGATGCTGCCACACTTTTGTCGCAAATAAATAAGAACAACCATTTAAGACTGAAAAACTGAATCTTTATTTATGTGCAACTTAAGTTCAAAACTAAAATCAACTAAATCTCGATTTAAATACGAAGTCAAAAACTGGGGGTTTATCAAATAGTTAATCAAACAGCGAAAAAAGTACATTTTAGCTAAGCAGTTAGAGTTACAGAATACTATTTTAGCAAAATCTCTAAAATATTTGCCTGAAAATTTTTAGCGATGGAGATTAAGCTTTAGCTACGAGAATTACAGAATATAGCTGCAGATGTAGTTCCACTAGGGCACTAAGCAACCAGAGATGAAACTTTTGAGATTAGAATTTTGAGTTTGTATGTAAGAGACAGATATAGTGTTTTAATATTACGAATAAGAGAAAATAAGCAAAATGAAAAATTTTTTGCTTTAAAAAACATTAATTAAAAAGTTATTTCCGTAATGAAAATGCACATGCCGAAAATACTTATATCTACGTTTTTTTGTTATGAAGTATGGAATTTAATGTAAAAGTGATAACAAACACAAATTTTCATGTTTTAAAATTCATGTTTACAAGATGTAAATAATGAAAGTGTAAATTTTTTAGAAATACCTGAGCAAAACAAAATAAAAATTTTGAGTTCGTGCAAAAAAGATAGAAAGAAAATGTATACTATATCTGCACTTTGACACCTCTGGTTGCTCGGTGACTAGGGTCACAATCTTTCAAATGGAACACACGGCCATCAAAGTTTTTATTGATAGATATATATTTAGAAAGGAAAGAAAAATTCCGGGACCCGAAAATTAAAAAAAAAGTATTGTGGATAGAAGTTTCAAAATGTATGAACGAAGCTGGTTACAATGTAGACGAGGATACTCTGGACAGAAAGCTGCGTAACATGAAGAAAACATATAAAACAATTATAGATAACAACAGCAAAACCAGTACAGGTGAATGATTGAAAATTCATACATATTAATGTACGTAAATATATTTTGTATTTTACATTCCTATTTTACAGGTAGAGGTCGTATCACTTGGGAATATTTCGACATTTTGAGGGAATATTTTTAAGTGACGCACTATCAACTTTGGCGAAGTTATTTCCTCAATGGATACCAGTATAGTTTGCGAGACATGTGTGATTTCCACTTTCGCTTCTTCCTCTCCTTCATCAACTCCGCAAAAAAATAAAAAAAAATAACCCTGCAAAAAGCATAAATTGCTTGTATTACATGCGAAAAAAAATGGTTGAAGAAGAAGAAAAGGAAGATGATAGTGAAGATTTAAATGCAATTCTTAGAAAAACCAATACGCTACTGAAAGAGCGCAACGAATTGCTGCGACAATTTGCAGGAACTCGCAATACCAGTGAATAATTGTTTTAAATTAATAATACTTATTTTTAGATGCATACAACCTGATATGTACAAATGTATTTTTTTTTTTATAAAAGTACAAATAATTTCAAATGCAATAATTTGACAAAATCTGAATTATATGAATTAAAAGCTATTTGTGTTATGTTTTCATTAAAAATAAAAATTTTTCTTTTTATTCAATAAATTTTATTTTGTATGAATAACAAAAAATCTCAAAATGTCACTAGAGCAATTGCATTACCACGCATTTCTTGAAGGCTTGATGCATCCTCATCCGTATATTGAAAATCAATTTCATTCCTATTTATTAAGAAATTGTGTAAGGTGCATGATGCTGCAATTATCTCATTTCCGACTTCTGGAGTATTTATATCTAAATATTTCAGTCTTCTAAACTTTCCTTTTAACAAACCGAATGCTCGTTCAATAATTGAGCGACAGTTACTGAGTTTTATGTTGTAGTTATGTTGTTGCGGACTGAGGTGGCCATTATCACGATACGGAGTCATCTAGTTTTGTAGCAAGGGGCAAGACGAGTCACCGAGTGAAGGTAGTAGTGGTGATGTAGAGCAATTCAGTTTTGCGCAAATTTCACTTTGCCTAAATACGCTGGCATCATGCATTCGTCCAAGCATTCCAATGAAAACATTAATAAAACGCGCTTTATGATGACAGGTGCCTATGAATTAGGTTATGTTAATGCTGAATTCCAAAACTTATGTTTACTATGCATTCATATATTGCAAATGCTTTTATTGTACTTTGCATGCAATTTTTTATAAATTTTGATGAAGTGTGATCATTTATCCGACAAAGCCAATGATTCATTTGAGATCAGAAACCTTGCCAATAAAAATAACACAAACCTTGAAGAATTATGGAATTAATCTTATTTCTGTTAAAGAAATCCGTTGTCTTTAGGACATTTAATGGGAATATGGCACCCATCGATTGCACCAACAACTCCAGGTAAACCACGCGAGCGCCTTTGAAATATTACTGCCTCCTTATTTCTCTGAATTTGATTGGGGAATTTCACATATGTTGGCAACATATCAGCAAGAATAAGCAAGATTTCCCTAAAAACTTTATATGCAATAATTTTTAGGGAACTCAAAACGATAATCTGCTGCAACGAAACTTTCTTGTTTTTGCCAAAACCCAAATCACTTTTTTTGGCAAATCGGGAAATAATCACTTTTACCGGCAATCCTGTGTCCTATTATTTGCACCTACTCCTATTAAAATTTTTTAAGTGTTCAAAAGATTGCACGAAACCTACATCAAATGTACCACGAGACATTCTAAATTGTTCTTTAAATAAGTCATGGGTATACTGCGGAACTATTGTTTCATAATAGTCCTTATTGTGAGCTTTTTTTTATAGTGCTCTCCTCCTTGGAACAATTGTAAAACTATTTCTCCATTGTTGTTATTTATGTTATCAACTAAATTTAAAACAACTTCTTCAACGTCGGTCAAGAAAAAATCCATTACAAATTCTGTATCATCCATACTTTTGATTAAACAAATTAGTTAGTTGATTTAAAAATAAGTATTTTATAATATTAAATTGTCCCTTTTTTATTTTTTTCAATTGTTTACATGTATCAGCTGTTCATATAGTAGCATACTCAGCACACCGTTTCTAAGACGTAATTGTTGTGCTCAACAGTTGTGTAGCAGGTGAGCTAACAGTTACGTCTTATGAACGCGCCCATTCATTCCTGCGGAATTATCTTACTATTAATTATCTGTAAATTAAAAATGATCTATTGTGAATGAATTGTATTATTATGTCAGCTGGTGATAAGAAAAAAATAAATAAATTTTTTTAACTTCAAAATAAATTTTAAATAAACACAAAAAAAAAATTATTTTTCAGTAAATAAAACGAAATTCTTTTCGAAAAGTAAAACAAATTAAGCTAAAACACATTTTATTTTTGTGAAATTTTGTATTTTTTTTTACATTTTTGATATTTCCGTTAGCTTTCCGTGAGAAAATTTTAGTGTAAGCGTAAGCAAACTTTATCTATATTGTGGAATCAATACCATACCGCTCGCAGATGTGAATTAATAATTAGACCAAATAACTCAAAAAAAAAAAAAATAAAAAAATACGGATCAAATTAAATTAAAAACACAAGTAGACTAAATGACATTAAAAATTGTAATACTGTCTATGATTTTGTCTTATCCTTTGCAAATAGTACGAAGGAACCCAAGTCAAATAACCTCGAGCTTAACTTAACAAAATACGGAACAAATTAAATTAAAAACACAAGTAGACTAAATGACATTAAAAATTTTAATACTGTCTCTGACTTTGTCTTATCCTTTGCAAATAGTACGAAGGAACCCAAGTCAAATAACCTCGAGCTTAACTTAACAAATAGTATATGTGGTGCGCTGCAACTATCGAGTACCAAAAAGATTATAGTTGGTACTTAAAAGGTAAAAAATGGCTTTGACAAGTAATAACTGTTTCTCTTTCTCAACTTGAATTGGAATTAAATAAATTAAGAATTACTTTCATTTTAATGAATAAAATTCGCAAAATTTATGAAGTTAACATTTATTACTTACCCCAAAGTTACTTGCTGCAAAACGATCACTTGCGGAGACAGCTGATGAAGCGGTTGTATGAGCATAGTAAGCGTTTATATTCGCTAACAAAGTGCTCATGACTGCTGGAACTCCAGGACAAAGATATTTCGCTGAAAGGCAGTGAAAATGAGTCATAGCCTGGTAGATGTTCTCAATGCCATAACGCATGGCAAACTCATCAACAATTTCCTCTGGTATTTCATCAAAATAAAGTTTCCAAGCATCATCTCCCTTTTGTTGCGGCAATTTTACCTAATTGCCAATAGTTAAATATATAATTTTTAATTATTAAAAAAAAAATTTAATTAACAATAATACGAGTTTTCCATATTAAGGAAATTGAATAATTAAATAAAAGAAGCACTTTCTCCTTAAAAAAAATTATGCGAAAGGTATTAAGAACGGTATTATTTTAGAAGCTCACTTGGCAAATTGGCCAGCTTTTGAAGAAAAATATTTCTATACGTGTCGAGTAAGCACGATATTTACTGAAACATATTTTTTGTTCATATTGTAATATATTTGTACGCACATATGTTTGCCAAATGCAATATATAAAAAGTATAGTCACCGAGCAACCAGAGGTGTCAGAGTGCAGATATAGTATACTTTTTCTTTCTGTCTTTTTTGCACGAACTCAAAATTTTTATTTTGTTTTGCTCGGGTATTTCTAAAAAATTTACACTTTCATTATTTACATTTCGTAAACATGAATTTTAAAACATGTAAATTTGTGTTTGTTATCACTTTTACATTAAATTCTATACTTCATAACAAAAAAACGTAGATATAAGTATTTTCGGCATGTGCATTTTCATTACGGAAATAACTTTTTAATTAATGTTTTTTAAAGCAAAAAATTTTTCATTTTGCTTATTTTCTCTTATTCGTAATATTAAAACACTATATCTGTCTCTTACATACAAACTCCAAATAAAAAGCTGAGTTTTTCAAAATTCTAACCTCAAAGTTTCATCTCTGGTATAGTATGAATTTAGGCAGCCATTGTGCACGAAGAATTTTTGTACAATGAAGAAAATTAAAGGTATTCATGTAATACTATTTTATTTAGTGATATATGCGTTTGTGTATGTATGTAATTATAAACTTATAAACCTAAAATTAAATAAAACTTGAATTTTTTAAAACTTTTTGTTGACCGTACTCTTTAAAAAAAAGTAATTTGATTTGCTTAAGATAGCTACTTTGCTATCAAATGATGTTTATTAAGATTACACTCAATCGAAGACTAATTCTCGAAAGCCATCATCTGAAATTGCATTACACTTTACACGATGCCAAAATTAAAAATTTCGATCAATTTTACTCGATATAGAATACGATGATATCGAATGAAAACTATCGTAATTTTAGTCGTTTTGCAGTGCTTTGGGCCTAGAACTATTTTATAGCTTTAAAAAAATTACAAAGGACTTCTTAAAGCCATCGTCTAAATTTTTCTTTATATTAAACACATTTGTGAAGTATGATACAATACTTTCTACCTGAGGATTAGCAACCTTGTTTTCTGGATGACAAGTGAAATTTTTTTTGTCATTTGGTGGTACATTTGGTTATCTATTTAAATATTAAAGTTATTTCAAAGATAACAGCAAATAAAGCTAAAATTTGTAAGGTAACAATTACTTCTCATCGTGCTTTTTGGAGTACTGCGGTTAAAACTATCATAATTGTACTTTGCTTGAGTAGCTATGTGTAAGAATGGGGCTGCCGTAAACGCTGATGTAATTTGTACCATAACAACAAGTGTCTGGAGTCTACTAGTTTTTATTTGTACAGTGGCGTTTCAGTTTAAGTGTATAACATGATAATTGGGTTTCCGGCCACGATAAAATTCACTTTTCCAACACGGAGTCTTAAAAGTTTTATTAGCCTGTTTTGGTATTTATTTGTTGTTGTATTTATTAACAAGGGAATATTTGAGTATGCGCATTTCAAATAAAAGTTTCTCTCATTTAGCTACTGAGATAAACAGAGAATAAAAAAATAATCACATACTCAACAACATATAAATGCGCATGTATGTATGTATTTATAAACCAAGCATTTAAAACTTAAAATGAATTTGATTTCTTTGATGTTTTTTTGTGAGATTTATGAAATTTTTTAACAAAAATGTTATTGAAATCTTAGGAGCAAATATAAATAGAACGAATATGACTAGTTGCGTTATTGTAGGGTAGAATATCTTGTTTATGGTTGTAAAAATAAAATTTATCCTAGTTCGCAACGAATTTATGATTCATTAATTTGAACCTTTATTAAACTCTTATTATAGATTTGTAAATATTATGTTTATAATGAGAAGTAGTCTTGTTGTATATGCTTTTTAAAAGGATCTTCATGAAACTTGCACTTTATCACCCATTCGTTAAGCAATAGTCTGTTATTTTCCGGAAAACGAAAAAGTTTTATTTCAGAATTATTTCTTCTAGATCTGCCACAATGTGGTAAGCAGCATTTATTGCCTGGGTTACTCGCTACTGTTTTTTTAATATCACTTTTAATCATTTTATTTAAATTTATTTCGCTTTGCATTTTTTTAAAATTACACCTTACTATTTGACCAAACTTTAAAGCACTATATATTACTGCTGCATTGATACTAAAGCAATTTTTTGTAAAATGTTTTACAAAATTAATTTCAAAAACAAAATAACGGTATAATAAATAAATAAAAAAGAGTAATTCTTTTCGAGTAAATAGAAAAAAAATGTTCATTGAAATAAAGATGTACATATATATGTATGTATGTATGTATGTAGTATATTGGATGACTTTGCTATGGAAAGTTTTTTATTGTGATATAAATAAAATAAGAAAATAAAGCGTGGGCGTGACATGAAATAATCTTGTTCGGGAGTAATATACAAATTTTTCACGCTTGTGTCTGTGAATTTAAGAAAAAATATTTTTGAAAACAGTAGTAACAATTTTTTCAGAATTATTTTGTAGCTACTCGTTCAGCGAAAAATTTTCTTATTCTGAATAACTTAACAGTAGTAACAATATCAGCAAAAAATAATTTTTCTCAAAGTTTAATTTTTTAACTCTCGCTCAATTTAATTTGTTAAAGGTTCAATTTTAACTGAAAAATCTGCAATTCCATTGCGGCCAGTAACGAAATTAAATTCGGTGTGAATTCCGATACTATATGTATTACAACAATAAAATGCATTTATTTACCTACATTAACATAAATGGTAATCTTAATAGAGCCATAAGAAGAAAACAACTTTTGCATAAAAATTTGGTACACATAAATATACATTATTGTATATGAATGAACTGAAAAGTGAAGTTGTATAAATTCTTGCATTGAATATTATTCTCTTGCATGTTATATTACTCTCTTACAATCTTTTAAATTCTCGCGCTCTCGTGGATAGTACTAGCAACATCCTCTTAGTTTAATAGTCTTTGATATTAGTCTACAATTTAGTGCAAAAATTTGTCTAAGCCTGAAAGTATACTGATATATATGTACATATAGTTAATGAGTAATAAACGTACATTGTCGTCGCCTGAGTACGTTGAACAATAGTAAAAAATACTTGACATCGGTTAATATGGCAAAACAAGGCAGTAGAGATGTATTCTCATGGGAAATGTTACGTGATATTTTCCATGAAAAACTGAAAGATGTTGCTAAAAAGGATGACTTATGCTAATTAAAAGCCGAAATAAATGAATTATTACAAGAGAACCTACAACTGAAAAACGTGTTATAGAATATGCGTGTAGCATATATATAAATTTGATGTCAAGAATATGTATATTTTAAGTGTATCTATCCATTCATTACTTAGCGATGGATTCGCAAATCTTTTCGGCGTTCACCGCCCAATTATCTCTATATTTATCCGGCGGAGATACGCCAAATAGAAATTAAATAAAACAAGAGGAGGATTTGCTCACCTTCCTAAATTCAATCTGAATCTAGCCTAAATATGGTACTTTTGTTTATACTAGATTACTTTCCACTTATTACTACAATTATTAATACTTAGCATAAATGAACAATTTGCTTACTCTACAGTTCAACGAATTCCAATTATAATTACTTAAATTCTATATTACAAATAATAAACTGTTTACTTATTAATTATGCTTACTTGCTAAAAGTGTTCATTGAACTGCAGTTGACATACATACATAAGTAAAGAGAAAGACTACATGATCTACAATTATGTCAAATGAGATGATTACGTGACAAAAAAAATGTTTTATCTAATTATTTGTAACTTAAAAGCTACCTGTTAAAACTTAGTTATATTTTTAGTTGAATAATTATTTTTTTTTATATGTGTAAGTATGTTACTATTTAAATAATATTAAATTGTTATTTTTTACAAGTGTTTCTTTATTCTTAATTATTAATGAGTTTACTTAAAAGCTGTGGTGCACCATTTATAAAACTTAAGTAAATTTTGAGTTTAAATAATTGGTTTTGTTTGTTTAAGTATGTTACTATTCAAATAGTTTTAAATTGTTATTGTGTACAAGTTTTTCATTATTCTTGCATGATATTAAGAAGTTTACTCCTTGCTTGTCTATTATTTTAAATGGACCTTTATAAGGACCGTCTAATTTTTTCCCACTATGATTTCTTAGAAGGACCAGGTCGCCTTTCGCGGACTCTGTTGTTTTTGCAGTCTTATCATAATGATTTTTATTTCTAATCTTTGACTCTATGAACAGTTTCTTGACGTTCTCGTGTGCGTTCTTTAATTTCACCCTAGCTTCGTTCATGTAACTGTCGTAATTATAAAATGTTTTGTTCAATTCACTATTACCCGGTAATATTGGAAGCTTTCCAAATATTAGTTCGAATGGGGTATACTTCGTACTTGTATGTGGAGTTGCATAGTAGCAGTACGTGTAATATGGTATGTGTTTGTCCCACTCCCTATTTTCGGTGGAACATAATAAATACTTTTTTAAAACTCTATGATTCCTTTCTATACCACCGAATGATTCGTGATGGTACGCAGTCGATGTCTTGTGACTTATATTTAATAATGAATTTTTCTACTATAGTTCGTGCTATTTCTGAAGCCTCCTTAGATATCATAGGAAAAGCTTCAACATATTTTGTTAAATCACACTGTAGTGTCAAGATATATTTAAATCTATTTGATGGTCGTAACGGTCCTATTGTATCTATTGAGACAATTTGAAAGGGACCAGAGGGTTATCGGTTATGACCATTTTCTCCTTATTATGTCGAACTATTTTATTTTTCTTACATTTTCCGCAATTTTTTATAAGATCTCTAACCATCTTGTTCACGCCTTTGCAGACAGCGCTGTTTTAGTTTTCCTATTGTCCTACTTGCACCTGTATGCCCTCTGAAAAGAGATCCGTGATTCTCCTTAATAAGACGTAATTGATCAGATTCGTCATGTATTGTTTCGGGAGGTTCATATAATGTAATTTGTATGGGAGTGCATAATCCCTTTTTTAATTGCTTATGTAGTGTTTCTTCAAACACCTTCTTCATTTCATTAGGGTTTACTATATCAAATATTTGATCTTTCTTTGAAAGAGACAATTTTCGGATGTTGTTTTTGTGTAGTAGTGATATCAGTTTTTCCCAGACTTGGCTAGTGCAGTGTGGTTTACTGTTTGTTTCCACTAGAACATATTTCTTATTTATATTAATTTTATATTTCGAGTCCCGATTTTCGAATGAGTTATTCTCTTGCTATTGCACAAATTTTATTATTGGTAAATTTCTAACGTCCGATATAGATATACATTCCCACATGTATGGATAATGAATCGGTTCTGTGGGGGTAGTTCTTCTACTTGGACTGATACTTTTATTAGTTTTTCTTCTGGTTATTGCCGCTATGCTAGGTATATAATTCTTTAAATCATTTGAAGTTATTTTGATTCTAGATAAAGCATCGGCGTTTGTATTTAGTTTACCTTGTTTGAATATTATTTCAAAATCATATTCCATCAGATCCATTTTTGTTAATTCTTGTTAATTTTGATGAAGGATTTTTGTGTTTGAATAGTGACACTAATGGTCTATGGTCCGTAACAATTTTGAACTTATTACCATATAAATAGGGTTTGAAATAGTTTATCGCCCAGTGAATTGCCAAAAGCTCTTTCTCAATTATTTGTTTATTGAGTTCATAGCTTGATAATGAACGACTTGCAAAGGCAATAGGAAGATCGAATCGTGAGAGAGTACTGCACCAACGGCATAATTTGAGGCATCCGTTGTTACCGTGAATTCTTTTTGTAAGTTTGGATATTGAAGAACTGGAGGAGTTGTTAGCGCATTTTTTAAAGTTTGAAATGATTTTTCGCATATTTCGTTCCACTTAAATTCTCTATCTTTCTTTAATAGATTGTTTAGTGGTTTGGCAATGTCGGCAAAGTCTTTTATAAATTTTCTGTAATAATTACAGAACGCTACAAACCTTCTTGCTTCATCTGCGTTAACAGGTGTTGGAAAATGTTTTACTACTTTGCATTTCTCTGGATCGGTGGTGATACCGTGGTCAGTGATTTTATGCCCTAAGTAAATTACTTCCCTTTTTAGAAAATTGAACTTAGACGGATTCAGTTTTAAATTATACTTTCTCAGTCTCTCAAGCACACGACAAAGATTTTCATTATGATCTGACATAGATTTTCCAAAGACTATGATGTCATCGATGTATACAAAGCAAATGTTGTCCAAACTCGAAAGAGCTATTGTTAGCATTCTTTGAAAACTGTTTGATGCAATTTTCAAACCAAACGGAATGGTTTTAAAGTGAAAATGACCTTTGTTTGTAGAGAAAGCAGTTAAAGGTCTAGACTTCTTGCTTAGAGGAATTTGATGGAATGAGTGGAGAAGTATTTAGCGACTGCAAGTTTGTCGATAACATCGTCCAACCTTGAGATTGGAAACCTGTCATCTGCCAGCTTCTTATTCAGCTGTCTGCAATCAACGACTAGTCGCTAACTTTTTTCTTGGGTTATGCTTTTCTTTGGTACTATTAATAATGGAGAATTGTATGGACTAGTAGAATGTTCAATAATGCCCTTGTCTAAAAGTTCCTGAACTTGTTTATTGATTTCCTGAGCCTGACTATGTGGAAGACGATAATTTTTGATGTATACTATGCTGTTATCTGTTAGGGTAAGCTTTTGTTCATAGAAATTGTTGACTGATGACTTTTCATAACTCAATTGAAATGTGTCCTGAAACTTATTGCAAAGTGTTGATATCAAATTTTTAGCTGAGGGATGTAGTATATCTAAGTTAAGTTGTCTTTCGATTTCTAGCCAACGTTTTTCCGATTTTTTACAGAATTTTCTTCCCGGTGGCTCTGTGTCCACAATAAGGACTTCCTTTGGGACTAAATCGAATATGTAGTTTGTTTTATTATATGTAAAACTGAACGTAAAGTCTTCAAAATTAATTCTTGCAGTATACTTGGTGCAAAAATCTCTGCTTGACCTAATAGGAAATGAGTCATCCACAACATTAAATTGGAAATTCAAGACATTGTCTCCCAGATTTATGGGTAGAACACATGTTCCCAATGTTATAATATCTCCTTTCGAGATTCCTGAGATCGCACACGATTCACTGTCATTGATCTGTATGCTTTGTAAATTCTCTAGTTTAATTATTGATATGTCTGCACCGGTATCTATCAAGAATGAAAAAATGTTATTGTTGCATTTTATGTATGCATATTTACTGTAATTTAAGTTAATGCTAATTTTAAAAAATTTTTGTTTATACCCCGATTGACCTAGTTTTCTACATGTTCGACATCGGGGTCTGTTAAGTTTTCCGTTGTTGTTCTTTACCATTTATTAGAAGTGTATTGTATCTGCTATTATTTTGATTTCTGGAGTTGTTACCGTTTTGTCGACGGCTATTGTAGTTTCTGGTGTTATTTTGTGAAGTCTGGGTATTTTTGTTACTTCGCATGGGTGTTTGCTGTCCATTGCGGTTGTTGTAACGGAGATTGTTATTATTGTTAAAGCAGCTGTTATAGTAACTGTTAGCGCGATTCGGCTGGTATCGAAGATTGTTGTTGTTGCAGTAGCTGTTATTACGATTCGGCTGGTACTTGTCTTGATTTTGGCTTCGACCTTGTTTGTTATGATGACTATTTCGGTGATAATTGTTGTTGTTGTATTTGAATTGTATATTCCTGTGGCTTTGATTACGTTGATTATACATCATAACTGCGGATTCTTCTGTGTGACTGGATTCTTGTGCTATTTGAAGTGCTTCATTGAACGTTTTTACTCGACTAGCTGTAATTGTTTGTGTAATGTTAGTATTTGTTAAATCTCTTTTTAGAATATTTAAAGCTATAGAGTCATTTGATTTTATTATAGCTGATTTTTCTGCTTCCGTTTGTAACGGCGCTATTTGTATACTATTTAATTGTGATATGAGGGTTTCAATATCCTCAGCAAATCTAGAAATCGGTTTTTTGCCTTGTGCGAGTGTCGATATTTCATTTAAAATTGCATTTGCTGTTTTCTGTGGCTTAAATATACCTTTTAAATTACACAGGTCTGCGACCAAAAAACTGCATAGGATTTTTTTACATTTTCTTACAGATTTTGATGCGCTAAACTCAAATCCGTTTTCGGTTTTTCTCCATCGCGTAGGGATTTTTTTTATGGGGGTGGGAATTTTTTTACCCTAAATTAGTCAGGTACGAAGACATATATAAGCCTAACTCGAGAACGGCTCATCCGATTTTCATAAACAAAACACCAAAAGATGCGTAACAAAATTATATTTAATTTAATTTAATATAATTTTTTTCTATATTTTATCGTTTTGGAATTATTCAAAAATTTAAGAGGGGAAAAAATTTTTTTCTTGCAAAATTCGCGTTTTTTTTTTAAGTTTAAAAATGCAATAAAAAAAGAAAAAGCAAAAATTTTATATTTTGCACATTTTTCTGAAAGCTAAATACCTCAAGAATAAAATAAGGTACAAATCATGAAAATCGAATAACAAATGCGGATTTTATTCTCAATTTACCGCAGGTACCCAATATTGAACGAATATGTGTGACATTTATGGCCTTGAAAAAAACCAACCCTATTATCTCACACACCGATTAGCGAAGGTCTGCTATTACAAATTAGCGTATTTTCCGCAGAAAGGATTATTTGTTTTTTATTGAAGTAATAAACGTGTACACTAATTAATAGATAGTGCTAATTGTTTCTTGGAATCTGTTTAAGACTTTAGGTACTACCTAATGTTAATATGCATTTGAAAAGATGACCGGAGAATCGTGTGTATGTGTGTGTGTGGTAATAGGGGAAATGACAGGTACGCATGTGTACCAAATTAGTTTTAAGATTTAGTATTTAAGGAAGATAGTTTTTAAAAATAAACAGAGTTTTTTATCAACCGTCGTAGAGTGAATTTACAACCGCTCTACATTAAGTGAAAACAGCAGTGTTTTATTTTACATCGCTTGAAACAAAGAAAAGCTCTCAGTAGGCATACTGATATTCAAGTGAACAGTGCTGTTGTCTGTTAATCATGGCTACAAGGAGTTGTGTTATTTCTCCAAACAGTTTTTGTTATATCTGTGGTGAATTCACTATTAAAAGTCAACAGATAAATATAAGTGATTTTGTAAGGAAAGTTTATTTTGCTACTTTAAATTAAAACTTGGTCATCAAGATAAACCATGGGCCCCGCATAAGGTGTGTAGAAGATGCGAAGATCTTCGTTTGTGGTTTAGGGGAAAGAAAAATGCATTTCGATTTGGAATTCCTATGATATGGCGTGAGCAGAAAAATCACACCACTGACTGCTACTTCTGCTCAGTTGACGTAAAGGGATTCAATTCAAAAAACAAAAGAAACATAAGTTATCCTAATCTTGACTCAGCTATACGTCCAGTGCCCCATAGCTCCGAGATATCTATAAGGCAACCACCTTCCAGTTTGGATGAATATCCTAGTGAGTTGGAGGACGAAGCTACATTACCTCCTCCGGGTGAATCAAGCTCAGATTTATCTTTTGACGAAGATGGAAGGCCTCAACTATTTGCTCAAGGTGAGCTCAATGATTTAGTAATAGATTTAGGTCTTTCAAAAGATGCAGCCGAGCTGTTAGGTTCTAGATTAAAAAATAAAAACCTTTTATCACCTGGCACTTCTTTCTACTGGTACAGACACTGAGAAAAAGAATTTACCCAGTTTTTCTCAAAAGAAGGAAATTTAGTTTTCTGCAATAATGTGGAAGAACTCATACATCGCTTTGATATAAAGTATGACACATCTGAATGGTGTCTATTCATTGACTCATCTAAGACTAGCCTTAAAGCAGTATTATTGCACAATGGAAATAAATTTGCCTCGATTCCGATTGGACATTCTGTGCATATGAAAGAAGATTATAACGATTTGGCCATTATCCTCGAAAAAATCAAGTATCAAGACCATCAATGGATGATTTGTGGGGACTTCAAAATACTGACAATGCTTTTGGGTCAGCAGGCAGGCTATACCAAATACCCATGCTTCTTATGCTTGTGGGATAGTAGAGCCAGAGAACAGTACTGGAAAAAAAGTGATTGGCCATCCCGAGAAACTTTAAAACCTGGAGAGAAAAATGTTATAAACACTACCTAGGTATCACCAGAAAAGGTTTTGTTGCCCCCTCTCCATATCAAATTGTGGTTGATGAAACAATTTGTAAAATCGCTGCAAAAGGATGGAGACTGTTTCAAATATTTATATACAAAATTCCCGAAGCTGTCAGAAGCAAAGTTGAAAGAGGGAGTTTTCACCGGTCCCGACATAAGAAAACTTTTAACGGACCCTTCATTTGTGGAAACTATGAATGAGAAGGAAAAAGAAGCTTGGGTATAGTTCAAGGACGTAGTGCGAAAGTTTTTGGGAAATACTAAGGATCCTAACTATAAAACCATTGTGCAACAGATGCTAGCAGCATACGAAGCTCAAGGCTGAAAGATGAGCTTGAAGGTTCATTTTTTACACTCTCACATAGACAATTTTCCTGAAAACCTGGGGGCTTACAGTGAAGAGCAGGGGGAGCGATTTCACCAGGATGTCCGTGATATCGAGAGAAGGTACCAAGGGCGATGGGATGTCACTATGCTTGCTGACTACTGTTGGCTGCTTAAGCGAGAAACTGAAGATGGAAATCGGAAAAGGACTCGTCAAAGTATCAAGGAAAAGAAAAAGAGGTTTCATAAAGAACATGAATAAGTATACATATGTATCAAAATAATGTTTCGTTTGCTTTAAAAAAATGTTTATTGTTTGAAAATTTTGAATAAAGGAGTGCTTTAACCAATTTTTTGTGTTTGAATTTGCAAAAAATCCTTATGTGATAGAAAAAAATGGCCATCACTTTTGAAATCAGCGCACTTTAAAACATATAATTCAGTAAAAATATCTCATGCAGCTGAAAAAAAATTTTTTTTCGCAGACCTGTGTTATTACTACAATTATTAATACTTAGCATAAATTAACAATTTTCTTACTCTGCAGTTCAAATAACTCCAATTACAATTACTTAAATTCTATATTACAAATAATATTATTCATTATGCTTACTTGTTAAAAGTGTTCATTGAACTGCAGTTGACATACATACATAAGTAAACAGAAAGACTAATAAACAAACAAATAAAGAAAGAAAATAAATAAAATTCATTTTATGAAATATGATTTACAATTATGTCAAATGAGATGATTACGTGACAAGGCGTGAGCGTGCCTACTACAAACGATATTAAAAAACTCACAACACGTATAGAATTCATAGATAGAAGAAAACGATTATCAAACATTGCAGTTAGTGGCCTAAAAAGTAACAACGTCCAAGCAGCCAAAACAGATTTCCTAAAATTGTGTTCTGATCGGTTACACATAAAGATCAACATTGTGTCTACACGAATTATTTTAAAAGGCAAATGTGTTATTTTTAATCTTGAATCCATTTCAGAGGGATATATAGTCCTAGCTGCCAAAGATAAATTAAAAAACAGTGGTACTTACAAAAGATTACACTGACGAGCAGCATCATGTACGTTATAATCTGAGACATATCACAAAAATATAAGCAGAAGCATTAAAAATGTTAAGGTCCGTCTTGGGGAGCTCTGCATATTTATAAATAATAAAAAATTCATCTGGTCCAGAGAAAAAATTATAGCATATTCTAAGGACGATGTAACTTTTCTCGACAGCATTTTAACTGAAAGTAACTGTGTCTATGAAATACATTTAAACGAAAATTATAACTTCAATAGTAAAAATATTACATCCAGCATGTCACAATAGCTTCCTCTTAACATAATTTCATATAATGTAGCAAATCTTATAAAATCAATAAATTTTGGAAATTTTATAACTTATATTCGTATAAGCAGATATGACATATTTTTCCTATACGAAACAGACGTAGTAATAGAAAAGCAAAGATCGTTGGAAAACTATTTTAAAAATTATTGTTTATATTGGATAACAGCAAAATAAGACAAATAACGCAGGAAGAGCAAGTGCTTTTATGGTTACAGGAATAAGCTACATTTTTGAATAGCTTGGATAATATTGTGATGACTTTAAAAATTTATGGTTCCCTTTTTTATTTTATTCCAAGATACTTAAACTGAAATAACTAGAATGCTGATTTTGTAAAGCTTGAGCAGTTTACTGAGAGCCAAAGTTTTGAAAATTTTTATATATTAGGCGATTTAAATGATAGAATTTCTGAAGAACAAGTACTGGATGCTGATATTGTGTGCAATTTACCCCATATACGTGACACCAGATTGTCAAAAAATAAGACAATATATAGTGAAGGCAGAAAATTACTTAATTTGATACAAACGTTGGTGGCATTTTTCTTAATGGGAGAACCGCAAACGATGAACAAAGTCAATTTACTTTTCATGGTGTTGATTATTGCATATGTTCTCTATATGTTTAATTTCTTTATTGATGATAAACCCTACTCCGATCATATGTCTGTATATATTAAAATAAATGTATATGATAATGCGTGTGTCAAAAACAAAACTAAAATTCCCCGAGTGAAATTATGTTATAAATATGCGGAGACTTTGAAACGCATCCCTAGTGAAGTTAACCCTACATATTGTACTGATAATTTAATTTCAAACCTTACAAACAACAAACAGTGTTGTAGCTACTTCAATAATATTTGCACCTAAACAGCAGTGGTTTGACTAGAAATGTGCGAGTCTTCGAGTACGTGTAAATAAGCATTTAAAAGTGTATAGAAAAAGCTCGACAACGGAGAACAAAAATCGTTATAGTATTACTAAATCTAAATATGTTATGCTGTGCAAGTCTAAAAAACTTGAATTGTAATGGGTGTTTTTTATAGACGTATAGAACTATAAATTGCAATAAAACAACGATGGATTATTCGATTGACATGAGTTTTATTTATCCGAAAGATAATCTTGTGGCATTACATTTTAAATATGATTTCTGGCATATGACCAACATGGCTGGCTCGGATGTAGTCCAATCTGGACGTCCGATTTTCGATTACTTTTTCCAACATTTGTGGCCGTATATCGGCAATAACATGGCGAATGTTGTTTTCCAAGTGGTCAAGCGTTTGTGGCTTATCCGCATAGACCAATGACTTTACATAGCCCCACAGAAAGTAGTCTAGCGGTGTTAAATGACAAGATCTTGGAGGCCAATTCACAGGTCCAAAACGTGAAATTAGGCGGTCACCAAACGTGTCTTTCAATAAATCGATTGTGGCACTAGCTGTGTAACATGTTGCGCCGTTTTGCTGGAATCACAGCTCCTGGACATCATGGCTGTTCAATTTAGGAAAGAAAAAGTTAGTAATCATGGCTTTATACCGATCACCATTGACTGTAACGTTCTGGCCATCATCGTTTTTGAAGAAGTACGGACGAATGATTCCACCAGCCCATAAAGCGCACCAAACAGTTAGTTTTTCTGGATGTAACGGTGTTTCGACATTTAAAATATTTCATGCTGTGTTCAGATAAATAATGTTTTATGCTCATTTTTAGTATTTAAGTCCAATTTTTTATAATAAAATTTCAGTATTTTACAACTACTCAAAGCGTAAGCTACATAGTTTATTATTTACCAAGGCCGGTAGATTATTACGATTGTATGCGACAACGGAAAATCCATCCGAAAATTTACGGATTCTGGTTGAATTTATAATTAAATGTTATGTGCCAATGTACTTCAATATCAAGTATTACAGCTCTGTTGTGTACGGTAGTGCATTATTTTTCTAGTTCATTAGTTGGTCACGGTTTCTGCAACCTCATTTACGCAGTATTGTCAATAAAGTAATTAAAGATAATTCATATTATGCGCATTCGGAAAATATCTTGCTATCAATGTTGTTTGATAGAGACTGTGCTATAAAGAAAATTCTACGCTATCGAACCGATGTGGAAGACCCAACGGAAGTTAGAGTTTATAAAAAACAAGATAAACTTTAATTGCACAAGTTACACGGAAATGATCAATTTTAATGATATAAATAACGTAATTGAACCACCATTCTCTTTCAATAATAGTTGCTGCTGCAACAGTTACCTAAATTCATTCTACAGTTCTTTTTTATTTACTTGCATTTAACAAACATTTGTGCATAAATCTATTACAATTTGAAAAAAAATTGCGATTCGATAGATTTGCTTACTCGAAACTTATCGAAATTTTATTCGATATGATAGTCTACTCGCTATCGATTACGGTGATTAGACTCCTGAATTGATAAAAATATAATGTAATATCGCCTAGACCAGGCGATAGAAATAATTTGGAATCTGGTTAATCTGCAGTAGACTAAGAATACTGCACTTCTTGTGTGGAAATGTGCAGCACTGGCTGGTACTAGATGGAGATGATCGATAGCAGTCTTCATCTATTACCAGCTGATTGGCTGAGAGCAAAAACTAGTGGCTATGTCATGGCAGAATTAACAAGGTCCTGACAATAGAACAGCGTACATCTCCTACTATCTTTAGTAAACCTCAAAATTTTTTTGCGAGCCGATATTTTATACCCATACACATACATAGAAAGTGTAAGTGTATGAGTGAATTACATTGACTTTTTCTCTTTTAGTAGTATACTAGTTTTTGCCAGCGGCTTTACACGCGTTAAATTCGTAGTAAAACAATTCCCCTTTCCCTATATTCTGAAGATTTCCTGCTATCTTTGGAATATCTAAATTCATATACTACATTTTTACTTATTTATTTTTTTCATTTTTACTTATTTATTTTACTTTTACAATAAATATACTACAGAATCTCTATATATACAACAGCTTTCTTGTTAAAAATATTTACAAAATAATTTCACTAATACTAAATTGCCTTAAGTTTAAATTCCGACTAAGATCTTAATAGAAGAAATAGAATTGATAAATTATGGTTTTAATCTAATATTATCTAAACTAATGTAAGTACTTATTAAAATTAACCTTAATACCGACTAAAGTACGAACGTACGTTTTTATTAAGTTTGTTATTTTCTTCGCTAGAGAGCTCCGATAAACGCGTGCGATCGCTGCAAATCAGAAAGTCCTATAAGGAGGGGCGCGCTTTTCGACGCGCTATTTATAGAAGTAGGCATGCGCCGCGCCACCGGCCATCCAGTACCGCCACAACCGCGATGTCCCTATATTTTATCTTCGAAAATATTCATTTAAATTGCATGCTGTAAAGGGCTATATTATTCCATATTAAATGTAAAATGTATTTAAGGTACTTAATTAGATAAGGATTAATGCTGTATTGCTTAAAATCGCTTTGTAAATAAGCCATTATTTCTCGTAAAAAGTAAAAATTGGTTATTGTGGGTTATCCCTAAGAGATAAGCATATACCATCGCGGACTTTCTTGTAGACTTTTTTAAGGTATACAATACTTAATACATTATTTTGACCTATCTTGTAGAGTTAAGATAGCGTTTGCAATGTAAGCGCAAAAAATGTGTTTATTTACGACTTCACATTAGAAATCTTGAAATTATCAGTGGTTCTCTAATATATTAAGCATGTTATTATACATATAAAAACTTCCTCTTGAATCACTCTATCTATTAAAAAAACTGCATCAAAATCCGTTGCGTAGTTTTAAAGATCTAAGCATACATACAGCCATAGGGACAGACGCGGGAAGCGATTTTGCTTTATACTATGTAGTGATGTGTTTGAAATATAGGAGAAAACAGACGCCTGTTTTTGCATTTTAATGTTTGTTGTAGATTTGTCGCTACCTTGTATAATTCTGCCATGGGCTATGTGAGGATAGGGTAGCCGTTAAGTTAAACTGGATTATCATGAATCATTTTGAACCGATAGGGTTAATCAGTTAATTGAAATCAATTTTTTTAAAGTAATACAAATTTTCATATTGGGAACAAGATTGTCTTTAAATAATAATAACTAATTATTACTGAAGATAACATTTAAAAGCTTTACACATACATTATAATTTATCAGGGTACTTATTTTACTGATCACTAAAATATTCTGATGTCTAAAGAATTTTATTCTTGATACCCATAAATTAGAATTTTTTTTAAAGATATTGGAATAAGACCGGTTTTACTATAAAATCCAAGTAAAATAAAAAAAAAAAATCTTCAACTTTAAAAAAAAAACTGTTAAGTGCTAAGGGCCTCGTGGTTGTGGTAAAGGGCACTGACAGTTCCATCCTTGTTGAAGAAATCAAGAAAGCTATTGAAGATGAAGGTTACGATGTGAGAAATGTTCACAATAAAATTCCCCAACCAATACACCGTGTTAAGATTGCTTTTAATGCAGCTCTGCTTTGACCACAAATCTACTCATGTAATCTACAACCTGAGATATCTTCTTAACCGAAGAATAACAGTAGAGGAACCACATAAGCGTAATGGCCCTGCACAATGCACCAATTGCCAAGAGTTCGGCCACACAAAATCTTACTGCAAGCTTCCATCTGTTTGCGTAGTTTGTGGTAACGCACATAAAACCACGGAGTGTACAGCACCTAAAAACGACCCCAATGTAAGAAAGTACAGCAATTGCGGTGGAAGACATTCTGCTAATTATAGAGAATATGAAGAATTCGAGAGGATAAAAAAATCAAAACAACTTCGAAGTCGTACAAAGGCGAAATATCGCGAATCGAATTATCCAAGTCTTCATACTGAAGCTAATGCAATGCCTAATGGTGTACATGGGAATAAAATGAACTATGCCCAACAACACTTCGATGGTTTACCAACGTCAAATAGGCCCAACGTGAAAAATCTTTCATATGCCCAAGTACTAAGGAGCAGCCCTCAGGTATTCAACGATACCAGCTCTAGTTCAATCGACAAGCTGACGGAGACAGTGAACAATTTCATGACCAACATGAACAATTTTATGAATAATATGCAGGGCATGTTTCAAGAGATAATGCGGAATCAGAACATGATTCTGCAGACCCTTCTGAGACAAAATAGAATGCCCCAGTTGCGTATTTGCTACTGGAATGCGAACGGGTTATCCCAACATAGGTTCGAGAATTGCTTTAGAATTAACGGATTAATTATTTATGACCTAATAGCATGTTCAGACGTAAAAGTTAATGAAGTCAATTAAGTTTTAAATTGTGTTTACGCAATTAAGCATTTGACAACTGAAAATATTCTGACATTTTTTTTTTTTGGAAATATATTTGAGTATTTATAAAATAAAAAATGAAAAGAAAGTCAAATATAAAAAAAAATGTTTTGAAGACAAGCTATTGATTAAAAGAAATTAGTTATTTAAAAATTATTTTCAATAACAATTTTATAAAATTTATTTACCGGTAACTTCGGCTGCCATTTCCTTTTTATGACATTTATTTTTAAATTTATTTGCGTTTTTTTTTTAATACTGAAAATATCAACTTTTCTCATTTTTGACTTGATATTTAGAGGCACAACAAAGAGTTGCATTTTGATTTTGACTTCATTAACGTGCAATCAATTTTTAATTGCGCAATTATTGAATGGAAATTTTTATGGTAAATTGAGCTCAATAAAGGCGATAATTGCGTAAAATGCTTAATTGCTCAATTAACGTGTATGTCTGAATAGCCTATAAACATCCAAGTGGAAAGGCATGTGGTGGCACGGCCGTCATTGTGAGTAAAAACGTGAGGCAGAATTTGGGAAGGATTATATTCAGGCAACCTCTATAAGTCTTGCTGATTTTCATACCACAATTTCATGTGTATATTGTCCTCCAAGACACATAATTGATAGCGACAAATTCAAAAGCTTCTTCGCAACATTGGGACACAAGTTCCTGGCGGCAAGTGACTACAACGCTAAGCATACCCACTGGGGTTCTAGACTTGTTAGCCCAAGAGGTAGGCAGCTATACAATGCTATTGCTGAAAATAGCCTAGACTGGCCTACAGACTGTACGAAAAAGCCAGACCTTATTGATTTCACTGTTATTAGAAATATTAAACGTGACCAACTTCTGATTAGTCCCCTAGAGGACTTATCATCTGATCATTGGCCGACTATAATAACACTACGTAATAGTTTAATAAACTCTGAAGTAACTCCTACTTTCTATTCGAACCGATACACGAACTGGCTAAAGTATAAAATGTATGTGAGCTCTCATTTCTCCCAGAACATCCCTAATTAACTCGTCTGATATACAATGTGCTGTGAACCACCTTACAGACGTTATTACTTATGCAGCTAGGAATGCAACTCCAATGAGAAAAACATATAGGAGGAAACCGTTCAAGTCATCAGCTGATATTGAAGCCCTCATCCGACAAAAAAGAAAATTGAGAAGGGAATGCCAGAGAAATCGTTCTCCAGCTTTAAAGACGCAATTGAATTTGTGTCAAAAAATACTTAAAGAAAAGCTGCGTCTACAGCATGAGTCAGCGCTTGCAAATTACTTAAGTAACTTGGATCCAATAACAAAAACCGACCACAACCTATGGAAAGCTGTGAAACATATAAAGTGCCCTAATTCCTCCGAACCACCACTAAGACTTGAGGACCTTAGTTGAGCTAAAAATCCTAGTGAACGAGCAAATGCTTTTGCTAGCCATCTGGAAAACGTTTTCACTCCGCATGATATAAATAGTAATATTAATCTTCCATACATCAGCGGTTCCATTGAAAATCATATAAGGATACGGTTGTCCTCAATTAAAATGGCAATCAAAAATCTTGATGCAAAAAAATCGTCCGGCGCTGATCGTATTACTAGTTCAATGCTGATGAACTTGCCAGATTGCGCTGTGAGAATTATATTGTTCATTTTTAACGTCATTTTAAGAGTGGTGGTTTTCCCGTCCTCTTGGAAAATTTCAGAAATTGTCACGATCCAAAAACCGGGTAAAGAAGCTACTCAAATTACATCATACAGACCTATCAGTTTATTATCCATCCTATCAAGACCTTTTCGAACGGTCGTGCTCTAGAAAATAATGCCCCATCTAGCAGAGCGAATTATTATTCCAGAACATCAGTTTGACTTCCGGGGTGGCCATGAAACTACAGTGCAGGTTCAACGAATTGTTACTGCTATCAGGTCACGCTTCGAGAAAAAGTTGTTTTGTTCAGCATTGTTCATTGATGTCTCCCAAGCATTTGATAAAGTTTGGCATGATGGTCTCCTCACAAAAGTAACACGACTTCTTCCTGCTAACACCCACAAGCTGACTAAAAGTTACTTGACTGATAAAACATTTAAGGTACGGTCAAAAAATGTATTTTCACCAGTTAAGAAGATTTCTGCAGGCGTCCCCCAAGGAAGTATACTTGGCCCGCTATTATACATCGTCTATACATCCGATATGCCTACAAATTGACATACTATCACGTCAACGTTCGCAGATGACACGGCATTTTTAAGTGTGAACAAAGATCCAGGAACTGCATCTGAGCACTTACAAGCTCATATAAACGAGATGGAAGGTTGGCAAAATAAATGGAAAATCAAAGTAAATCCATCAAAATGTGCCCATGTGACATTCACACTAAGAAAGGCAAATTGTCCGCCAATAAAAATAAATAACGTGATTATTCCCGTAGAAACCCAAATTAAATATCTAGGAATCCTTCTAGACAGACGCCTAACATGGTCACGCCACATTGAGGCCAAAATCTCAGCTATAAAACTAAAAACAGCTCGACTAATGTGGCTCATAAGTCCATATTCATCTATTTCTTTAGAATATAAAGTTCTATTATATAAAGCCATTATTGAACCAATCTGGACATATGGC
The DNA here is from genome assembly GCA_947397855.1 of Thelaira solivaga. Classification (NCBI taxonomy): domain Eukaryota; kingdom Metazoa; phylum Arthropoda; class Insecta; order Diptera; family Tachinidae; genus Thelaira; species Thelaira solivaga. Next base: position 18,348,706 of record OX377615.1, on the reverse strand, counting down.
ATTGAGCTTTATGGAACTGCGTGTGCATCTAACATCCAAAACTTACAAGGAAGACAGTCGAATATCTGACGAACAATAGTCTGCGCCCCCTGGTATATAAGAGATGAGAATATCCACAGAGATCTAGAAATTCCAACGGTTCGGGAGGAAATTGATAAATATTGTACTAAATACGTTCACAAACTGACGACCCATCCAAACGCCCTCGCCAGGGGCCTGTTACAGTTCGAAGAACACAGGAGGCCTAAGAGAAGTGATACCTTGCGCCTAGCGAGAAGGGGCATATAACTTTTATTTATACGTAGAATATTTCTTTTATTGTTAAGATTTGAGTACAAGTAACTAGTTATTACATTGGTAATAATTATTTAAGTTTTTTATATTTTTTTACAGTTAAGATTTGGGTACTTATTGTAATTTTCTTATAGAAAGATTCAATAATAATAATTAAAAAACAAACAAACAAAAATTTTATATACATATCACATATGATTAAATAAAGCTGTGAAGATCGGAATTAAATTTTTACTTACCATGCCCCCATTCTCTTCGCATAGATAATGAAATAAATTCTCGTGCAAACAAGTATACTGAACGTGGTAAGGTGCTACCTTTTCTTCGCCCTTTATTTCAACAGATATGTGTAGGCGTATGGCTCCGGATACCGCTGATTTATCTGTGCGCTTTTCCAAATTATACCATACATCCATTTCACCAGATAAAGTTCGTACTTCAATTATGGTTTGCCCAAGAAAATCATCAGATTCGTGTGTTAACTTTTGTCGCAATTTAGATTTGAGATCATTGTCTTCATCCCACACACGGACTTTAATCCGATCCGATGAATTGTGACATTCGCTAAGAACGAAGTCATACATTTTTTTTGATTGCAAAAAAAGAAAACATTTTTAAAAAAGAAATGATAATACATATAAATGACACTTTAGAAATAGTGCTTGGGTTATCCGCTGTTACTGTGTGTTGTAGTGTATTATTTTTGCACGTGCATGTTTCTCTGGTCTAAATGCAATTATACATTCTGAAGAGTAAACAATGGCAATAACAATATTAAGTATGAACTATAACTCAACAAAATAATCAATGTTTATTTCAAAAATTAATAATTAAAGTTCTTCTTATAGATATATGTATAAAAATTATTAAAGAAAAAACAACAAAAAAACAGTTTGCATAAAAATCAATAAATTTAAGAATTTATAAGATTTGGGTTTATAATTATTTCTTTATAAAATACTAGCATTTAACTCGCTACTTCGTCAGCGAAGTACCATACTCTCGATATTATAATTTCGTATTTCTTTGTAGCCTATTTAATCTCAGTTCAAAATTTTTTCATACAAATAAAATTAAAAGGTATCTTTAAAATATCGAAAAAGAGCCCTTTTGCCAATTTATTGATTTTTATATTTACTGATCACCGTTCGAGCTCGGTCTAATAGTTATAAATCCGTTAATGTTAAAAAATCAAAAAATTCTATTATAGTATATGAATAAAAAGTACAGTTTTCTTCTCTTAATTATTTTTCACCTTGTCCTGAACCGTTTAAGCTCAGTCTAATAGTTTTAAGTTCGTTAATATTAAAAAATCAAAAAGTAGTTTTGCCTGTTAATAATTTTTTACTTTGCTTAAGAGCATTACAATGTTTTCAGACTGAGTGAATTTAACATAAATGCGGTTTTAACGTTAAATCCAAGTCATAAAAACTGTATTTACCATACAAAGTGAATTTAATAAATCCACATTAAATGCTATTTTGGAACTGAATTTAAGTCCGTTAAGCTCAATGCTACCAAATTAAAAAGATCTGTAAATATAGCAACAGCTGATAATGTTATTGAATGAAATAATAAAATAAAAACCATTTCAAATATTTTCAAAAGAAAATGCTTTCAATGGCAGCAGCAATAAAAGCATTTCGAAGAAAACGAAGTTTTTCGACGAAAGGCAAAGAAAATATGTGTCTCGAAAGTGTATTTACCAAAGATCACACATGTTGAGGTTGCTGTACAGTTGGTCAAATAAGTTTTGTACAAAGTAACGCATCAAATACACTTATTTCTATGGGAAATTTTTATTATTTTGTAGAAATTTATTTGATACACTGTATGTTAAATACTGAATTTAAAAAATTTGCAGTGTGAACGCAAAATCATCTGTTGGTAAATTTAATGTTAAATTCAGTACTTAACTTTCAATCTGAAAACACTATTAGACCCCAATCTCATAGTTCTAGTGTTGTTAGCATGAAAAACTTAAAAGTACCAATAAAAATAATAAGAAGTATAATTTTTTCAAACTGATTTTTTCCACCTTACTTCAGATCATTTGAGCCAAATCCTGTACTTTAACCTTCCGTAATAATAAAATACCAAAAAGTACAAAAAAATATAAAAAAGTAACATTTGTCCTCTTAATGATTTTTTACTTTGAGCTGAACCGTTTGAGTCTAGTCTCGTAGTTCTGGGGCTGTTAATATTAATATATCAAAAAGTAACATTGAAATCAATAAAAAGTACCGTTTTGTCCACTTAATGATTTTTTTATTTTGTTAAGGACCGTTTAAATCTACTGTGAAAGCTCTAGGTTTGCACATAACGTTAAAAATACCAATAAACTTGCTTATAAATCTTTCTTTTGGTACTTTTTTCTCCCTTGAAACAATTTTTTTACCATGGATTTTTATTGGGTGCTACAAATTAGTAATAAAATGTTTATATGCTACATCAATTTACATTATTGGACATACTTAGAAATAGTAGTAAAAAGGGGCATATATTTTACCCCTTATTTGCTCGAATTTTAAAAAAGTGCTAATATACATTGGAGACCTTTTTAAGAGGAGAAGAATACAGTTTAGTTTTTGTTGCTGTGATTGTTACTTTGAAAATCTTTTACCCGTTTTTACCCCCTTAATATTCGAATTTTCAAAAATCATTTCTTATTCGTCCTATACATTGGGACATGCTCCTGCTTACCGAATTTCAAGTCCGTAGCTTTTGCCGTTTGGGCTGGGCGATGATGATAAGTCAGTCAGTCAGTAACGTTACTCTTTTATATGTATAGATTTCATTTTGCGTTGACGACTAATAGCGTAGACAGACGACGGCGTTAATTTGCATTAGCAGTCTTAATTCAAAATAACTTGTGAATTATCTCCATTTAATATGAATTAACTTTAACGTAAATGCATGAAATCAAACTGAATTTATACTGCATTTAGCTTTTTCGATATGGTAACAACGTCGAAAAGCAAACAGTTGTTATCAAACTGTTTTATATTTGTTAAATTAAAATGGATTTAATGTCAGCAAAAATTAATTATTTTAATTGTTTTTAGAAAAAAAAGATGAAATATTACCATCACAATGCATTTTCTAACATTTTAAATTTCCAAAGGAAAAAAGTGAAGTGTGTAGGCGGAACATGCCACCGAAAATATTATTTCACAAAATAGTTGTTTACAAACAAACAGACATGACAAAATTATACACGATAAATCATTTAAGAAGCTAGTTTTGGCTTCGTAGCTGTCAACATTTGTTCACATTCTGTGCGCGCCATTGTTCTTGTGCTCGAAATACATAGAGAAATACGAGTGTATGACCGGATCTGCACTGAACTTCATTTTTATTTGACACATACGATAGGGTTGTTTTTGTAATTTAATTTTTATTCTAGGATATAACTTACCGTGTATATTTCTTCCATGCAAACAGCGGCTTACTAAATGCAGAAACTGTCGTCTGTCAGGGTAAAATTTTAATTTGAATTAGTGAGCTTTTAATGCAAATCGTCTGTCTACGCTATAACAAAAAATCTAAAATTAAAAGTTTCAAAAATGTTAAAATTTTTTGGTGTATTCACTCAAGGTTTTTAATTCCAGATATACGACATACAAGTAATCAGGCGAATTCGGACAAGTCTACACTACGTAACTTTCAAATCTCATAAGTTCGACTAAAGAAGAATTTGTTACACTAATAACCAGCCTAGGTGAATAAAATTTTATTTTTAAAACCATTAAAGCTATTTATTAAAAAAAAACAATTTTAGGATTTCAGTATTTATATAATTAATTATATATAGAATTATTTCTATATCGAGCCCTGATCGCCAAAAAACCCTCAACCAAAAATTATAAAAGTTTACAGGTGTTTTTTGCAGTCATACCTAAATTGGGGCGGAAAGAGTTTTTTATCTGTCAAAAATTCTCATGCCAATACAAAATATATGGAGCATAACGGAATAGCATGGCGGCAACGCTGAGCGGTTGCTAGGTGCAAAACAATTTTTTTTATTTTTCGCTGTCATTTTGGTAATTGCCAAAAAATAGTATATTTTTAATATGGAGATAAGATATTTTTTATTATGTTAAATATTTCTTATTTTTTACTTTCAGAATATAAATGAAAAAACTATTAAATTGGTACATGTAAATAATTTGGGAAAGCATGGGTCAGAAAATAAATTTGCCAGGTAATATGCACATGCACATAAATGAAATTTTGTTTTAGACAAAATTACCATTTCATCTTTTACTCTTCAGCAAAAAAATGCAAGATTAAGTAGAAAAGTTTAAGGGATAGATACAGCAGAAGAATTCTGACGATTTTCCTTCTGACTTCTTGGCAACCAATGGAAAGCCAGTCTTGATTTCTTAGCGGAATCTATGAAGCCTGCCAAGTGAAATTTGTAATGCACTTTAAGTGTCTTTTTTTTTCTGTAATATAAATATTTGTTTATACGTAGCACTTCCAGAAACTTTTCTAAATTCGATGATAGTGTTAAATGGCTTCTAGATGAAAGCCAGGTAGCGCCTGTAAATCAATCAAAGAAAAGAAAGGGGGATGAGCTTTTCACAGAGGTATTGATGGCAATGAAAAACAAATACCAAGATAATCAGTCTAATTTAAAACATGAAAACTTTTTTATTATTTTATCAACAGAAAATTGAATTTAGTAATATTTATTTTACATACATGCAGTGTTGTCATATTTTTTTTTGTAAATCTTAAAATTTTTGAGAAAAAACTTTTTTTTCGGCCAAAAAATCTTTTTCTTACAAATCATTAAAAAGCAGTATAAATGTGTGCCTTTTTAGTTAAATTTTTTATGCATATGAAATGTTTTTTTATAAAAACCAATTTCTATGCGTATCTTTGAACTGCTAATTTTTTTTATTAAATTTTTCTTTATAACTGTTTGTTACTTTTGCTAATGGTTTTATAATATTTTTCTTTAAGTAAAAAAATGCACCATCAGCAACGAAAAAGTAAGGAAAAATTAAAGTAAATGTGTGGGTGCTATCATGCTGTGTACACACTTGTAAACAAGTTTAAGGAACACGTTTTTCGGTCAGGTTCCATTGTTTGATACACACACTAGAACCAACAAGTAAACCACAAACGCAACATCTGTTCTGTATTTTTTATTATAGCATGAACATTACGGGTGAAACACATTTGAAAAAATATATACTTTTATTTTTGTAAATTTTTATACAAATTAATAACATTTACCCAACTCTCATATATGTCAATCGCCATTTTTCTTTTTCTTTACTTCAATTAATTTTTTCAGCGGTCGACAAAATCCTACATGTTTACAGCTTGCTTGTTTTAGGTGAACTAAACAAGTAAAAACAGTAAACAACGATACAGATTATGGAACCAACATCAATGCAACCAGAAAATATCAAAAAAATATTTTGGAAACCTCGAAGGGATCACGAAAATAAACTATAAACACGACTACACACTACGGAACGAAACACGAAACATGTCATGTTTACGGAACATGTTTCTAAGTGTGTACTCAGCATTATGCTGATGATACACGATACTTAAATACGTACTTCGCGAAATATGAGAGGTAGTACGGGTTTGTGATACACGTTACTACAAATCGTACTACAAGTTGTACTTTTTCATTTAAAAGAAAAATTTGAAAGGTACGGCAAAATGGATGATGTGGTGGCATTATTAATAATTAGTGAAGTACTATTTGAAAAGAATAAGAAAAAAAGGAACAAGAAAAAGAACATGGTGTAGAGAAGAAAGAGATGAATTGTCAAAATATTTTTAATAATATTTTCACTTTTTTAACTTACAATATTCGGCACAAAAAATTAATTTTTATAAGCGCGACGCTCTCCGCTGTTTTAAAAAAATTTTGTAGTACAACAGCATGATACACGATACTTTTTATTGTAAATGCTTATACAAGCTCCGCCCACAAAAATTCAAATATTTTGATTTTCATACTTCGAAGTATACTTTTGTAGTACGACAGCATGCTAGACGATACTTATTGCATACTTGTACGATTTATCGTACGATTTGTAGTAACGTTTATCAGTAGCATTAAGTTCAGTTTTGTGCTAGTGTATTTATGTTCTGGTTGTTCTAGGAGTTCTATTTTTTACTGCAGTGCAATATATTTTGTCACTGAAGTATTTGATTTGATATGAGATAGAATAGTGCTTGACAGTATTTGAAATCAGCGATGATGCTTGAAAGCTGTTTCAAGTATGCTTGTACATATATCACGACTAAAATCAAGTCTCAGATTCAAGTTTTTAACTTTTGAAGATCATAGTTTGAATTTTTTTTATTCTTTTTAATGGGAACATCATCGCCAAAAACCTATTAGGAATTTGTATACAATGTATGTACATATTGAGCCATGACCGCCAAAAAAACTTAATCAACAACTAAAAAATATTTGCAGTATAAGGTCTTTGCTGTAAACTTAAGTTAAAATTATTTTTGCTAAAAAATTCGAACGGTATTTTCTATGGCTATGACATTTTAACTAGCGATGCAAATGTTCACATTCTTGTGATTTTTATAAAAAATTGAAAATCGAATGTGATGGTGGTTAAGCTTATTTTTTTTGGCGGTTATGGCTCGATATGTAAGAATAATTTAACGTTTTATCTGAACCCCCAAAAATGTGGGAATAATTTATTGCATGCATTTAATTATCACAAACGCAATTTGCAGATAGCTAGTTTTACTATTAAAGAATATGATATTGAAGTAGAGATTACACGTATGTAAGGACATTAGAGGAATCACATTCGACGCCAAGTGTGTGGTCGGGCTTGCCGGATGTAGGAACCGGGTAAAACGTACCTAACAAATCAACAATAAAAAGACATATGTGATATAAGTGTAGAGATGGAACTACGACAGTCAAACAAAAAAATGTAAAACTGGTGTTTTTTAAGTTTATTTTTTATTGTAAAATGGCATCATTAAATGCATACAATAGGTATATTATTAAATAGAAATAGTTCAAATTCATAAAAAACATTTTTGTTTGACAAGGGTTTTATTAAACAAATTTTCTATGAGAAATTGTTTTAACAATAATATTTATTGTGAATTTTTCTCTAAATTATTTCTAAAATTTTTGTACTCAACCGAGATGATATCAACCAACCGACATGAACGCACGGAACAATAATTATTCCTGCTCATATTCCTGCTTAGTACTCCTATTATGGTTCATAATACCTTAGTTGTAATTTTAATATTACAACCTGTTTGTGTTATTACTGATTACAGCACTGTGTGCAGTTGACAAAAACATATAAAAAGACAGCTCATCTGAGTTGAGTTGTGAACCATAATTAAGGCATAAGTTTTATTTAAATTTAGCCATTGACATACGATAGTTGCAATTCAAGGAAATTTTTTTTAAATTAACCAGAGTTCGAAAAGAAACGAAACATTTAATAAACGTTTCCTGGAAAGTCATAAATATTTCAAAATTTTTAAATCGTTTTGCACAATGTATAAAACAAAATACAAAACGATTGACAGCAAAAATGTCACAAATAAACGATTGCGTACATTCTACTTCTTGTTATGTACTAATAAAGTTGTACAAAAGCCGAAACGTATATTTTTAACGAACGAGTCATTCGTTGTTTGTTCACTAGCAATAGCATACCACAATTATTTACTGCATGGCTATTTTGAAAAAAATAAATATGTACGTAATGTTGTGTGTTCACACAAAAAAAAGATAGTCGTATATCGGCGCTGTTGAACTAAGCTTCCTTTATTTGTTTTCTGGCTGCCTACGTTTAAGTTACTAGTTTTGTTTTTTACCATGTACCAATATAAATACAAAATAAATCAGAGTAAACGTTTGCAGTACTTTTATGTATTTGTTTTTAACGTTGAAAAACTACAAAATGAAACGAATGCAAACGTTTAGTTTTGTTTCTTTACGAACTCTGAAATTGACAAATTAAATTTTTTTGTAAATTTTGTTTGTTGTATTATACACGTACTCTCAAAAAAAAATAGAAAAAAAGAAATTGCTGACAATGCTGATACGAAGTTTGCTAATTGTTTGATGTGTGTCAAAAAAGGATTTGTTGCTGTGGTGAAAAAAAGTTAGATTGCGAAGAAAAAAATACTCACAAATGAAATTTTTCATTCCACACAGGATTTAATTCCTGGGGCATGGTTCGAGTACGCTTTTTGACCTTGCTAACCTGCACCGTCACATATGGATCACTGGTACCGCTTTTATCCTTCGCTATCAGGCCTTGAGCACAAATCACTGCGCAGATATTATTTATTGAATTTTAGAAATCAATTAAAATTGTTTGTTTTCATGATAAACCCAATTTTATATTTTGCAATGAATTTTGATCAGTGACAGTGTTGGTTCGTAATTGTTCGTTTCAATATTATCAAAAGTTTTGTTACATGATTATGCGTGAGTGCATCAAATAATAAAATAAACAATAAAAAAAAAGAAAACAGAAGAAAGAAGAGTAATTATATGGATAAAAGTAATTATGGTTAAATTATGTTAGTATTAGTTAGCCACAATTCAAATAATAAAATTGTTTGTTGACAGTGTAATATATGTCAATGAGTGTGATTGTAAGATTTTTTTATTTATATTGTAATGAGAAGCCGTTAATTTATATTTTTTTTTTAGAAAAAGGAAGTATTTGAAAAATAGAGAGAAAGTGAGAGTACAAACGAAAGTGGTTAAATTTTTATATTTAAAAAGGCAACACAAAATTTTTTTTCATTTAACAAAACAACAACAACAAATTAATAAAATAAAAAAATTGTCATCCATTGATATGGTTGTAAAGCATATAAGTTGAACAGAAAGTAAAATTATAATAAAAGAAGTGGCAGCCAATAAGTTTATCACAGTAAATTTAATAATTATTTTTTTAAATACACACACACAAGGTTACAATTAGTTTTTATTGGTTTTATTGTATTTTTTATTATTATTATTTTATTAGTATTCAATAATATGAAACGAACGGAACCGTAAAGTTTTATTGTTAATTTACATATTTTTGTTTCAAGGAAGAAAGAAGAAGAGAAAAAACGGATTATTTTTTTATTAAATTCATTTTTTTTAATTTTTGTTAATTTTATTAAGCACATACATATATACAAATAACAACACAAATAGTTGCGAACGTTTAGTAGAGAAAAATAAAAAAGAATATTAAAAAAATAGAGAAATAATAAGTAGGGATATTTTAAAGAACAAATAAAAAAATACAGGTATAAACACCATCGCAGTCCAACAATAAACGAGAGATGGTAAGAGTATGCTTTATTCATTTCCAGTGACAAGATAAATTTTTTACTCCTGAACGCAATTGAACTTGCGGTTTTAGAAAATTTGTTCTAATGCATTGTTGTGTTTGTATTTCTTCATAATATGTACGATAGTGACGAAAGAAGATATAATAGAGTTGGAAAAAAGTTGAATAAGTCTAAGCTCAGACGATTGCAGTTAGCCATAGACTTACGTGTTGACCAATCAAATGCTGATTATAATAAACATAATCCAATAACACACTAACGTTGTGAATTTTTTGTTTTTTAATATTTTTCTTGTTATAAAATTAGATACATAACTAAATATTACATAGATTTTGATATTGGGCATGCAAAAAAATTAATAGCACTTACTGGACCTGTGCCAAATTTCGTTTTAGTTATCGGTCTTTTTCTTTTAATTTTCGAAGTTATCCGTTCCAGTTGAAATAAATGACCTAAGGATAGAAAGGACCGAACGACAAGAAAGAATATAAAAGCAAAATAAACAAAGATTGTGATAAGCTTTTTTAAAACAAAAACATTAAATTATTTAAAAAAATATTTTCAAACGATATATAATTAAACATATAAATAATATTGCTAAATTGTTTTTATTATGAAGGTATAATGGAACCACAAACCAGTTTTTTTTAAAACAAAAGAACGAACGAAGGACCGACAAAAAATTTAATTAAAGGAGCGGAACATTTCGGTCAATGTGATTCGTTCGGTCTAGTTATTACTTTATATATAGGCACGGATTGAGCAAATGAAAAATATATACATACATACGTATATGTACTCGTATTTAAGTTATCTAGAACTACGGGAGTAAATTCAGTATCACAGCTTGTGATTGGTTGTTTACTTGGGGCCTAACCGCCCGTTTTGAACCACCTACCCGCCAAGACTACATAATAATAAAGTGACCTAGATCCACCCTGAGAACGTCCGCTAACCCTACTACTGATATCTCAGGTAGTCCGTTCATTAGATGTGCATTAAGAAATTTGTGTCCCAGCCTGCAGGCGTACTTGACGATCGTTCAGTGACTAATTATCACAGCCACCAATCTGGAAATATTCTTCCTATTCCTTCTCACTAGCTGATTAGAGAATTTATCATCAAAGAGGAGGTATCCACCTTTTCTGATGCTACTAAGCACCGAGCAACCAGAGGTGTCAGAGTGCAGATATAGTATACATTTTCTTTCTGTCTTTTTTGCACGAACTCAAAATTTTTATTTTGTTTTGCTCAGGTATTTCTAAAAAAGTTACACTTTCATTATTTACATTTCGTAAACATGAATTTTAAAACATGAAAATTTGTGTTTGTTATCACTTTTACATTAAATTACATACTTCATAACAATAAACGTAAATATAAAAATCTCCGGCATGTGCATTTTCATTACGGAAATAACTTTTTAATTAATGTTTTTTAAAACAAAAAATTTTTCATTTTGCTTATTTTCTCTTATTCGTAATATTAAAACACTATATCAGTCTCTTTTATACAAACTCAAAATAAAAAGCTGAGTTTTTCAAAATTCTAACCTCAAAAGTTTCATCTCTGGTTGCTTAGTGCTACTAAGCACTACAATCAGGGCTGTCATAGAATTCAATGTTGTCGGTATTGGATTTGAAAACGACAAAAAAATTACTTTGGTATCATGAAATCCAATGTTGTCGGTTTCATTTTCGAACTAGATTTAATGTCGGTTTTAGGTGTCACAGAAACCAATGTTATCGGTTTTGTAAATATTAGATTGAAACCAATCAGTTGACAGTTGTTGGTTTGTTTAATTTCAAATAAAGCAAGTGACTAAAACGGACTTTTTTAATTAAAATTTCACATGTAGTTAGATATTTAATAAAAATTTAAGTAAATTAATATTAATTCTACAAAAATAAATTTTTACTAAAAATTTTTTTTTCAGGGCTGTCATAGAACCCAAGTCGGTTTTGCTAATTGTCGGTTTTGCAAACCAATATTGGTTTCATTTGGTGTCATGAAACCAAGTCGTTTTTATTATTTTCGAAGACAAATAAAACCGATGTTCGAATCAGTTATTCTATACATTAGTTTATTTGTATGAAATTGTTTATGTAAATGCTTGATAACAATTTTGATAAATCGTAGTGTTTTCGTTTAAATAAAAATAAAAACCTGTTTTTTGATTGCAAATTTCTAATATAAAATATATAATTACTGTCAGTGAAATAAAATGACTTTGCCGTTGTAGGATTTTTATTATTAGAAGAACGCTCACAGAAAGTAAAAAGAATATTCATAAATTACCGGTTAAATACAGAAGCTTTCTGTTTCCATCTTTTTGCCGTGAACCTACGCTTTTTATTGATTCAGCCAACTGTTGTCAAAGAGATCATACAGTTGGCTTATCAAGTTTTGTAAATCCCTTCGCAATGTCAGGATATTTTTCTATAAAATGCATAATTATTAAGTTTTAAATGCTATTTTTTTTTTGGTAGAGAAAAAAAATTATGAGTAAAAATTTATTTTTGTAGAATTAATATTACTTTAAGTAAATTTTTACTAAATATCTAACTGCAGGTGAATTTTTAATGACAAAAGTCTGTTTTCTTCACTTGCTTTATTTGAAATTAAACTAACCAACAACTGTCAACTGATTGGTTTCAATCCAATAAAAAACCGATAACATTGGTTTCTGTGACACCTAAAACCGACATTAATTCTAGTTCGAAAATGAAACCGACAACATTGGATTCTATGACTGCCCTGATTATTTTAATTTTTTCACATTTCTTCTACTTCTACTTGTACCTTATCTACATATATAAATAAAATTAATTTTTGTTTGCCAACGGTCTTATCTGCAATTTGACACTTGTTTATACTATAAGGAAAGTTGTCATACACTTTTGGTCCGGCCATCCACCCCCATTTTTCAACGATTTTCACTCGCCATTGTTTAAAAGGATGTGTGTCGTACTTAACTTTAGCCTGATATGATGTTTTGAAATATTTTATTTACCACTTTTGTTGATGCTTCTGGTAATGTAAAGTAGTGAATGGCTGTGTTTATTTGGATTTGTTTTATAATTAAAATTCTCTTTGTAAACGGATTTCTCTCTTAAGATACCGATAAAGAACGGGGGGGTCAACACCGGGCAAAAACATATAGTCTATATATAAAAATAACATTCATTGTTTGTTTGTTTATTTATTCGTTTGTTCGATTTACAAATTTTTGTTTTCTAATGGATTTATCTGAAATTTGAGATTATAACTCTAAGGAAGGTCGACACACAGTTTTTGACCAGCTACGCCCATTTTTAGGTATTTTCCATGTGTTGTATGGTAAGAGGGATAAAATACAATTACATATCACTCAATTGCTTCAATAGTGTCGTAATTCGAATGGGTCATACCTATATAGATACAAATAATATTTATATAAGTATGACCCATTCGAATTACGACACTGTTTAAGCTGAACACTATATTTGTATGACTCTGACAGAATCAAACTAGGCGCCGACATAATTATTTTGTTTTTTGTGATACACAGCTTAGAAAATTATATGCGATAGTTCAGCACTCACTTTATTGTTTATTAGCTCGCATGTCTGGATAAAAACCTTGACTACAGGCATACATACAGATGCAGGCACACGCATCTCTCGCTTTATTGGACTGAGTTGCATTTATCACACACTTTAAAAATTTTTTTTTTAAAGAAAATTTACTGAAAATCAAAAGTTAATAACAATAATTTTGTGCACAGGTATTTAGGTTAATATATAACTCAATATTCATATTGAAAATTAAACAAAAAAGAGCTTTGTAGAAAAAATAAGAATTTTTTTATGGTTAGAAATTCACAAAACTGAACTAATAATTCACTAATAAGTTATCATTCTAATTAATCGTTTCTGTTTGAAACCAATTCTTAAATTACAATAAACTTAAATCAATCAAAAGAAAGTAACACTAAACATAGAAATAAAAAAAAGTTTGCAAGTATTTGTTTTTTTAAATTTATTTATATATACACACACGTAAATACATACATACATACATATATTCACATGGAACTGTAATTAATGGTGGGTGGTTAGTGGTGGTTGGGATGGTGTTTAACTGGGAGAATCTAAATCTTTTTATATATAATTGTTTTCAGGACAAAATGTTAGTAATAAGAATAATAATAATTTTCTTAACTAATATTTTAGTCGAATGAATAAAAATAAATAAATAAAAATAGTAATAGTTTTTTTATATCTTTTTATTGATTTTTATTTAGATATCTTACTTCGAATGAATAAAAATAAATAAATAAAAATAGTAATAGTTTTTTTATATCTTTTTATTGATTTTTATTTAGATATCTTACTTCAACTTTATGTAGCTTCCTTAGAACTTAAATTGAATTTCTCCTGAAGAAACATCACAAAGTTGAAGTGAAATAATCTATATATTAAATGTTTAAAAAGGAACATTGACAAATTTTTGAATAACATATTTTTACAGTAAAAAAATATAGTCTAGGACGTGTTCAGCTATATGCGAATGAAAGCTTCTTTCGCATAATTGTGTTGAAAATAAAAACAAAATTTCGAAAAAAATTTCCTTCACATTTATAAAAAATGAACGGTTTATATAGACTCCACTTTTAATAAAATATAAAAATCTCTGTCTATTCCAATTCTCAAATCGACTATGTTGCATTTATTATGTTGTTTTACTAAACGTGATAAATTTTCTTTTGTAATCTAATAAAGTAAAACGAAAGTATGCCCCAGAATAAGAGTAATAAGAATTTTTTCCTGTTCGGGAAATGTACAATCTATTTCTAATTAATAAATAAAAACCACATAATAAAATAAAAAATTATAAAAACAAATTTTTTCTGTCTGCCATGGTGCGATTCGTAATATCGTAAAAAAATTAATTATTGCCGCTTCAGCTAAATGCGAACGGAAGCTTCTATTGTATAAGTGTATTGAAAACAAGAACAATACAAAATGGATTCAAGATAGAATTTTTTTTAGAAATTGCCAATAGATTCGTATTGACGGTCTCCTTCAGAATCTCTGGTGATATTAAAAAAACGATCCCATCTTCACAGTTTAAAGTTATTTGTCAAAGTAGAAAATAAAAATTCATATCAAACTCTTAAAAACAGAGTTTCATTCTGACGTCATAAAATAAAACTCTGAGTTTTAACTCCATATTTTTCTATTTGCAAAAACGAATGTGTGATTCAGTAATTCTTGGTTAACTTTAATAGTGTTTTTACACTGAGCACATCTTAGAGGAATGCGTGGAAGATGTTGAAAATGAAAAAAAGTTGTTTACACTACCAACATCTAACATCTACCATCAACTAAACTGTCGAAAAATAAAAGAAAAGAAGACGCATAATTTTCTAAAACAAAAAATATCTTAAAATAAATTTAGAAAAATCATTCATTATTGTTGCTTTGCAAGATCAAATCCATTAGGATTCAAAATTTGAATTTTTATTTTGTTTAATATGTGTACATACTCATGTTATGTATGTATAAATAAATGTTACTTTATAAGTGATGCCACTAAAATCGAAAATACTGCCATTTTTCTAGTGATGGCACGAAAATTATCGAAAGATGTTGAGTGAAACAAAATGAGTTAGGAACATCTTGTAAAGATGTTGGAAGATGTTGATTTTTTCTACATGCATTTTATATGGGAAGATGTTGTCATCTCGCCGAATAGATGGTAGATGTTATATGTGCTCTAGTGCAAAAACACTATAATGCTTTAACATATTCGAGACAGCAGGATACCGACTACACGACAACAAGTGACGTTAGCTACAAATGTCGCCTTGTAGCCATCTACTTAGATGTAAATACACAGCTGTTGGTTATAGAAAGACAGATTTCAGTGGTGCCACGTTAAATTTTTAATAGGTGTGAAAAAAAACATAAACACACATTCATTTGTGTATATAAAGGGTGTTTTTTATAGACTTATAGAAGTTTAAGCTGGCATTACTGTTCAAGATGGCGACCGATTTAACAGCTGTCAAGTGATTTATTCTCAGTTTGGTTTGGCAGTTCATCATGTATAGACTCACGCCTGAACAACGCTTGCAAATGGGCCCAAAACGAGATTGCCGTTGTTCCCGATTTTCATAAGCGAATTTTGTTTAGCGATGAAGCGCACTTCTGGTTGAATGGCTACATCAACAAACAAAATTGCCGCATTTGGAGTGAAGCTAATCCTCAAGTGTATGTCGAAACACCGTTACATTCAGAAAAACTGACTGTTTGGTGCACTTTATGGGCTGGTGGAATCATTGGTCCGTACTTCTTCAAAAACGATGATGACCAGAACGTTACAGTCAATGGTGATCGGTATAGAGCCATGATTATTAACTTTTTCATTCCTGAATTGAACAACCATGATGTCCAGGAGCTGTGGTTCCAACAAGACGGCGCAACATGTCACACAGCTCGTGCCCCAATCGATTTATTGAAAGACACGTTTGGTGACCGCCGAATTTCACGTTTGGACCTGTGAATTGGCCTCCAAGATTTTGTGATTTAACACCGCTAGACTACTTTCTGTGGGGCTATGTAAAGTCATTGGTCTATGCGGATAAGCCACACACGCTTGACCATTTGGAAGACAACATTCGCCGTGTTATTGCCGATATACGGCCGCAAATGTTGGAAAAAGTCATCGAAAATTAGACGTCCAGATTGGACTACATCCGAGCCAGCCGTGGCGGTCATATGCCAGAAATCATATTTAAAATGTAATGCCACAAGATTATCTTTCGGATAAATAAAATTTATGTCAATCGAATAATCCATCGTTGTTTTATTGCAATTTAAAGTTCTATACGTCTATAAAAAACATCCTTTAGATATACTTATAACATATAAGAATGTAAATTCAATTCGATTCATTTCTCTACCACCTTTTGATTGTCAAATAAAATGAAATATTTTTAAACGCTCATTTTTTATTATACTGGCAGCACTAAGTTGTTCATTGCCGCCGACAAAAATAGAAATTAGCCTAAGTAGGCGACAGCTACAACAATGTCCCCGTTTAGACGACGAAACATTTAGAAGGGAAACATTTTGTTTGTTGGCAAATAACGGGTGGAGAAGAGAACATATATTTTGTGTTCGGTACTCGGCGACACGCTTTGTTCACATATTCTTTGTTGATATTTGCTTTACTTCTCTTTTCTTTCATTGTTTTGTGTGCAAAGAATAACAGTAATAATAGAATGTTCGTTGTCGACAACATGTTCGTCTGTGTGACCGTAAAAGAAAAAACAAAAGAGAATTTTAGATGTTTTTCTTCCAAATGTTTCCTCGTCTAAATGGGGACAATGGCTGTGTAGTCAAGTAGCCGTGCTGTCTTGATAATAATTATTTCAATATAAACGCATGTATTCTATTTTTGAAATTAAAAATTAAACTCCCTTTTAAGATTTTTATCTGAGCTTTTATTTTTATGTTGAAAAATAACTATTATAAAGGGTGATCCAACTATAATGTACGATGTTAATTGTGAGTCACATATTAACGTCAAGTTTTTTGCCCAACTTAATATGACATTTCGTTCTGCAGAAAACATTGTTTGCGATAGTTCTGAAAACCGTTGCACAAATCAAAAATTCGAATATGAAATTTTGAGAAATGCATTATCGCATATTACAAAGGACATCTTACTGATCAACTATCAAAAACCCCTTTCTTAAATCGGATGAAAATTATGAGTTTTAGAACCCTTTAAAGTTGTTAATCTTTTACATTGTAGAAAAAAAATAAATTTTCGACAAAAACTTTAGAAGTAAAAAAAATTCGATAAAGCTTACAACCGATTGTTACTTTTTGATTTTACTGAAAAAATGTGTTGTTTATTTGTTAACCTAATTCAAAAAAATTTTAGGTCTTTTTTACGTTAGTAGGCGTGGTTGTCTGCCACCCTATATTTGGCTCGTTTTTGGAAATTAAATAGAATAAAACTGAAAAAGTTACACGAAGGTACGGGAAATATTACATACACTCTAATATAACTAATTTAAGTAAATTTAGCTGCTCGATCCTGCCCGTTTACTTATAAGAAGAAAAAAAAATGTCACAGCCTCGTTATTAAAACCAACGTACTATTGTGGGTATGCTTAAAATGCTATAACTTAATGAAGATTCCTCAAGATTTGAAAACTTTTTTAAAACTTTGGACACTATAAAATTAATACTCACAAATTGTGTCACGCCTACAAAGGGCATAAATACTTTCTATCAATTATCACTACTACTTACAATATTTTCAGTAAGAAATAAAATAAAATAATTACTATTAAATGACTACAGTTCTTAATTTTTTTACATTTTTCTTTTAAACCACACGAATCCGCGAAATTTCTTATGTTGTCTCCAGAAAAGACCTAAGGTCCAAAGAAGAATCAAATCTATGAAACCAGATAGGTAGGTTAGTGTATATACTACCTTCTGTTCTACGGGGGTACCTGACTGCATTTCCCAAAAACAATAAAAGAAACAGTATAAAACTCGACAAGATTACCTCATAGAAATTGTTTCTTATCGGTATTTTGTGTCTCACGTTTATTCTTTAGACAGTAAGCGTAGCACCAAGTCGCGTTATAAAATAATGAGATAAAAAATAAATTATTTATAGTTATTATTTAAATTGTGTTTGCTATAGGCGAAAGTATTATTATATTGAGTAGGTTGTGATGGGTCATTCGGTCAAAGCGATTACAAGTAATAACTACAAACGACATGGTATGACAACTACAGATACAAATATATTTATGGTTTCTTTAGTTCCTTTACAGCTTAAAAGTGAAACCATAGAGCACAAAAAAAAAGTTTTATACAAAAAAAAAATAATTAAAAATTATGAGTCTCTGATACAAATAAAAAATCTAATATAAGTTTTTAAATTTGACTGCGATTTTGCGGCACCCTGTGATTATGGTAACATAAGTGATACACCGTTTCAAAGTAAAAAAGATTTTCTTGAACATTTTTTTAAATTTATAAAATATCTTCATTACTTCAAAATTTATGATTTTTGGAACGGACAAAGTCAAAACGAGCCACTGTGCGTCGTCGTGTTCAATACCGCGAGATGTTAATGGACTTCTTATGGCCAAAAATTGAGGGTATGGCCCTAGGCAATATGTGGTTCCAACTGGATTGTGCCACTTGCCATACAGCCAACGAGATAAAGGCTTGAGAAATTCAATGATCATGTTAACTCATGTCTTGGGGATGTTAATTAACCGCCACGCTGGTTGAACCATAATGCGCGATGTTGTGAGTCACACCCTAGCCTCTAGTTTTTTGTCCAAATTTATTAGGCATTTCTTTGTTTGCAGTGTTTAACAAATTCAACCATGGACACAATTGAGTAGCACGTTAAGATTGTTGAAGCCTTTTACGAAAATGGATGTTCAAATCAAAATGCGTTTCGTGATTGTTTTGATCAACATGGTCAAACAAATGTGTCCACAATCGGGAGAATTGTGAGCAAATTTCAGCAAAGCCAGTTTGCAGTAAATGTGAAAACACCTGTGCATGCGGAAAACATTACTTTTGGTTGTCTTTTTTAGTTCTCAAACTAACTAGAATAATTTAAAATAAAATACATATTTTAGTTTCAAAAGAAGAAGAGCAAAAAAATATGCGACAGAAAGTATTAGACTATTGTAGTCAATTTTCAATTGAAATGACCCAGTTGGATTGTGCTATGTATATTTATGGGTAACGTTTTTTATATACGAGTATAAGCCTTATTGTAAAGTCAACTTATAATATTTTCCTTTAATCGTATGATATTGTTCATTTTCTCTGCGATCTTTTCTTATAATATATTATATTGGATCTAATTATTCATTCCGTGCTGCGATTGCGGAAAGCATTTCTTATGTGGAAAAAAAGTTTGCAATTATTCATTCCGTTGCTAAGGTATTTTTCATGCCGGTATTACCATATTATTGATTCCACAATTTCGCTTTATACGCTTAAATTTTCTTACGGAAAACAAACGGAAATATCAAAAATATAGGAAAAATACAAAATTTTAGCAAAAATAAAATGTGTTTTTTTGTTTTATTTTTCGCAAATAATTTCGTTTTATTTATTGAAAATTTATTTCCTTTTCGTTTATTTAACCCTGCATAACCAATGTTAGTCATTTCGACCAACACAGTTTACTTTTTATAGTAACTTTTATATCCCGTTAGCTGTCGTTGTATCTATACATGTTAAAGTAGCTGATTTAGTTTAGAAACTAATGCTGCTGAAGGCGGGTGCTCTATGTGCTTTAGTTAATCGGCATAATAGTTTTCGTAAAAGTTACGTAGTCGAAACGACTAACATTAGACTTAGTGTAACTATTTTTTGGATAATTTTATCGACCTTAAATTTATAGTTTTTCTTGATTTTTATACTTTTATATACGATTCATGACCTAAGCATACATATATTTATATCAAAATCAAGAGAGATAATCTATTACAAGTTTTATTTTTAGTAAAAAAGATGAAAAATTGTTACACTTTTACCAATATTAGTCGTTTCGACTACCATTATTTTCTTCTTTTATAGTAACTTTTATATCTCGTTCATTGGCGGATTTAGGCCTGCTTTCTTCCTAGGCACTCTTTAATATGCCGCCCTTTTTGATTATATAGGAGTGATTATCCAAAAAAAAAAAATTTAAATATTAAAATTATTGTATATTCATTTATTTTTATTAATTTATATACATACATATAAGGTGTTTCAAAATGGTCTGCATAAGTCTGATTTAAAATTAAAATTTTTTTTAAATTCATATTAAAATTATTTTTAAAACTGCTTATATAAAATATGTATGTATTTAAAAAAAAAATCTTGCCCTGACCGGGGGTTAAACCGCAACATCTGCAGTTGAAAGCTATTTTTAATATCATTTAAAAATACACGAGGTGTGATCAAAAAATAACCGTTATTTTCAATTTTCGTGAGGTACGTATGTTCGATTTTCGCATTTTTTTTATGTTGGTACACATGTCTGTTATTTCTGTTGACAATATCAGCCATTTTGGATTGTCAGTTGGTTTTTGACAGATAAAAAGGTTAGTCGTCTTTTTTACTATTTCAAAAAATGGATCAAAGAAACTATTAAGTTTTGCGTAAAAAATGAAATTAAATGTGCAAGGACATTTGAAATGTTGACTGTGGCGCTTGGCGAGTCTACTATGAGCAGAACACAAGTTCAATTGTGGTGGTCAATGACGATGCTCATCCAGGTCGCCCGAGCACGTCAACAACCGATGAAAACATTGAAGCAGTGAAGAATATGATTTTGGATCGAAGCGAAGATTGTTCCAAAATTGCTGAATTTTGACCAAAAAAATCGTCGCTTGTTCTTATTTTTTTGGCCAAAAACAACACCGTAGTCATTCCTCAGCCACAGTATTCACCAGATTTGGCCCCAAAACTGAAGACACCGATGAAAGGAAAGCGTTTTGCTACGATTGAGGAGATAAAAGAAAAATCGAAACAGGAGCTGTTGGCGATACCAAAAAGCGCATTTCAGAAGTGTTTCGAGGATTGAAAAAAACGCTGGCATACGTGTATTATATCTGAGGGGAAATACTTTGATTGGTATAAGATAGTTATTGATGAATAAATAAATACTTTTTGAAGTAATTAAAAATAACCGTTATTTTTTTATCATACCTCGTATATGGTTAGAAGCAATCATAAATCTAACCATACTATGTTTCCACCAGAATATGGTTCCCTCAACCATATTTTTTCTTTGCGTGTGTCAAAAAAGTTAAAGCAATGTATTTATATGAAGCAAGCTACATAGTGACGCGTGTGACGCAAAAAGTTAAGCAACTTTTCACGCGTTGTAGGCAGTTGACAGTTGACAAGTTGTTGTAAAAAGCAAAATTTAAATTGAAAAAATCAATGAAAAATTAATGGAATAGGTAAAGTATTATATACTAAGCATAAAGTATTATATACTAAGGGATACGCTAATTATAAAAATAAAAAAAACCGGACGACATCTCTTTCTAAATATATTTTCCGTACCCAAATTCTTCTTTTATGTGTTCATCGTAAATATAACCATTTGTATGAAATCAAAAAAATCTTGAAGTAAAATTATTTTGTTATCCATTTTGTTGTGTCACTACCAAAATTAAAATATAATTTCTTTCAACAGCTGATTATAAAAAAAGTATTAAAAGCGTTGTGTGTAAATCATTGCTTTAAAAGCGTAAAAAGCTCAAGAAGTATGAAGCGCGTGCTGTGTACCTTCACCTTTAGGTTAGTAAGAAAACTATTGCTCAAATTTAGATGAATATATAACATTCAAAAGAATCGAGTATTTTTCGATAATTTTCATTAAAAATGTACTGCTTAGAAAATATTGACATTTTAGCCTTTTAAATGTTTATTAAGTTAATAGTATTTTTAGTCTTTAGAGCTATATGGTTTTTTAATATAATTTTTTTTTTGGCTTATATGACGGAAGAAAAGTGCATTCACATTTTGCTGAGCTAACCCTTTACTTGCATTATTTTTTTTATTAAATTACTACACATTAATAGAATTATAATGACTCGGCGGTTTAAATTTAAATCTATAATTTTTTACTTTAACACGTGATAACTGTTAATTGAGTCTCTCTCGGCTTTGTCGTCAGAGAGAAAAGAACACAATGAAAATTATGCTGACTCTTATAAATAAACAAAAGGTAATAAATAGTGCTATAATTAAAACCAAAATTAATAACAATAAATAATAATAATAATGAATGCTTTCAAAATTAAGACACAAAGGGTGGTGTTTTTTTTTTTTTGCATTTTTGTTAAATAAAACAGAAATGTAGAAGTGGTCGATAAATTAAGGTAATTAAAGCTATTTCACACTATAATACTAGTCGCTGGATTTTCAATGTATTTTGCTAAGAAAACAAAGAAAAAACAAATCAATTAAATTCATACTGTTTTTGTCAAATATCAATATTTTAAATTCGCACATTTTTGTTAAATATTACCTGCGTTCCAGTACTTTTTATGTAAAGTTCGGGCAAATGAGAATAAAGAAAAATAACTCAATTAGAGACTAAAACAAAATTTTTAGCTCCAAAATAAAACGATAATGAATTTACATATATAACATTAGATGTGTTCCCGTAATTTACTTTGTGAGTCTGCGCGGGGGTGCCCAAACTTACCCAAAACAAAATTTGGGCACGTGAGAGACAATTTGAGAAAGTAATATTCTTCTTCTTCCTACCCGAAACAACCTGAAAAGCTTTCTTCGGGCTCATTTGGTAAGATTGTAAAACAATCAGCTGTTGTAAAAAGTAAATAAACAAAATAAAATAAAATTTCTTAAGAGTTTAAATAAAAATATTATTAAAAAGTGCTGAAGAATGTAAGGAAAGACCAAATTTTTAATTTTTATATAATAATAATCTTTTAATTAAAATGTCAAAAAACTTTGCCATTTTTTTTCTTTTGGCTAAAAATTTGAGTTGCGTACTTTTAAACATTTTAGTCTTTAATTGAGAGTTATTTCTCTTTACTCTCATTTGCCTCCGAACTTTAATCAAAAAGTAGGTGAGCGCAGCTATTGCAAATATATCGAAAATAGCGCACATGCCGCTTTTGTCTCATCTGTGAAAATTTTAGAAAGTTCGCAAGAGTGCAAAAGTGAAGTATAAATATTATAATTTCTAAGTGCATTAATTAAAGAATATTGCTAAGATAAATGCAAAAAAAATTATTTTTAAGCTTCCATTACGCGCTAAGAATTCCATAAGCATCTACAGACATTTTATTGGTTATACAAATAAGGATGACAGAACGAACTTTTTTATGGTTGTCTTTAATTTGACTTTCTTTTAAATAATTATTTCTGCACTGTATTTTTAATCAAGTGAAAAAGTCTTTGTGAAAACGAAGCCGGTGTTCGTCATAAAATGGCGGATAACGAAAGCAATCTTAAAGACACATGTGTGCGTGTTTGTAAACGTAAGAATACAGAAATAATATTGCCATGGCTGATTTTGGGGTATTTTTGTTGTAAATTTGAATTTTGTTACATTAAAGTATTATTTCAGTACTAAAAAGAAAATTAATTTAATCAATATTTGTCATTTCATTATAATTTATGAATACACTTTAGTTGGCGCCTCTGCCATGAGTCAATGGCTGGTAAAAATTACAGTCAAAAACAGTGTTAAAATTTTCAACTTAAATTGACGCTTTCGATTTAAAATCTGTTAAATGTTTTCCACTTTTTGGTTTATGCACGATTTTTGCAGTTTTAAGCTTCGTTTTTAAACTTTGTTTTTGCTTGGAAAAAAACAACTTAAAAGAAATATAAACAAGAATTAAATATAAGCAACAAAGAGTTTTGCTTACATTTTTTATATTTGTTTCTCTCTATCATTTGTTGTTTCCTTCTTATAACACAGTACAACAGCCAATCTGGGTGGTGAGAAATTCCAAGTCAGGGTGATGGTACTAGGTCAGTATAGTAAAACCCTCAAAGGGTTTGGCGTTCGTATGTGTCAGTTTTTTTTATGACCTTTTAAATTTCTTCCTTATCTTGATGTTTTTTCGCTTAGTTGTAACATTTTGGCAAAAACGTAGTTTAACATAACTCGAGAACCACTTGTCCGATTTTGCTAAAACTAACTCAAAAAAATTTAGAATTACAATTTCTCTAATCTGTTTCTATACCGTTTTCCTATATGTGCAACACTCGCGAAGTTAAAAATGAATGTATGAAGGGAAAAAAGTATTTTTTGCCTAAAAATTTAAATATTTTTTTTTTTAAATTCATAAAAAATCCAAAATGGAAAAAAGTGCTAAAACTAATTACTTTCGCGTAAAGTCACATAACTCATGAGCAAAAAAAGGCATAGATCATGAAAATCGATGCACGCGTTTCTCATTTATTCACAATTAGGTAAATGTATGAATTTCAAAAATTTGCTCCAGATATGCACAACATTATTTGGAGAAAACATTGACACTCACAAGCCGAACTCTTTCATATTTTTCTGCTTTACTAAAAGAGAAATATTGATGTGGCAACACTGGTTCTGTAATGTTCACATAAAACATGCATTGTCATTATACTTCTTCTCTTTCTCACACTGGTTCTGTGATTTTTGTCATTCAACAAGTGCCGACGAACGCGAACAGTAAAAGTGATTTTTCTCCAGTTTTTTAAAAGTGAACAAAACTGAACAGAATATGGAACTGTGTAAGCCAGATATAAATAGCTTTTGCTACTGCTGTGGTCAATATGTCTCAACACATAAAAAAAGGGGAAATTTCAGTACTGATTTTGTTCAAACATTCGAGATGTACTTCAACCAAAATGTTATAGTGAACGAAAATTGGGTACCAAATATAGTGTGTAAAAGCTGCTACAACCGTCTAATGGATTGGAAAAATAGAAGACGTGAAAGTATGCCATTCGGTATCCCAATGACTTGGACTAATCCTGGCGAAGGTCACAATCCATTGAATTGCTATGCATGTGCGAATAAAGGAGCCGCAAAAAGGATAAGAAAATCGTATAATTACGTTGGTGTTGCAAGTGCCGCAACACCATTGCCTTATTCGGACCACATTCCTGTGCCAAAAGCTTCTAGCCCAGATATTTTCTCTTCTACGACTGCTCCGACATATCATGCACGTGATGATCCCCCATATGAGCCATCAGTATCCAATAAGCCAATTTTAATAAATCAAAATAAGCTTGATTCAATTGTTGCCAAGTTGGAATTAACACAGCATAAATCGGAAGAGCTGGCTTCCATTTTGAAATCAAACAATTTGTTGGCACCCAGTGTGAAAGTCACAGCTTATCGAAGTCGTCAGGCAACACTCCAAAGTTTATTCCTTGTGAATGATGAAAAAACTTCTGCATATTGCCCGGATGTAGGAAAATTGATGGACGCAATGGAAATGAAATATGAAGCAGATGACTGGAGATTATTTATTGACAGTTCAAAACTCAGCTTGAAGGCGGTTTTACTGCATAAGACCAATAAAAAACCTTCAGTTCCAATCGCCTATAATACAGAAACGAAAGAAACAAATGATGCACTGGAAAATATTTTAAAAATGGTTAACTACGCCAAACATATGTGGCGCATATGCTGCGATTTAAAAGTTGTAGCAATGCTTTGCGGTCTTCAAAGCGGCTATATAAAATATATGTGCTTTTTGTGCGATTGGGACATACGATTTTCCGGTGACCAATATGCATGGTTGGAAACTCTAAGAGCACAGCAGGTTACAAACGGCCAATATTATTCGTGAGCTGAGATATTGCTGCCTGCACTGCATATTAAACTTGGAATTGTTAAGAATTTTATCAAAACTGTCGTCAAAAGAGATGAAGTTTTCTTGTGTTTGAAACTAATTTACCCGAGACTCAGCGAAAGTAAAATTAAAGAAGGTAAGTTATAATATCACATTCATTTCAAATTTGCCTCACGGATCTAGAAAATTTTGGAAGCTTTCAAAAGCCTTGAGAGGTAAAAGTTCAAACATGGCAGATTTGCACCAGGGAAATGTTATTTTGAAAACTAGTGAAGAAAAGGCTAACGCAGTAGCAGACGTATTTGAAAGTTCACATAGTATTACTATTGACAATACATCTCCCTTGGACACTAAAGTATCTCTATATACTAATTTCATAAATAGTAATTTTACTGACTCATTTCATGAACTGACAAATACTGTTGAGGTCAAATCACTAGTTTTTCTTTTAAAAAATAATAAAGCCCCAGGTTTGGACGGTATAAATTCCATAATTCTGAAGAATATGCCTGATTATTTTTTTGAAACGTTAACTAGAATATTTAATTTTTGCCTAAAGTTTGGATATTTTCCTACTGTTTTTAAAAAAGCTAAAGTTATTGCTATTGTTAAGTCTGGGAAAAAGCCTAACTTACCATCCAGCTATAGACCAATCAGTATCTTAAGCTTATTAGATAAGATTTTTGAAAAAATAGTCCTCAAGAGGATCTTAAATTTTTCTATGGACCATAACATTATCAACAGTCGACAGTTTGGGTTCCGTAAAGAACACTCCACTACACATCAGCTAAAAAGAGTAGTAAATTTCATTACGGAAAATAAAAGCAACCGCAAGAGTACAGGTGTAATCTTTCTTGATATTGAAAAAGCTTTTGATTCTGCTTGGCATGATGGGTTGGTGTTTAAGCTCAACTCTTTTGGGTTTCCAATTTATCTGCAAAGGATTATTAAAAGCTTTTTATACAACCGTTCATTCGTTGTTTGTGTTAATTCAACTTTGTCAAGCGAAAGGCAAATTCCTGCAGGCTTACCGCAAGGTTCTGTACTGTCCCCAATACTGTACTCAATTTACACTTCTGACATTGTCGTGCGTAGCAACTACGAAGCAGCATTCTATGCAGATGATAGTGCTTTCATCTGTTGCGGGAAAGTATCCAATGCAATAATAAAAAGAATGAGCGCTTGCTTAGAATCGGCACATAAATATTTTGATAAATGGAAGATTAAAGTTAATGATCTAAAGACGCAGGCCATAATATTTCCATATAATAAGTCTCCAAAACGTATACCAACTCTGAACTTAGTGTCGCGAGGAGGCATCATACTCTTAGAGGATGATATTAAATATTTAGGCGTTATCTTAGATAAAAAATTGACGTTTAGACAACACATTAATTACATATGTGAAAAAGCAATTATTTGCGGTCGGGCACTTTACCCTCTACTTAATAGGAGATCAAAACTGAATTTAAAAAACAAGTTATTAATTTTCAATATGTGTATTCGTCCGATCATGAGCTATGCTTGCCAGGTTTGGTTTCATAAAACCGCTACTACTCACACAAAGAAACTGCAAATAATTCAAAATAAGAATTTGAAAATAATACATAGGCTTCCACCTAGATACTCCACTGAGCTATTGCACAGGAATAATAACTATTTAATGTTTAATACATTTGCAAGGAAACTGACTCTGTCATTTAATGAAAAATGCAGGTTGTCTGAATCTGAAACAGTAAGAGGTTTGGGGAACAACCACTGAGGTTTTTTGTTTTTAAAAAAAAAACCTAATTAGTGTTTGTTTTGATAAAAACTTCTTTTACTGCCAAAGATTGTTATAAGGTTTTTTAGAAAAACAACTTTTCCTTAACTCTGTGATATTATTAGTTTATTATATTCAATTTTTAGATTCTAATGCTGTAGTACTATTTAGTAAAATCTCATAAACATGTATTATAATAATATGTAAAAATTTAAATCGTTAATAGAAAATAAATAAATAATAATAATAAAATAAATAAAAATAAATAAATAAAATAAAAAATTATAAAAATGTTTACTTAATCAAGATCAAGGATCAAGATAAGGAAAATACTTAAAAGGTCATAAAAAAAACTGACACATACGAACGCCAAACCCTTTGAGGGTTTTACTATACTGAAATAATACCATCACCCTGACTTGGAATTTCTCACCCCCCAGACAACAATCCCAAAAATGTTCCATAGTGTAATTCAATAAATTGGGAAAAAATGAAGTGTCAAAAGTATTGAAGACATCTTGCAATATTTGCACTCTTTATTCAAATTTTTTTCCACATTTACTGATCAACTACCAAAATTTAATTTTTACTTCTTTTCGTCTCTTCATTCTGTCTGTGATTTCTTTTTCAGTGTTACCATATCATTAAGTCCTTCTGTCAATATCCCGTACTAACGAATTAATTTGAAAAATCACATTACTCAGTATTATAGTATGAAGCGTGCTTTTTTCTTTTTTTCGTGCTGTTCGTTTCAGACATGTTTGACATATAAAATGTTTTCTGGGATTTCGTTGCTGTTCTTAAATATATATAGTTGTAAATGCATGTATTTGTTTTGTATATTTAAACGCTTTTATTTGATTAAAAAAAATTAAAAAAATAGCATTTTATGATCATTATGTGAGTTATTATACTTGTGGGCAAGGCGAATTCATACAAGATGATATCAAGAAAGCAGCTGTGCGCTTCAAATTCTTTCTTGACTTGTCAAAATTGTTACATTTATATGGTCAATGTATATGAGCCATGGCTGTCTTTTTTTGACAAATCAAGAAAATTTTAAAAACAGAGATGCTTCATGATTTCACCTTATATGAATTCGCCTTGCTTGTGGCTAACCCAACGGACCATCATACATATAACTAACTGTAACGTTTCAAAAGTAGTTATGTGTATAATTTTTTCCATTAAAAACTGAATATACGAGTATGTATCATTTATATATAAAAACAATCTGTATCCTATAGTGTTTTCAAACTGAGTGAATTTAACGCTTTTAACGTTAAATCCAAGTTATAAAAACTGTATTTACCATACAAAGCGAATTAAATAAATCCACATTAAATGCTATTTTGGAATTGAATTTAAGTTGGATTTATGAAATACAACACTATTTTTGTCCGTTAAGCTCACTGCTACCAAGTTAAAAAGATCTGTAAATATAGCAACAGCTGATGTTATTGAATCACTACATAGTATAAAGCAAAGTCGCTTCCCGCGTCTGTCCCTATATCTGTATGTATACTTAGATCTTTAGAACTACACAACGGATTTTGATGCAGTTTTTTTAAAAAGATAGAGTGATTCAAGAGGAAGGTTTATATGTATAATCTTAGAAGATTTAATGTCACAAATCCGGCCGGCAGGTAGCGCTATAGTCGGTATCTGGCTTATTTGCCTACTACCTGTTTTTACCCGGTCTCGCACGGTTCTTTACTCTATGAGTACGATTTCTTAGTGTAAGAAGATCGAATATATAAAAATTTTAAAGCAAGACAACGTTTGCCGGGTCAACTAGTGAAATAGTAAAATGGAAACCATTTCAAATATTTTCAGAAGAAAATGCATTCAATGGCAGCAGCAATAAAAGCATTTCGAAGAAAACAAAGTTTTTCGACGAAAGGCAAAGAAAATATGTGTCTCGAAAGTGTATTTACCAAAGATCACACATGTTGAGGTTGCTGTACAGTTGGTCAAATAAGTTTTGTACAAAGTAACGCATCAAATACACTTATTTCTAAGGGAAATTTTTAATTGTTTTGTATAAATTTATTTGATGCACTGTATGTTAAATACTAATTTTAAAAAATTTGCAGTGTGAACGCAAAATCATCTGTTGGTGAATTTAATGTAATTCAGTATTTAACTTTCAGTATGAAAACACTATTACAGAAAAGTCTTCAATTTTAATTGATATTTTAGTTTTGTAATGCTTGATGATTGTATACAATCTGTAATATCGATTTTCTCAAATATTTAAAATAAGTGTATGTAAATGTGAAAGGGCGGCACAAGTATACTTAACAAGCATACACCACAAACATGTGAAATATTTTATAATAAAAAGTGCTTGTAAGCCATTTCAAGTAAGCTTGTGCAGCCATTTATGTATGTATATTACTTAATGTTATAAATTACTTTTATTTTTTTTTTTCATATTCAAAAGAAAAGAAATGTACGTAAATACTTTTTATGATTTCTTTTTTAATTTTTTTCTTGTTTCATTAATTTAATTTTTAATTATATTCTAAAGAAGCTATCCTAAATTGGAGCGAAATATTGATATAAAAATAAATAATTATAATCCCACCTTATATTTATAAGCTTAAAAAAACTAGCTGTTTTAATATAATTAGCACACCAAGTAGTTAAATTTTGCGAGTATGGTTCACAACACTTAAGGCCGAGGCACATAGAATCCGTCATACGTTATCCGTCGCCTTTTTCAACTGACAGCAACGTATTGACAGATGAGCTTGTCACAATGAATACTTTGTCGAAGTATAAAAACAGCTGTTTTTCAGTCTGCTGTTTAAAACTATTATTTGATATGGAGTTGGACGAGATTTTAGCATTTTTACTTACATTTGTACATCTTCAATTAGTTTGTTTTCCATTTAAATTTTTCTGATATTTATTTCTAAATTTTACATTTTAATTTTAATACCGCCACAAAACATAAACAATTACTTGAGTTAATATCATTGTGCAACCATCAACTTATTTTTCAATATAAAATTTTACGACTCTGTCAAAAATATATGTATTTACGTCAACCACGAACAAAATGTAAAAAAACGAGAAATTAACAGCCGGTCTGACAAGGTTACCTAATACTATTTCACTACAATAAAAACCAACTGATATCTGTCAACGTACTTGACGTGCGGCAAAAGATAAAAGTTCACCAACCATGAATTTAACTTGGTTGTCAGTTGAAAAAGGCGACGGCTAACGTATGACGGATTCTATGTGCCTCGGCCTTTAGTTGTTGCGAACCATAACATAGTTGCATATTAATGTTACTAGACTTATCCATAAAAATACACACGTGCATGCAAAAAACTATGAAGTTGAAAGAAAACAACGTTTAAAAAAAGAAAAACGGACTGCACTATATTAAATATATTTTGTTAAGGTTAATAGTGCATTTACATTGAACCGAAATCTATTAGATTTGATATGAAATTTCTTTTTAAATCTATACCCTTTACATTACATTCTTTTTGACATATATCAAGATTTAATTTTCGGAACAAGAACAAACTGCACTAAATTTAATATTAATATAATAAATAACACTTATCATTTTTTGTGTATGTATTTCATTGATTTTAAAATATTTTTTTTTATTTTAATGTGTTTAATTTAATTTTCTTTTTTGTTTTGTTTTTTTTTTTTCATCCAAACGTCAAATTTTCTTGTGCAGTGTCGTATTTTTTTGGCGTATTAATAACAAAACCACAATTGTATGACGAAGTACACCAGGATTTTGACTAGTGTTTGGCAAAATCTAGTAACAAACTAGATTTTATATTGGAAATCTAGTCAAATTGAACTAGATTTCGATTAAAATCTCGTATGAACTAGATTTGGCTTCAGTGTAAATTGCCTATAAATGAAATTAAAAAATCTAGATATTAAGGTGTATCTATTTTTCGATAACGAGAGTTCACAAAAAACAGACATGTCACGAGTTCGCAAAAAAAAAATCAGAATAGTTCCAACCTATTAGAACTGCCAAATACAAAAGTTTCTAGAACTAAATTTTTTTTAATTATTCCGCATAAATAAAGACGGTTTAAACATAATTAATTTTTTTAATTTTAGCCTTAAATTAATATTTATTTAAAAATTTAAATTCTTTAAATTATTTTCATATACAGTAAGTTTATTTATAAATTTTTGGCAGCACTAAAACAGAAACAACAACTACATGACAGATAAAGTTAAAGTTGTCAGATATTTTCTCTTATTTTGTGATCTGTTAGCAAACAAAAATTTGGGAAATTTAATAATGATACTCACGAAGTAGATCAAAATACTCAGCATATTTGCAAAATGTATATGTGCACAAATACTGACATACTGAGCCAAAAATCGTGCTTTAATATCAACAAGGATGTAGTCATTTTGAAAATCCCGTTGTAAATTTTTTAACAAGCGTGTACAAATCAACAATGGTTGGTTGTTAACTCTAAAAAAAAGCTGCGATTTAAAATTTTTGACAACGCACGTTGTCAACGTGTTAACGAATGTTGTGAGATTGACAACGCATCTTGTCATTTCAACAACCGTATGGTATCATTTCGACACTAAATGGTGTCATATTGACACCAGATAGTGTCAATTTATCACAGGTATGGTGTCACACCATTCCTTGTCAATTTGACACCGTTCCATGTAAATTCTGCAACGCTATATTTTCAATATGAGCAAAAACGTGGTTGATACACTATTGACACCGTTTGTGGTCATTTTGAAAATGGATGGTGTCATTTTTTCTCTAGGTGTGTGAATTCCCTTAATATATTGTGTGTTCTCTTTGTTTATTAATTTTTTTAAGTAAAATAGTTGTGAGCATTTAAATATTTTGTTTTCAAAGAGTAACTTGTTTTTTTCTTCTTTCAAATATTTCTATTGGTTTGTTTCAATTATTAGGTACTAAAAGGCTATAATTTTATGGAAAATTCCATAAAATAATTTTTTCTAAGCGTGGTTGTTTTTCCGAAGTAAGTTTTCATAGTTGAAAAAAAATCTGTAAAATATTCTTGACATAAACTTGTAAAATTGCTTTGGATAGTTCGATGTAGCCAATTTCGTTACAACGAATAACTCAAAATAACGCAATTTTTTCTGGATTCCTCGAACAAACCTCTTTATTTAAAAATTTTTCATAAAAAATGCTGTATAGTCATAACGAAGAAATTCTGAGCTATAAAGCCTCTATATACCAAACTATTGTTTCAAAAGCCTCTGTACAATGAAAAAAATATAACATTTTAAGTATGTAAGTCGTTAAAGTCACGTTATCAAAAGCCTCTACATAACAAAGTGTTTTATGTTTTATTTAGCTCTTGAATAGTGAATTTTTATTACACAAAATTTTTGTGTCAAATATAAATTCTTTTCGTATTTCCTCAAATTTGTTTATACTAAGGTTTTACTGATACATATGTATAACGACTCAATAGCCAAGAATCATAGAAATACAAAATTACACCATCCTGCACAAATGACGTTACGCGATGTGTTCCTATTGGCTAATAATTCACAGCTAAATAAAAGAGAGAGAGAGAGAGAGAGAGAGAAATGTATTATTTTTGTCTTCAAACAGTGGGCAATGTACGTCATCTTGTACTGCTATCATTCTTGTCAATAGCTATAACGAAGTATTTTTCGATCCCTTCAGTTGTGTTATATTGAATATTCACTGCAATAACAATATTAAAAAATAAAAACAAGGATTTAGTGTTTAGCCCAAAATTGTTTGGAAGAGTTGAGACATACTCGTAACGTATTTTTTTAACATGTAGCTTGGTGTTGCAATTTTGTAAACTGCAACCACATTTGTAAAGGGTGATTAAATTTTAAGGGCCGATGTTGATTTTGAATAAAACACAAATTATTTAGGAAATTATTGTCATTTCTTTTTATTATGATAATATGGTATGGTTCAATTATGTATGGAACAAAATATCGGCCAAATGGCCACCGCAACTTCGGCGGAACACCTCCATCCGATGGTTCAAGTTTTCGATGACGCTGATGCATAATTAAGGTTCTATGCCGTTAATATGCCGAATTATCTCATCCTTTAGTTCTTGAATTGTTGCTGGCTTATCGACGTTTACGTTTTCTTTCAATTAACCTCAAAGAAAGAAGTCCAACGGTGTCAAATCACATGATCTTGGCGGCCAATTGACATCGCCACCACGTGAGATAATACGGCCATTGAATTTGTCGAGCAAAAGAGCCATTGTTTCGTTAGCTGTATGGCAACTGGCACCGTCCTGTGGAAACCACATATCGTCCACATCCATGTCTTCCAATTCGGGCCATAAAAAGTTCGTTATCATTTCACGATAGCGAACACTATTCACAGTAACTGTCTGATCGGCCTCATTTTGGAAAAAATACAGCTCGATGATGCCGCCAGCCCATAAACCGCTCCAAACAGTCAATCTTTGTGGGTGCATTGGTTTTTCGACAATCAATCTTGGATTATCATTCGCCCAAATGCGACAATTCTCCTTATTGACGAATCCACTGAGGTGAAAATGTGCCTCATCACTGAAGATGATTTTGTTTGAAAATTGATCTTCCACTGTTACCATTTCTTGCTACCATTGTGACCATTGACGGTGTTTGGAATGGTCAAGAGGCTTTAGTTCTTGAGTCATTTGCACTTTGTAAGCGTGTAAATGCAAGTCTTTAGGCATAATGTTCATCAACGACGAGCGTGAGAGGTGCAATTTTTGGGCACGATGACAAGTTGAGGTGGACGGCTCTTCAGCCACACTATCGCGAACAGCAGCAATATTTTCTGCAGTACGAGCATGCACTGGTGTTTTCACATCTCCTACGGACCCGGTTTACTAAAATTTTTGCACGATTTTTCCGATTGTACGCACATTTGGACGATTAAATTGACCGAAAAATCACGAAGTGCACGATATGCATTTTGATTTGAACGTCCATTTTCATAATAAGCCTGAATAACTTTAACGCGTTGCTCGATTATGTATCTTTCCATGGTTCAAATTGAGTTAGTCTGAAATTGAGAAATGTAAAATGAAATGAAGAAAAAAACTTGACGCTTAGGTGTGGTTCACATCCAACATCAGTCCTTAAAATTTAACCACCCTTTATTAAACCTAGTCGAACGGAACAGGTACAATTGACGATTATTTTACAAATAACTAAGAAATTCTTTACTTTTAAAATTTTATTTAACAATTTGTTATTTTATTGTGTAATTGTATTGTTTTATTTTTGTGTATTCATAAAAAAAATTATTCAATGTCTATGGATGCTGAGGTTGCCATATCTAAAATCAAAAATATGGCAACTTTAAATGCTTGAAGTTTACGTTAAAAGTTATGAGCAACGCAAACTTATCTTTGCCTTATCATACACTTTTTAATTTGAAGTATGTTTGTAATAACCAAAAAGCATTTATCTGTTCGATAACATCCTACTTTTAGTTATCGCTTAGTTGTAATAATGGCCCTAAGAAATTTGACTTTTTATTCACTTTTCTTTAATTTATAGAAAAATTTAATAATATTTTTCAGCTTTGCGGGTCCTTGGTCTGATTTGGATCAAATTTGGTCAAACCGTTAATAATATCATATTAAACGATTATAAAAAATTAATTTAATATAGTTTAACTTTTTTCTTATTTTTATGTCATTTTTAAATTTCAGGATATATGGGAAGGACACAAATCCTTGTTTCCAAACTTTTAAAATTTTGCATTGCGTAATGTTTTAACAACCTTGTATTATGGCCTCGTAATAGGAAATCATGGCACTGGGCGTCATGCATTTGAAAAATACCGAAGAAAAAATTTTTCTTTGCGGTATTGTAGGGGTGGCGAGACAATTAGTTTCTTCCTTTTTAAGCTACAAGATGATAAGCAAGGTAACCACAAATATGCAGTAGCACAGCATGGAGAGTTATGCATGATTTATTTGTATGTTCCAAAACTTTTTACGAATTTTGGCATGGGTTTGTTCGTGCATAATTTTGCATATTTTGTTCACCATCAATCGCTTCTCGCGTCTGTCCCTATGTCTGTATGTATGCTTATATCTTTAAAACTAAACAACGGATTTTGATGCATTTTTTTTAAAAGATAGAGTGATTCAAGAGGAAGGTTTATTAGTCTTGGAAGGTTTAACGTCACAGATCCGCCCGGCAGGTAGCGCTATAGTCGGTATCTGGCTTATTTGCCTACTACCTGTTTCTACCCGGTCTCGCACGGTTCTTTACTCTATGAGTACGAAGATCGAATATATAAAATTTTAAGGCAAGACAATGTTTGCCGGGTCAACTAGTAGCATATACAGGGTGGGCCAAAAGAAACCAAGGGGTGTAAAAGTTTAATAACTTTTTTGTTTATTAATTTTTTTTTATTTTTTCTTTCAGATTATATAGACAACACTTGGAGAATTTATAATGGAGAAGTTCACAACTGAACAGAGAACCAGAACAATAGAATTTTATTATTTAGAGTTGGCCAGAAATGAAATCAACTTTATTGAAAATTTGATTATGAGTGATGAAGCTCATTTTCATTTGAATGGCTTTGTTAACAAGCAGAACTGTAGGTTCTGGGGTTCTCAAAATCCAAGAGCCATTCACCAACGCCAATTACACCCCATCAGGTGTACAGTATGGTGTGGGATCACATCTGAAAATGTCATTGGGCCCTACTTCTTCGAGAATTAAGATGGAAGTGCTGTAACCGTAAATGGAGAGCGGTATCGTTTTATGATAGAAAATTTTTTACGTCCTGCTCTTGAAAACAGACCTGGTATGTGGTTTCAACAGGACGGAGCCACTGCCCATACTGCCCAAGACACAATGGCACTTTTAAGTCAAATTTTTGGAGAGCGAATAATTTCTCGAAATTCGGAAATTATTTGGCCAGCGCGATCGCCAGATTTGACAGCAACCGACTATTTTCTTTAGGGTTTTTTGAAGGAGCGAGTGTATGTGAACAAGCCAGAGACAATCCTTGAACTCAAGGCAAACATTGTTGCAGAAATTCGAACGCTACAGCCACAAGTTTTGAAAGATGTTATGGAAAATGCTCTAAAAAGAGCCCATCAGTGCAAAGCTGAAAACGGTGGTCATTTAAGAGACATCATTTTTCATACTTAGTGTAAAAAAATTTCCATTTTGTATATTATATAATCTGAAAGAAAAAATAAAAAAAAGTTAATAAACAAAAAAGTTATTAAACTTTTACACCCCTTGGTTTCTTTTGGCCCACCCTGTATTAACTTTTATTTGAATCCCTTCATTTAGTTCAATGTAAAATACAACACTTGCCTGCTTGTCATCCATTGAAGGATGAGAATCAAAATATTCATATGTGGACATAAAAATCACAAAATGGAGCAACAAATGAT
Source organism: Thelaira solivaga (assembly GCA_947397855.1). Classification (NCBI taxonomy): domain Eukaryota; kingdom Metazoa; phylum Arthropoda; class Insecta; order Diptera; family Tachinidae; genus Thelaira; species Thelaira solivaga. The sequence continues at coordinate 18,311,523 of OX377615.1, read as the reverse complement.
TGAATTTTCATTGTACTGTTTATCAGACTGAGCGGCAACTTAAGCGGAGCTGATAGGGCTTTTTTTTACAGATGGTATATTTTGCTTTCACTTGAACTTAAGAAAAAAATGCAAACTTTTTTTGAAATGAATATATTACTAGGCGCACAATTTTGCTTTCAAGTTGTAAAATATAATTTTTTTTCCAAAAGACTGCTGCTAAAATGAAGACATTTAATGGTGCTCCTGAAAAGATGTTTATTTTTATAATATTCATTTTTATTCTAATAGGCTATTTAGACATACACGTTAATTGAGTAATTAAGCATTTTACGCAATTATCGCCTTTATTGAGCTCAATTTACCATAAAAATTTGCATTAAATAAATACGCAACTGATTGCATGTTATAATGAAGTCCAAATCAAAATGCAACTCTTTGTTGTACCCTTAAACATCAACTCAAAAGTGATATTTTCAGTATTAAAAAAAGAAAACGTAAATAAATTTAAAAATAAATGTCATAAAAAGGAAATTACAGCCGAAGTTTCCGGTATATAAATTTTATAAAATTGTTATTGAAAATAATTTTTAAATAACTAATTTCTTTTAATCAATAGCTTGCCTTCAAAACTGGATTGCACTGATCGGAGTAGTTCAATATTTTTAGTATAAGCTACAAAATTTTTTTTAAAAGTTAACTTTCTTTTAATTTTTTATTTTATACATACTCAAACATATTTTCAAAAAGAAAAATGTCACAATATTTTCAATTGTCAAATGCTTAATTGCGTGTGAACACCCAAAACTTTCAAACTTAATTGACTTCATTAACTTTTACGTGTGAAAAGGCTATAAAATACGTTCACCTCCTGATCATGGGACAACTACTTTCTTCAAGGAATTTCAGATTGTACAATATGTGGGCATAAAACGAAAGCAACGCTGATAGCATATTAGCTGATTCCGGCCAAAAATGTACTAATTAAGACAAACAGAAATAGTTTTAATTTCCTTACTTAACATATTTACGGTGATTTTGGTTCCATAAAATTAAAGATGTTGCAGATAAGCTGTGGGTGGGTAGATTTGTTAAATTAATTAAGTAACGCATTAAAAAAATTAATGTTTGTCAGTTTAACTTATTTAAACGGTTGTTTTGTTATATACAAATACAATTAAAAAAACATCTAGAAACTATTTATATACTCGTATATGTATGTGTATATTTATGTACACACATACGCACTGTATTAAAAGAAATAAAACTGCTGATAGAAAGTTCATTTGTTTACAAAGTTTAATTAACTTGTTTTTTTATACTTTTATTTATATAATAAATATGTGGTACATACACTATTAGAAAAGGTTAATAAGTAGATAGCACATGCGCTAAAATGATTGGTAAGGTTTGTGTAAAAAGAAGGTTAAGCAAATGTAAATTCCATTATAAAGTATGTTAAAGCTGATAAATATAGGAGTATTTCATTAATCTAAAATTTTAACACACACGCACACACACATGCTGCATGAGCTCATTGGCTGAATATTTTAATTTTTAAATTTAACTGCCAGTTAAAAGCGTTAACAGTAAAACTTTAAATATTTGTAACAAATAAATTGAGGGGATGGTATCTTCAAGTCATTTGTCATTTGAGTTATTTTGAGGCTTTCTTTTTTTATGCATACGCGTATCTCCTAGCTGCAAGAAAAACAGAAATTCAGCTGGATCTGTTACTCATATTACATACGATAACAGTCTAAGACTAGGAGTACCGTTTGAACCACAAAAGTCGAATGAAAAATGATTCTGCTTTTGCAAGACGATATCTCTCTCGAAAAAGTGATCCTTCTTTACCTATCCAATACTGCCAGTACTGGTTGCTGATATAATCCTTAAGCATTTCTTGTACTTTCGCACAAGATGATAACTGATGACACTTTGACTACATGAGATGTAAGCAAGTCCTATATACTTAAGAAGTTAATGCTGTCATTTAATACTAATGAAGAACTGGTTAATGTATACAAAAGTGTAAAATTATTGTATTCCAACTTTGGTTAATTCGCTTTATGAAATCAACAACATCTTCATAAATTGATATGCCTGACCAAATTTTAAAAATTTCTCTAAGCAATGCTTGTTACGACTTTAACTGCCTATAAAAATAAATAAATTGAACTAATAATGAACACTAGACTCAGGGAGAATTTGTAACTCGAGAGCAGTGTCACAAAAAGTTTATTTTAGCTGCAAGAAAAACTAGGTCACTTGTTATCGCTCCTCATACTAACTCTACAGTACTAATTTTTGCTGGGTTGCAGCAAACTTTCCAAATAGCTAGGTAAGGTAGACTTAATATTAATTCACTATGACTTCGAATTCCTAAGATTCTTTTATTGAAGGCGGAGTGAAGCCAGGAGTAGGCAAAAAAGCTTTTGTCGGCTTTTTTATTTAAAATCTTTTATGTAATTATTACTTTTCATTTATGCAGCATCAGCACCTCATTGATATGAATGCCGTTAATTGTTTTTTCTTTTCTCTTTTTCAAAAAATTCTCTAGTCATTAAGTATCTCGAGTTATAGAATGAAATCAATATTCAGCAGAAGTCTCACTTAGCTTGATATGTGCATTAAAGGATTAAAAAAAAAGTTTGTAAAAATCTAAATAATTAAAATAGTTTTGTATCAGTTGATAGTTAGGTAATATACAGTAGTTGGTGGTTGTAAAGTAGATGTAATAGTAGAGTAACAGTTCCAAATATTTATATATTTTAGAGATACAACTTGATAAAAAAAGAAAGCGACAAATGGAAAGGGGAATATAATTTACAGTTATTGGCCACGTTGTATATTTTCGTTTTAAATTTTTGGGAAAAAAGTGGGGATTCTATCTTATCTAGCATTTGTTAGTTAAGTGTAAATAAAAAATAAGAAATTCTGAAAATGTTCATTTTGCGAACAACACCACATCCAGTTAAAACAAAAATATGTATGTTTGACAATATATATTTTTATATTTTTTCATTCGTTGGGACCCAAAATTGTAAGCTTGGAAGCGTTATGTGAATTTAATTCTGTGCAAAATCACTAAAACAAAAACATAACACAGGTGCCGCCTTAAATTAAACTAATTTTTAATATACCGTTTCAAACAGTATACTTAGGTCTAGAGTACCGTTATATAAAAAAAGGGAAAGTTACGTCATATAATATGTAATACCTCAATAACCAGCTCTCTGATTATATTTAATACGTAAGAATCCGGAATAACATAACCTTTAAATTATGTTTAAATAAATTTTTAACCAGTCTTTTAGTTTAGCAGACATTCACAAACCTTTCTCAAGAAAATTAAAAAAAAAATTTCTTTTTAAAAAGTTTTTCAGAATTTTGTCTTTAATGTTGATATCTGCATATGTTACAAACAAAATGAGCCATATTTCGTCAAATTTTATTCATAAGTTCTTAATTTATTCACAATTTAGTGGTAGCAGCTAAGACCCTGTCCCATATAACAAAGTCGTGTTTGTTCAAACACTTATAACTCGAGAACGGCTGAATCGATTTTAAAGATTTTTGATTTGTTCTATTTATCTCCATTTCAAATAGCAGAATAAGTATTATGCCCATGCCCATTTTTAGATTACTTTTTAAGTTTATCTAAAATCGAAGAACCACTGGACTGATTTGGCTAATTTTTTTGTTATATTTATGTTCGGCATAATAATACTTAAGTTTTCAGCGAAAGAACAGAACGAAAAGTTATCTATGAAAATTTACGGCGGATACCGTTATTGGCTAAGATGGCACATTGTAACGTTGAGTATTGAAATTCGGTAAAATCCATTAAATACATTTGTAAATATGCCTCGAAGGGCTGCATCGATAAGTCCAATACCAGGGATGACATTACATACTTTCCAGTTGGTAGTGGTAGACAATTTGGTGTATATTGTAATTCCTATTAATACAACTATTGTACATTTGGCGGCAGACTTGAGAACAATCAAAGAGTACATTTCACAGCGTTCAATTTGCTAAAAAACTTCCAGCAACGATATTAACCAGTTTTTTTTCGAGATACCAAAGGAAATTGTGTGCACAAATCTTGCTTTACTCGGAGATGCCACACAGTTGAAACGCTTCATCCAAAGAATGATCTATTTGCGGTTGTTGTTATTATATGTTCGTTATTGATATAGTGTGGCCAATATTTTGTGCAGAATGTCAAAATCATAATTCGTTTGAAAACTACACTCAATGGGCCCCGACAATTGCTGAAGCAATTATTTTTGCATCTCGAAGCCATTCAAGTCTAATCCAGGTAACCTATTAAACAAATATAAAGATAACATCTCCGAATACATTTTACATCGAAATCTTGGTCGTAAGGCAAATGAGAAAATGTGTTACCAGGCTTTGATCTTGATCGAAGATGTGTATTACCTCATGTGCGACGGCTAGTCAGGTTAGAAATGTCAGTGCCAGATTGCGGAGTAAATGACGCATTTAATAGAGAATTATAATGTGAATACGAATATAATTGATATGAATTAGACCTATAACTTCAAATTTAGAGCTGTTGAAGGAAGTCTAATTAGGGATATGGTGGCTTTTTTCAGTCGTACGTGATGTTCACGTGTCGGCAAATCATATGCTTTATTTTGCACTCGTAAAAAAATTGTATGGCGTAGGGTCTTAGGTTCTACCATTAAATTGTGTATAATTTTGGAACCTATGAATACATTTGAATGAACTATATCTCATTTTATTGGTAACATATGCAGGTATCAGCGTTAAGAACATATTTAAGATTTTTTTTATATTAAAGTTTTAATAATGTTTTAAAAAGATATTTTTGGAAAGTTTCTTGAAACAAATTGATTTTTTTAACAAAAGCTTGTAAGCTATAAGACTGGTGGAAAATTTATAATAATTAAATTTAAAAGTTTTTTTATTACCGATTTTTTGCTGGTGTTGTAAATTTAATCAGAGGTAGTGCGCGAGTTATTGCAAATCATTTACCGCAACGTCTTTGTTTTTATGTGTAATGATATATCTCGAGAACTAAACGTAATATTAAAAAAGTAATTTATAGCGATTAAAGCTTATTATCATAGATATTCAACGCCATCGATATCTTTATCCGTTAAATTTTCCTTTCCGTGCGTAATCATTAATACGACCCAATATTTATTAATTTAATACGAAGACGTAAGCAAATTGTGTTTTTTTTTTATCATTCAAATTTTATTTTTTTAAACATGAAATTTCATGTAATTAATCTTGTGCAGACGAACAACTTTGTTTTTGAAAAAAAGGTGTTCTGTATGATATAATTTTGTAATTTTCTAATCACTTGGCCATTTTCGCGACTATTATATAAAGGACGAAAGTTAAAGTAAATAGTTTAAATAAATTATTCAATGTGTTTTTTTTTATTAATTTAGTTGTAAATATTATAAAAGAAAAACACTTAAAAATTGAAAAAAAAATAAAGACGCCTTTTTACTGTAAAATTTTTATTTGCTCTTGTGTTTTCTTTTTTGATCAAAATAAAAAAATCAACTGTTTTCTTGTGCTTCCTACAAGATAAAATCACCACAAAAAAACACAAAAGTAGTGTGATTTTTAGAACAACAAAAACCACATGTGATTTGTAATCGCGTGATTTTCAGAACAGATATGATAATTTCTAAATCGATTCCGACAGTTCGGTCGTCGTCTTCGTTTTATTTTCTTAACTTTTATGCTGGCAGCAGGCGACTACAATGCCAAACACACACACTGGGGCTCTAGACTTACCAGTACAAGAGGTAGGTAGCTATACAATACTATTGCTCTAAATAATCTAGATGTCGTATCTGGCGGTGAGCCCACGTATTGGCCTACAGATCGTACGTAAAAGCCGGACCTTATTGACTTCGCTGTTATTAGAAATATTAAACGGAACCAACTTCTGATTAGTCCCCTAGAGAACTTATCATCTGATCATTCGCCAACTATAATAACACTACGTAATAGTTTTATAAACTCTGAAGTATCTCTTACTTTCTATCCGAGCCGGTACACGAACTGTCTAAAGTATAAAATGTATGTGAGCTCTCATCTCCCCCATAACATCCCCTTAAGGAACTCGTCTGATATACAATGTGCTGTGAACCACCTCACAGACGTTATTATTTGTGCAGCTAGGAATGCAACTCCAATAAGAAAAACACATAGGAGGAAATCGTTCAAGTCATCAGCTGATATTGAAGCCCTCATCCGACAAAAATAAAATTGAGAAGGGAATGGCAGAGAAATCGTTCTCCAGCTTTAAAAACCCAATTGAATTTGTGTCAAAAAATACTTAAAGAAAAGCTGTGTCTACAGCATGAGTCAGCGCTTGCAAATTATTTAAGTAACTTGGAGCCGACAACAAAAACCGACCACAGGCTATTTAAAGCTGTGAAGCATATGAATTGCCCTACTTCCTCCGAACCTCCACTAAGACTTGAGGACCTTAGTTGAGCTAAAAATCATAGTGAACGAGCAAATGGTTTTGCTAGTCATCTGGAAAACGTTTTCACTCCACATGAAATACATAGTGATATTAATCCTCCATACATCAGCGATTTCATTGATAACCATATAAGGATGCGGTTGCCCTCAATTAAAATGGCAATCAAAAACCTTGATGCGAAAAAATCGCCTGGCGTTGATCGTATTACTAGTTCAATGCTGATGAACTTGCCAGATTGCGCTGTGAGAATTATATTGTTTATTTTTAACGCCATCTTAAGAGTGGGGTTTTCCCATCCTCTTGAAAGATTTCAGAAATTGTCATGATCCAAAAACCGGGTAAAGAGGCTATTCAAATTACGTCATATAGACCCATCAGCTTATTATCTATACTATCAAAGCTGTTCGAAAAGGTCCTTCTCCAGAAAATAACGCCCCATCTAGCAGAGCGAAAAATTATTCCAGAACATCAGTTCGGCTTCCGGGCTGGCCATGGAACTACAGAGCAGGTTCACAGAATCGTTACTGCAATCAGGTCATCCTTCGAGAAAAAGTTGTTTTGTTCAGCATTGTTCATTGATGTCTCCCAAGCATTTGATAAAGTTTGGCATGATGGTCTCCTTACAAAAGTAACACGACTTCTCCCTGCAAACACCGACAAGCTGATTAAAAGCTATTTGACTGAAAGAACATTTAAGGTACGGTCAAAAAATGTATTTTTTCCAGTTAAGAAGATTTTTGCAGGCGTCCCCCAAGGAAGTATACTTGGCCCGCTATTATACATCGTCTATACATCCGATATGCCTACAAATCGACATACTATCAGGTCAACGTTCGCAGATGACACGGCATTTTTAAGTGTGAACAAAGTCCAGGAACTGCATCTGAGCACTTACAAGCTCATATAAACGAGTTGGAAGGTTGGCTAAATAAATGGAAAATCAAAGTAAATCCATCAAAATGTGCCCATGTTACATTCACACTAAGAAAGGAAAACTGTACACCAATAAAAATAAATAACGTCATTGTTCCGGTAGAAACCCACATTAAATATCTAGGAATCCATCTAGACAGACGCCTAACATGGTCACGCCACATTGAGGCCAAAATCTCAGCTATAAAACTAAAAACAGCTCGACTAATGTGGCTCATAGGTGCATATTCATCTCTTTCTTTGGAATATAAAGTTCTATTATATAAAGCCATTTTTAAACCAATCTGGACATATGGCATTCAGCTATGGAGAACCGCGTGTGCATCTAACATCCAAAAGTTACAAAGAAGACAGTCGAATATTTTACGAAAAATAGTCTGCGCCCCCTGGTATATAAGAAATGAGAATATCCAAAGAGATCTAGAAAATCCAACGGTTCGGGAGGAAATTGAAAAATATTGTACTAAGTACGTTCACAAACTGATGACTCATCCAAATGCCCTCGCTAGAGACCTATTACAGTTCGAGGGACACAGGAGGCTTAAGAGAAGTGATACCTTGCGCCTATTTAGAAGAGATATTTAAATTTTTTATTTATACGTAGTCTATTTCTTTTATTCCTAAGATTTGAGCACAAGAAACTAGTTATTACATTGGTAATAATTATTTAAGTTTTTTCTTTTTATATTTAAGATTTGGATACTTATTGTAATTTTCTTATAGAAAGATTCAATAAAAAAATAAATAAAAAAAAAAATTATCTACATTGAACAGTAGTCGTTCGTACATTTAATAGCAAGGCATGTGCTCTTTTCATAATACAAACATAAGATCAAGTATTTAGTTTAGAAGTTTTATTTGAAAAAGTATTCAATACTTTTCTACACGAATTGATCGCTGGTCTTAGGGAAAGAGTGCATTTTCTTTGATTGAATTGAGATTTTTTATTTAATTCTAAAAGATTTTTTATTTAATTCTTCAAGGTTTATTTTGTTAAAAAAAAGAGTAAATAATTCATTATTATACAGCTTTTGCAAATGAATTAAATGTATATATTTAATTTTATAATTGCTTAAAATTGAAATGTTATGATATTTAACGGAAAATAGACAAAAAAAACCGGTTTTTGGCTTGTGCTGTAAAAGATGTGCATTCAAGGTAATATTGAACGAGAAAAAAGTATTATATTTACGAGTATGTATTTATTTAAGATAAAAAAACCAAGCAATTAAAAAATACTTACGAAAGTAATACTGAAAAATTCAAGTTTTCTTAATTTTTTTAACTTTCCTTATTAATATTCACCTCAAGGGTTCGTGTAATTTGAGTTTTATATTTTTAAAACTGCATTTCGTCAAATGATTTTAAATTAAATACTAGCACTTTCCAGGCCAGTGGGGTACATATGTACTCGTATACATACACCACTAATTATTATTATTATTATTATTTATTTATTTTCTATTAACGATTTAAATTTTTACATATTATTATAATACATGTTTATGAGATTTTACTAAATAGTACTACAGCATTAGAATCTAAAAATTGAATATAATAAACTAATAATATCACAGAGTTAAGGAAAAGTTGTTTTTCTAAAAAACCTTATAACAATCTTTGGCAGTAAAAGAAGTTTTTATCAAAACAAACACTAATTAGGTTTTTTTTTAAAAACAAAAAACCTCAGTGGTTGTTCCCCAAACCTCTTACTGTTTCAGATTCAGACAACCTGCATTTTTCATTAAATGACAGAGTCAGTTTCCTTGCAAATGTATTAAACATTAAATAGTTATTATTCCTGTGCAATAGCTCAGTGGAGTATCTAGGTGGAAGCCTATGTATTATTTTCAAATTCTTATTTTGAATTATTTGCAGTTTCTTTGTGTGAGTAGTAGCGGTTTTATGAAACCAAACCTGGCAAGCATAGCTCATGATCGGACGAATACACATATTGAAAATTAATAACTTGTTTTTTAAATTCAGTTTTGATCTCCTATTAAGTAGAGGGTAAAGTGCCCGACCGCAAATAATTGCTTTTTCACATATGTAATTAATGTGTTGTCTAAACGTCAATTTTTTATCTAAGATAACGCCTAAATATTTAATATCATCCTCTAAGAGTATGATGCCTCCTCGCGACACTAAGTTCAGAGTTGGTATACGTTTTGGAGACTTATTATATGGAAATATTATGGCCTGCGTCTTTAGATCATTAACTTTAATCTTCCATTTATCAAAATATTTATGTGCCGATTCTAAGCAAGCGCTCATTCTTTTTATTATTGCATTGGATACTTTCCCGCAACAGATGAAAGCACTATCATCTGCATAGAATGCTGCTTCGTAGTTGCTACGCACGACAATGTCAGAAGTGTAAATTGAGTACAGTATTGGGGACAGTACAGAACCTTGCGGTAAGCCTGCAGGAATTTGCCTTTCGCTTGACAAAGTTGAATTAACACAAACAACGAATGAACGGTTGTATAAAAAGCTTTTAATAATCCTTTGCAGATAAATTGGAAACCCAAAAGAGTTGAGCTTAAACACCAACCCATCATGCCAAGCAGAATCAAAAGCTTTTTCAATATCAAGAAAGATTACACCTGTACTCTTGCGGTTGCTTTTATTTTCCGTAATGAAATTTACTACTCTTTTTAGCTGATGTGTAGTGGAGTGTTCTTTACGGAACCCAAACTGTCGACTGTTGATAATGTTATGGTCCATAGAAAAATTTAAGATCCTCTTGAGGACTATTTTTTCAAAAATCTTATCTAGTAAGCTTAAGATACTGATTGGTCTATAGCTGGATGGTAAGTTAGGCTTTTTCCCAGACTTAACAATAGCAATAACTTTAGCTTTTTTAAAAACAGTAGGAAAATATCCAAACTTTAGGCAAAAATTAAATATTCTAGTTAACGTTTCAAAAAAATAATCAGGCATATTCTTCAGAATTATGGAATTTATACCGTCCAAACCTGGGGCTTTATTATTTTTTAAAAGAAAAACTAGTGATTTGACCTCAACAGTATTTGTCAGTTCATGAAATGAGTCAGTAAAATTACTATTTATGAAATTAGTATATAGAGATACTTTAGTGTCCAAGGGAGATGGATTGTCAATAGTAATACTATGTGAACTTTCAAATACGTCTGCTACTGCGTTAGCCTTTTCTTCACTAGTTTTCAAAATAACATTTCCCTGGTGCAAATCTGCCATGTTTGAACTTTTACCTCTCAAGGCTTTTGAAAGCTTCCAAAATTTTCTAGATCCGTGAGGCAAATTTGAAATGAAGTTTGCCCAACGTTCATTCCTATCTTTGTTTAGGTGGAAGTCAATAAGCCTATTCAATTGCCCCAAAATACCCCTTAATTGCATTCTACAGTTCAGATCTGTAGATCTTTGAAATTTTCGCCTATATCTGTTTTTTTGACCGATCAGAATCTTGCTAATTTCAGAGATTTCTCTTTGCCAAGAGTTCTTATGACCTACAGGGATTTTATCAAAAGCTTCATTAACGATAGCAATTAACTTGTTTAATGACAGTTCGAGGAAAACTGAATCACTAAAAGGTCCATCTAAATTACGTAGCCTGATTTCGTTCTCTACCCAATATCTAATTGCTGACCAGTCTGCGCGACCATATAAGGGAAATGTCGCAATCAAGTTCTGACATTGTCCAAAAATAATACATGTAATTGGAACATGATCTGACTGTAATAAATTAGGATGTGTTATAAGGTTAGAAAAATTAATACTAGAATTAGTTAATAAGATATCTACAGTGGAGGGTTGCACTCAGGATATATTTTAGCCAAATCTGGTAAAACTGTCTGGATGATAAATGAAAAAGTCGGATCTGAGACAGTGCCTGAAGAGTTCTCTGCCAGCGGCATTGTCCGTCACACAGTTCCAGACATACACCACTAATCTAATATTTGATTTGTTATAAATATTCACCCTTATCGTGCTTAGCGTTTTTATGGAGTAAGCAGGGCGTCGTTAAAGCAGTATCGTATTTGACGTATTTGTCTTTCAAAAGAGGCTAAAGTGGCGTTAGTAATTTTCATCACAATACACATATCAAAAGTGATAAAAAGAAACTACAATGGAGAGAAAATGTTTTGAAAAGCTTATGTAGTAAGTCCAAAAGGCTTTATTAAAAAATTTTACAGAAAAATTTACTCAATTTTTTATCAAATATATTCTTTATGCCTGAAATTTGTTGGGGTTTTTTTATTGGGCACTAATTTATGTTTTATTCGATTTAAAAGAAAAAAACAATTAAATAAATTAAATTTATAAACACTTTTTATTTATTTATTTTGACAGTTTCCATAACAAGATGTACTACAATTATTAAATTCAATTACAAAATTGTCGCAAGCGAAAATTTTACAAAATGCCCTTCAATTTTAAATTCGACTACAAATACGCCCGTAGTAGCAATACGGCTACGCCAAACACGTTAAGGGTGACTATTTCTATATGTTGTTGGAGGCATATATTGTGCATGTGTGAAAGAAAATGATTATAAAATTCTTGAAATATAAAAGATGGACGTAAGAGAAGTACCAAAAGCGTTTACCGTTATTTATTATATTTTGATTTGCAAAAGCTCTACGTGGATTCACTGCTTTATTATTGGTATTGATATCACTTCGATAGCAGCCCTGAAGTTTGTTTAGAATCTTTAGCAGTAAGCAATGGAAAATTTTGTTCCGTAGATTAGTGGGTAGAACACTAATCTACCAATCTGAGGGTCGCAGGTTCGATTCGTGGTTACACCCTGGGTGTTTTTAAAGACAAGCCAAGAAGCTTCCCGGTTTTGTGTAGTATTGAAAAATAAAATATACGAGTAATAACTTGTTCAGACGAGACGAGAAGAACACTCTTTTGAGGTCTCACCCTCTAACAACAGAAATATTCGTAATGCAAAATTATTCAGTAAGCGAATCTGCAGATTCTATATAAATGCACATTTTTAAAGCCCTAAACAATATACTTTTACCTTCGTATCCAAATATTGACGTATACTATAAAGTAAAATATATGAAAAATTTTGATAACCTTGACATTAGATTATAAAAAAGTTGTATTTGTGGTGAAATTGTGAATAAGTTAAAAAAACTCATTGGAGCAAAAAAAAAAAAACAATTAGTGAAAAATAATTTTTGTGCAAAGAAAAATGCTAGCTGAGCTTAAATTTTTTGAGGAATTTAAGTTAAATCTAAACTTCTGGCGGATTATAACTGAAGCATTCATAGTTTTGAAGCAGCTTCTGCTGCTTAATACTTAAGAACTGTCAAATTAAACTCAGTGATAAGTCGTCTGAATGATAAGTTTCCCAATCGAAGTTCAGAGAACGAAACCATTGTTGAAACTCATCATGCGAATATGCTATAATATAATATCGAGAATATATACTCGTATATCGAAAGCATACCATCTCAAGACAATTATAGCACCACAATACGGAATAACAAAGAAGAACTCAATTGATGTGCAGGCATCTGTTAGACTCTTTTTTTAAGCAAAACAAAATCTTGGTTTAGTATTTTTCAAAAATGAAACGTTAATTTTGCGTGCGGTGGTATGTACATAACTAAACCATGTAATTGCTGAGAATCCTAATAGTGCATAGTATTTGTTTTAAATATAAATACTTCAATAAAATTTTTAATTTTGTTTAATTATAGTGCTCCGGAAGTAGTTAAAATAGTTGGTTAACAACCCTATCTTCATTATCAGGGGGGTTACTCTCTATTGCGATGCGAAAGAAAAACCATTCGCATCTGTATGATTTTTACATAGAGTTGCGATGCGTTTTCTTTCGCAGCGCAGTAGAGAGTAACCCCCCAGTAAAACAATTGTTTTTTGAAAATTTCCAATTCTCTAGCAATACGGATAAATTACTCGTTTTATATTCACTGCAGAAATGCCAAAACTCTTGATCTGGCGAATTACATAAAATTTTTTTTATTTGCAGTCATCTAGAATCATAAAATAGTAAGAACTAGGAGAAAAAAAAATTAAAAACAAAAAATTCAGGCTTGCTACAAAATGTAGCAACTGTTAGTGGCACAATTACTTTCATAAAATTTCACTTACGTTTGCTTTAAAAACAGTAAAAAATTTCTTCGAGAGATCTTATTTTAGGAAAATCTATTTGACCACAGGGTCACACAGAGGTGTCAAAGACAGAACGAGACAGCATATATTTCTGTTGCAATTTATTTAATAGAGACCAATTTACAAATTTGTTTTGATTCTCATTTTTTGCCGCTGCAAAAATTAAACAATTTTTTAAAGGGAAAAGTGATAAAAAGCACAAAGTATATTAAAAAAGCAAGTGGCAATAGGCAAAAGATATACATTTTTATAAAAAAATATTTTATTTTTAAATAATAAATGAGCTGTTATTTTTGAAAGTGGTATAAGTACACTTTGTTGGGGGTATTTTTACATTTAAAAGAATAAGCTTTTGTTTGTTATCATAAGCTTAGTTAACTTACTAGCTTAACTGACGATTTATTTACATTTTGTTTTCTTTTTATAATAAATTTGCTTAATTCAAAAATGCTTATTATAATAAATAATAATTTTGCACAATTTAAATATTATGCTTACTTATGGCTATTGTTTCTGTTAACAATAATTACGTTTACTTTCTTATATTATTCTTATTGACCTATGTTATTTTTACTTATTAATGACTATTGCGAAATAAGTATTATTTATGTCGCAACAAGTCATTGTACTAAAATTATGTTAACACTTACAAATAAATTAATTCTACAGTGATTCACAACATTCCTCCCCTTTAAAAAAAAGAAAACACGTAAACTTTTCTGTGTTCCCCGTAGGGTTACCTGAGCTTATCTCATAAGCTTCCAAAACTCCGGATCTTGTCGTCATCGAGCTACGACATGTTGTAGGCATCTAAAAATTTTCTTTGTCTTCTGCTAAAAGTTTGATCTGCAATTATATTGTTACGTTTTTACACTACTATAAAAACGTATTGTAAAATAAAACACAAGAAGTTCACTTTTCGCACTTATTGGAGAGACACACTTTTTTTATAACCGTCACAACGACAATCGGAGTAGAGTCTGACGAATTGGTCCATATAGATATGCTATCCCCTTCAGTACTTATTGTACTGAATAAATAACTCATGAGAATATCATGAGTAAAAGAATAAATTTAAAATAACCTAACACAATTTCTGGAATTAAGCACAAATAAAGATTAATATTTTGTTAAATTTTTAAATTCCAAATAGAAATTATTACATATACAAATACAAGTGCTCATTGTAGAAAAACCCTATGTTTTTCTTATTATTTTTTATAATTTTTTGTTTTTGTTTTTCATATACTCTTTAATTACATTCAGTAATACCCACCTGGCATTCAAATGTAAAAGAGAAGAGAAGAATCAAAATAGAATATATAGTTTTCAATATTAAAATGTTGGTTGGGAAATTTATTTATTTATTCAGTTCAATGCTTACTTAGTTTTTTGTTTGAATATTTGAATCTTTTTGTAACTATTGATTAATAATTCTTATTTAGTCAATTGCTTTTACAATATAAAGGTTCTAATGTTTGCAAGAAACGTTGGGAGTAACCTACTGAGGATTCAGAGTAGCGTCTGATGAAATGGTCCACATAGGTATGCTCTCCCCTTCAGTACTTATTGTACTGAATAAATAACTCATGAGAATATCATGAGTAAAAGAATAAATTTTAAAACCAACACAATTTCTGGAATTAAGCACAAATAAAGATTAATTTTTTGTTAAACTTTTAAATTCCAAATAAAAATTATTACGTAAGCGATGATTTTTTGTAGAGAGCGCTTGTTTATTGCAATTTATTATCAAAGTTTTATCGAAAATATTACTTTAGCTAATTTAGTTTCAGTTTGTTTATGTATGATTTGCTAACATGGCAACGCTGATATTTACATACATAAATATAATTTCTTATGAATAATAACACAGCATGATTTTTCGTAACAATATTATTTCCTGATAGTAATGATGCCAATTAGTGGTACATTTATTAAGATGGTATATATCTTACTAAAATTACCTCTTATTAGTTTTTTAAAAAAAAGTGGACTTATACACCTTTCAAAAATAACAGCTCTAATATAAAATAGTTTATATTATAGGTGTGTTCGTTTACTCCACATTGGGATCCCGCGAGATCCCAATTTACACCGAAAGCGTTCGTTTACTGCGAGTTTGTGTAAATTAGAGCAGTTGTGCGAGAGAATTATGCTTCTTCTTTTTGCGCGAAACAGCCTACACTTATTCTTCGTGCAAGTTGGATAAATTGTCTATCAGCTGTTTGAAAAATAAATAAAAGTAAACAAAGTGCAAATTGTGATATAAGTTTACAAATTTATGAAGTTTTCTGGCTGAATATGTCAAACTTGATATCAACACAATTCGCTTGTTATGTTAAAACTGCTACCGACACTACCTCATATTTTATTTTTTTTAAGTGTTTGGTATTTTGTTTTCTGGGCTAAAAATTGGTTTTTTGGGTTCGTTTACTTTTGGGTATTTTTGTGATTTTTAGAGAGTAATCTTAGCTTACTGTCATTTTAACGAACTTTACCCAAAAAGTACTCGAACAAAGCTATTGTTAATGCGGTTATACCTTGTGCTCGTAGTTTTTTCTCAAGGAAGTTGACCCATTCTTGGTACTATTTTTTACAGCATACAGCTTTTCACACGCAACACAAAGCTTTCATTTGTTTCTAAT
This sequence comes from Thelaira solivaga, assembly GCA_947397855.1. Taxonomy (NCBI): domain Eukaryota; kingdom Metazoa; phylum Arthropoda; class Insecta; order Diptera; family Tachinidae; genus Thelaira; species Thelaira solivaga. Next base: position 18,295,323 of record OX377615.1, on the reverse strand, counting down.
AATTTTTCTTTAGTTATATTTTTTAATTTTAATAAGCTTAAAACATAAAAACTACAAGAATTTATGGCATGTTTTTATAACCCATGTGGCTCAAAAATTTTAGACGATTGAGTAGAAATTTTTGTTTTGCGTTTTTGTAACCCATGTGTCAAAAGATTTTGAGTTAAAACGTAAGAGCAGACCTTTACCTCTCATTTTTTTCATTTTTATAACTCATTTACAAATGTCAGAAAAAAGTGATTGTTTCTACACAAGTGATTGCTTTTCTATTCAAATTTTATTGAAAAATAAATATAAATAATAAAATATAAAGTAAATATATAATAATAAAAACAGGAAAACAAATTAAAAAAATTAATTTTAAAGAAAAATAATTTTATGCAAAATGAATTCCATCGAAAAAAATGATAGGTATAGAATTTTTATAGCCTATATATATTTATGTGAATATGGTTTTTTAACATACTTTAATTTAGTTTAAAAAAAACAACACTTCTCCAGTTTAAGACTTTGTTGACTCGAAATGCGCCGATAAACCTAAAAACATATATGCCCAGTATTTGACTTCACACTTAAGTGTCGTTTGAACTTTCAGTTGCATTTAGATACAAAATTGAGTTTCTAACTATAAACTTAAATCATATTTAAATGTCCAATCTTTAAAGCCCACTTAAGTTGCACATATTAAACATATGATTTTGAGCTTTTTTTGTGTATCTTGTACAAAAAAGTTATTATGTTTAATTTAATAAATGTAATAAAAAACAATAAGTAATAATAATGTTTTCAATTATGCTTTTTTACAGCAGACAATAAATAGTCAACTTCAGCTGAAACAAAATTTTCAGTTCTTTTCATTTGATTTAATGTTATTTTTTCCATTTTCAAAATATTTTATTACTTTTTTATTACCAATTTTTTTTGCTCTGACACAGCTGTTTTTTTTTTTTTGGATAATGATCATTAAGTTTTAATAATTCATGATGCTACCACATTTTTGTCGCAAGTAAATAAGAACAATCATTTAAGACTGAAAAACTGAAACTGTATTTATGTGACACTTAAGTTCAAAACGACAATCAAATAATTCTCGATTGAAATAAATACAAAGTCTTAATGCATATATAATAGTGTTAAAATATGTTATTATGTAAACTTACTGAATTTCTGGCAATTAAAGAACATTAGGAACATAGCGAATATTTTTACGACAAATACGACATTTTTAATTTATTTATATTTCTTTACTTATGTTAATAATCAAATGAAAAAAATTAAATAAATAAAATTTTACTTTCACAATTAAAATTTATATTGTTCAACATAAACAAAGAACATCTGGTCTTATTAGCTTATAAATGGGCTGCCATCTTTTTCCCCAATTATTAACATTTTACATATGAAAATTAAATAAAAATTTGATTTTTATCACCATGGTAATACTGAAAATTTATCTGTAATAAATTATAACGTAAGAGCCAAACGAGTCGCTTATAAAAACTAAATTTTTTACGTACTCGTCTGGGTGCCGATCGCTTGGCTGACTTACTGCATAACCCATGACATTAATTTGTATTCATTTCTTTTTTATGTATACGTGTTTTATTGGAGCAGACACATCTATCTGTATCTTACTCATTCTTGTGCGAGAGTCCACTTAAAAAAATTGATTTGTTAAAAATTAGCTGTCAAATTTGATTCTTCTGTGTATCCTGGGCAATTCACAATGGATTTGATGTTCTTTTTTCGAAAGCTCTTGATGCGCACAGAGTAATGTAGAGGCTGACTTACTTATTGCGAGTAAATTTTTTTTTCATATGCAGTTTCAAGTCTCTCTCACAAAAAGAGAAAAAGCTTATGTGCTGTTTTTATAACACAAGCTGTTTTTGTATTAAAAGTACTCAAAATATTGCGTGTTTTTCATAATTTTTTTTAACGAGTTAATACTCGTAGCTTGTGTAAAAAAAACAGCACATTAAACTACTTATAAAAAATAGTGTTTGGACGGATGAACTAAAGAATAAATTAGTGTATCATGCACGTCCGTATAAGGTTTGAGAATTTGAGTATCGCTAGTCTTTATTATCATTTAAACTTTTACTCGGTGTGCCATACGGTGTGGTTTGTTTATTTTTTTGAGTCACTAGATGATAATAACATTTGTGCTAATGACAAATTCCAACAAGATTTTCTAGTTTATTGGATAGATGGTATATTTTTTTAAACAGTGAATTATCGTTTATTTTGAAGTCATCTGCATTTAATATCTAAAGAAACACAAGTGCTTTATTAGCTTGAAAGTGTCAGTAAAAATATTATTTAAAAAAATTAAAAATAACAATATTAAGAAAGAGTTACAAAAATAAAATTCTTTATATATTATTGTTATCATTGCTGGACAAGTGATATTTGCCAAAAAAAAGTGAATCATTTCATGAAAAGAGGACGGTAGAAAAGTGAAAAGGTTAGATAGAAAAGATATAGATTAAGAGATAAAATTCGCCACAAAAACTATATTATTAAGAGGAAGTTTATAATATTATTTTGAGATTGAAAAAAAGTGGAAGAAATATTTATATGTATATAGAAAATATGAGTTGAATACAATGGTTGCGACTTGATTAAGTGGATTTATTTTTATTAAGGACAGTGGCTTTTTTTTGTATTTTGTTGTGTACCTGTAATTATTAATTTGCACGACCATTTTGAAGTCCCTTCAACAGTTGCGTGCTCAGCCTGTTCTAAGGAATCTATGTGTGTATCTGGATCCACACCGAATGTCATCCTTGAAAATTAAAGTTTGATTCTTTTAAATATATTTCTACACATAAATTAGAATATACATACATGTCCACACATACATCTGCTATATACACGATAAATAAAAAATTTATAAATATCCTATATATAAATTTGGATATACAAATGTATGGACATGTATATATATTAATATTTATTTGATTTAAAAAAAAAAGATTTCATAATTTAGGGCGGTTTTTTTTATTTTTTTTTTTGACTTTGTACCATTGAATTAAAATTATAGCCATTTGACTAAATTTTCAATTGATTTCATTTACTTTTTCAAATTTTTTTTTGTTTTGTAATGAAAAATATAAAATTCATTCATACCTACTTTAAATACATTAGAAAATTATAATAATATGAAATTTACAAATACATAATTTGCTTATATAACTATTACATATACTCTAATACAAATTAACGAGAGAAATAATATTGGGGAAACAATACTTATTTTTGAAACTGGGATTATCCCACTTTTTAAAAAAAAATTAGTTAGCAGGGTGTTTTTTTATAGACGTATACAACTTTAAGTTGGCATTACTGTTCAAGATGGCGACCAATTCAACAGTTGTCAAGTGATTTATTCTCAGTTTGGTTTGGCAATTCATCATGAACAGCCAAACGATCATCAACTAAGGCGTAGATTCGTCGAATGGGCCCAAAACGAGATTGCCGTTGTTCCCGATTTTCATAAGCGAATTTTGTTTAGCGATGAAGCGCACTTCTGGTTGAATGGCTACGTCAACAAACAAACGATTGACCATTTGGAAGACAACATTCGCCGTGTTATTGCGGATATTCGGCCACAAATGTTGGAAAAAGTCATTGAAAAGTGGACGTCAAGATTGGACTACATCCGAGCCAGCCGTGGCGGTCATATGCCAGAAATCATATCTAAAATGTAATGCCACAAGATTATCTTTCGGATAAATAAAATTCATGTCAATCGAATAATCCATCGTTGTTTTATTGCAATTTAAAGTTCTATACGTCTATAAAAAACACCTTTTACATAAGCAACATCTAACTAAAATTATTGTAATTTTTTTCTCTGTAAGTCTACTACAGCAGGGTGTTTAAAGTACTGTTTGAAAAGCGGCCTTACTGCCTTAATATTTAAATACCTACATAGAAAGTAATGCGGTAAAGTAAGTGGTTTCTGGACGTTTTCTGTTGGTTATGTGAGAAAAAATATCCAAACGATAACAAGAAAACTAGTGACTGATTTTGACATTTGTAGTCGTAGCAAGAGAAAAAATATTATTTAGTGAGCCGCAATTTCACATAGAAATGATTACGCTATTGTTCGATATTCTTTTGATAAGAATTGTCGTTTAAAAAATCAGTTGTTTATCGTCTGCAATGGAAGCGAACGATCATTTTCTGAGAGAGCCTGGCTGTAAGATTGTAGTTATTGGATGGTAGAGCAATACATATATTCTTCTCCACTAATAAGGTTCCACAGAGAATAATAATGCTAAATTAAGTGGATATAAATAATTGTATGTAAATATTTCAAGGAACTTACATTTAAAGCAATTTTCATATTATGTATGGCTAAGAAAATTATTTTTTTCAATAATTCTAACATAGTAATTATTTTGCTCAACTAAATGTTTTAATTGCAATTTATTTGTATACTCGTCCTTACTAATGTTATCTGTCAATTAAGCTGAAATTGAATGATGCAGTGGAAGACATTAAAAGTGTTAAAGAAACTTTAATAGAAAGTTAAGTAAGTAATTTAATTGAAATTTAATGAAAACCAAACAACAGTCACGAAATATATAGGAATGACACTTATTTCTTCTTTGCTAATCTCTGGTATGTATTAAAGGGCTGCACAAGCCCATTTGAAATATACGATATACTACTGGACACTAGAACAAAGCACAGTTTCTAGTGTCCTTTTTACAGTAGACCAAAAAGTTCTGTGCAAAAATGACGCAACAGAACAAGTATTGACACTTTTTTAAATTTTTTTTACAGTTCTAACAGTACTTGTGTTTTGTACGGCAGTAGAAATTCAAGACAAAATTTTGTTTTAAAGCTGTGACGTTAAATTAAACTATGCATAATATGTATGTACACTAGAGCAAAGGAATTATACATGCATGTATATTAGGGCGGGTCGATTTGTATGGAGGCAAAAAAATCGCTCAAATTACAAGGAAAATCGTATTCTAGGGATCAAAATAAGAAACTTTGCCGAAGGAACCATACCTCTACAATGTATTTTGATGCCCCCACTTTTGCCCCGAATTGTCAATAATTTTTTTTTATTTTCTTTTCTATTTCTAAGTAAAATTCATTTTTTCATTTCATTCTGACCAAATAAATTTCTAGAGAAAAATAAACTCCAAAAAAAAAAAAAAACATTTCGCTGATTTTTTTTGTAAAGTGCCAAAAATGGTGATTTTTTGAAATGTTTGTATGGAGAACCCCAGCGGGGTGGTTCCAGGGGGTGTGCCACTGGCATAGGTGGGTCGGCCCTCCAAGATTAGTGAGGGTCGGTCATACATTTTGACTCGATTGAGGCACTCTAAATGGGTCAAAGTGAGATTTTTCAAAATTTGACCTTTCGGATCAAAAGTCGGGACATCAAAATACATTTTAGAGGTATAGTTCCTTCAGCAAAGCCTCTTATTTTGATCCCTAGAATACGATTTTCCTTGTAATTTGTGCGATTTTTAAATAGACCCGCCCTAATGTACGAGGAAAAATCAAAAAATATCAGTTATTTTCAATTTTCGTGAGGTACGTATCTTCGATTTTCGCATTTTTTTTTATGTTGGTCCACATGTCTGTTATTTATGTTGACAATATCAGGCATTTTGGATTGTCAGTTTGTTTTTGACAGATAAAAAAGTTAGTCGTGTTTTGGTGTGCTCTTCGATTTTTTACTATTTCAAAAAATGGATCAAAGAAACTGTATTAAGTTTTGCGTAAAAAATGAAATTAAATGTGCAAAAACATTTGAAATGTTGACTGTGGCGTTTGGCGAATCTACTATAAGCAGAACACAAGTTCAATTGTGGTATTAATGGCTTAAGGAAGGCCGAGAAGATGTCAATGACGATACTCGTCCTGGTCGCCCGAGCACATCAACAACCGATGCAAACATTGAAGCAATGGCGTGGTGCTTCATGAATTCTTGCCAAAAGGTCGTACGGTCAATAAGGAATACTACCTTGAAGTTATGCGCCGTTTGCGCGAAGCAATTCGTCAGAAACGCACAGAATTATGGAAAAACCAATCATGGATCTAGCACCATGATAACGCACCAGCTCACATGCCGATGCTTGTGCGTGAGTTTTTGGTCAAAAACAAAACCGTAATCCTGCCTCAACCACTGTATTCACCGGACTTGGCCCCCGCTGATTTTTTCCTCTTCCCAAAACTGAAGACACCGATGAAAGGAAAGCGTTTTGCTACGATTGAGGAGATCGAAGAAAAATCGAAACAGGAGCTGTTGGCGATACCAAAAAGCGCGTTTCAGAAGTGTTTCGAAGATTGGAAAAAAAGCTGGCATAACTGCATTATATCTGAGGGGGAATACTTTGAAGGGAACAAGATAGTTATTGATGAATAAATAAATACTTTTTGAAAAAATTTAAAATAACGGTAATTTTTTGATCATACCTCATATATACAGACATCCGCTTAATGCTTTATTCAACACAAGCGTGACCAAACACATTAGGCATGCCTTTTAAAGACACACATACATACACATGTTTGTATAACACCGACTGCCTGGCATCGTGTTTGTGTGCACAAACGTTACGCTTGTATAACTTAAAAATTTCCATTAAAAAAAACAGAGCATGTGGCTGTGAAAGTACATATATAAATACATATATACGTGTGAATACAGCAAAGGCTTATAAAGTTCTGCTGTCGTGTTGCTTGTTCTACTGCTTTATTGTTATGTTCAGTTTTGTGCTAGTGTGTTTGTGTTCTGGTTGTTTTATGTTGTAGAGGTTCTAATTTTTACTGCAGTGCAAAACATTTTGTCACTGAAGTATTTGTTTTGATATGCGATAGAACAGTGCTTGACAGTATTTGAAATCAGGGATGATGCTTGAAAGCTGCTTCAAGTATGCTTGTGCAGACCTTTAGTATGTATCAACGTTGAAAGGATAATAGATATTGTCGCCGTAATATGATAGTTACGATAAAGGTTTATTGTAGCTAATATTATAGATATTCTTTTTTTATGTTTTAGTGGGTTCAAATTAAAAAAAAAATATTTTTCTTCCGAATATGTTTGAATATAGTGTAGTTGATGATTTGCAAATAAATGTTTTTTTCTCGTGTAATAAATAGGTTGTTGTTTACGCATTGAACGAGTTATTTATTCTTTTGTTTATTACAAATATATTAATGCATACATACGCACACACGCACGCGCAAATACACACTCACTAGCCACCGCACATACAGAAATACAAATGTAAATTATACATATGAAGTATTAAAAAATTATTAATGTATTACATTATGAAATTGGATTAAAAAGACACACATACACACACACACACACAAAATTAATTTAAATTAAAAGACGTTTAAGAAAAACGGAATATCCATATCCATTAAATTACAATACGTGTTATTGGTAGAATGGTATTTATTATTAGTATTAGTAGTAGTAAGTAGTTATGGTAGTAGTAGTCGTAGTAAGTAGTCAGAGTAGGATTAGTATGAGTATCTAGTATTATATAGTAGTAGTAGCAGTGGTAGATTATAGTAGTAGTTAAGACTCGAACCTGTTATTGCAATTTTAGCAGACCATTTGCTAGTTCCATCCAAGACACTCTTCTCTACCGCTTTCATATGACCTGTATGACTTTTCTCCTCTACGCTGAATACCATTCTAAATTATGAGTGATTATGAGTGATTACAAAATGCTTAAATATATATGTGGGTATAAATTTGCATATAATAATAATAATAATAAAGTCATTAAATTAAGATGGTAGCTCTGAAAATTGCATAAATAAATATTTTATAGAAGTAAATAAATTAGTATTAAAAAATTCTAGTCGTCTATTAAAGCCGACACTTATACTCCACACCAAATGTAATTTTCATCTTCCCACACATGCATACATACATATATACATATGCCAACATTTCGTTCTACCAAAATAGTATCTTTTACTGTGTGATACATTGACTTAATGATGAATATAATCGAAATTTCTGCATTGTTTTTAATACAAAAAACCTCTATTTACGACGTACTAATTTAAAAAATTTTTAGTGGAAACGGTATATTTTTTTTTTTTACAATTATTTTTAAAACAAGTAAAAAATTCAATATTTTTAAAATTTTATTTTAATATTTGCTCTGTTATTGCGTAATTCTATTGTTTGGTTTTTGTGTATTAATATAAAAAAATTGCAATATGCATATATAGCTGTTGCAGTTACCGCATCTATAATTGATGATGTGGCAACTTTAAATGTTTAAAGCAAAATACTACCAGTAAAATGGAATCCAATTGCTAGTGCATATTTTTTAATATTTTGCCTTAAATGTATATTTTTCGTCTAATTTCGTAATATTTTGTAAAATTTTTTTTGGCATATTTTGTTATAAATGCAAATTTTTTTCATCATATTTCGTAATATTTATAAAAAAAATTAGCTCTTTCTCAATTTTTTTGTTTAAAACTATCTTTCTGATCATTCTGATCATGCATCGTGTAGCTGAAGAAATTAGAAATCTTTTTGATAGATAAAAAATATTTTTTTTTGTGTGTTTTACTATTTAAAGAAAAATATGCTATAAAAAAGTAAGCAATATATTAAATTTAGCTAATATAAAGACTCAATTAGTATTCATGGACTCAAATTAGGGTTTCTGGTTGAGAAAATAACCAAACTGGAGGGGCTTAAATCATTGAGCACCTCGGTTAAACTTGTTGATGGCACCTAATAAAAAAAGAAAAGTAGAAGATCAAACCGGTGAAAAAATAAAAGCCAAACTTGATGCAGTTTAAAAATAATGCTGGTTTAAAAAAAGTTATTGAAATTTTTAGTATTTTTAATTTATTTTTCAGTAAGGAAAGAACAAATATTTTACATAGGAGTTGACCACTTTTGAATATGCATCCGTTGATGTCGATCGAACATTTTCAATGTTTAAAACAGTTTTAAGACCACATAGAATGAGTTTTACATTTGATAACCTAAAGAAAACTTATTTATTTATATAAATTTATCTTTATCTACTACCACTTTTTAAACCATGTTTTCACTTTTTAAGACTGAATGTAGTGTATTTATGTTTCTCTTTTTGTTACGTTCTAATGAATTAATAAATGCTTAAATACCTAAATTTTGAATGTACATATATTTTTTAATTTGATTTTTGCATATTTTGCGATTTTTAATGCATGAACTTCCATGCACTGATAATAACCAAAAACCATTTATCTGTACGATAACATCGTACTTTTAGTTATTATTTTGTTAAATATTTTTTAAGCTCTGTTTTTCTTTAGGCAACATTTTTCTTTTAGTTTTGGTTGCGATCTCTCCTTAAGGTTAAGTTATATCTTTTCAAGTCCTTATTTACAGTACTTTTTATAAGCTGCAGCTTTTTTTGCAATCATTTCACCTGACATTTGTGCACAATATTTTTATATTTCGATTTTCCATGGACAACCAAGCTTACGAATAAACTACTATTGACTAAATTTGTTTACACAATAACGGTAGATATTTTTAGAAAAACATCTTTTTAACTCAAGTGTTGATACTAGGTTTTTCTTAAATGTTTTTGTAAAGTGGCTACATTTTGTGTGACCAATACTTTATTAGAAACTACACATAAATATGTGTAACAACATAAAAATTTTAAAAATACAAATTTGAAATGTCATTGGATGACGTTTCATTTTAATTTGTTTTCCTTCAGCTCTAGCCGAAAAAATAGCTCAGGGGTCACTGTTCATCGCATTCGATATCGAGTAAAATTGACAGAAATTTTTAATTTTTGTATCATGACATTTGATATCGAGTAAAATGTATCGTAATTTGAGATGATGGCTTTCGATAGCGAGTCTTCGATCGAGTGATGTTTACTAAGAAACATCACTTGATAGTTTTATTTAGTTTTAGATTATTTTTCTTTAAACATTTTGCTGATCGTCCTCGTTAAAAAAGTAATATCTTTTGGTTACATTAGCTACTTCGCTATCAAATTATGTTTACTAAGATTAGTTTTATTTAGTTTTAGATTACATGTGTGGTGTTGTATATCTCCCATCGGGCGCGTCCCCAGGTGGCGGATAGGGAGTCCTCTGGTCGTTTTGTTGACTACTATAACATAGGGTTACACATATCGGTTGGGGGTGGTGTCCGCTTCATGGGAATCCTACTATCCCATACCTATTATTTTCCTTTCCCATCCCCCACATCCTGATCCCTCACTTAAAATGTTGAGGTGGTTGGTAGCAGTGCCTAGAACATGAATGGCTAGTAAGTGGTAAAAGAAAACTAGTCGCTAACAGCTCCCCTCCGGTGCTAGGGCACGGGCCGGTTGTAACCTTAGTTGCCTAGGCCATGTATGCCGTCACTGCATGGATGGTTCTTATCATTACGGCCATACTCGTAGGATTTGTATGGAAACCAATAATAAAAAAACAAAACAACTCAAAAAGCCAACAAAGGAAAACCAAGTTGGCCGATTGCAGAGCACCCGCTGTAGCAAGCGGGTTGCATACCACCAATATTGGCGTGGCAACCTCCATCAATAAAGGTGGATCTGACGCAGTGGAAGTACCAAATCCAGCGGCGGGAACTTCCAAGGCGGCCAGAAAGGAAAGTGCTCCTGGAGTAGTTGGTGAGGACCGACCCACAACATCAGGGTAGTGTACATCCACCAATGCCTTAGAGGCACAACCGCTGCCATGCGTATTACAAATAAGCATGGCAGCAAACCTATCGAATCGCTAACTAGCGAGAAAAGGCCTCCTTCATATAGGCAAAAAAGCGTCTAGCTGAACTGGGCGCCTCCTCCTCAGTTTCTGAAGTAACAGCGATCGGAGGAAGAAGCGGCTACTCAGCTGGCGTCTAAAAAGCCAAAGCGAGCGCAACCTGTAGTTGTCAATAGGCCGTTCAGTGAAGTTGCGAAGAACTCACTCGTGAGGGCTATTGTCGACTACAGTGACAGCGACGGAGCAATCTCCCATATAAAATGGGAGATAATACAGGAGAAGCTGCTAGGGGTGTACTCTAATATTCTTGAGGAGAATCCGGGTTCCCCTCCGCAGAATTCAGATGCAGGCTGGTTTCAGGGGCATATAAAGCTCTTAGCCTGCTCCAATGGGCGGTCAGCCAACTTACTTAAGTTGGCTGTTACGGCACTAGGGGAAGTGTGGCCGGGTGCACGGTTAGACGTGATACCGGTCTGCGATATACCTCGCAGGCCGAGATCTATCATGACCATTTCGTCCGAGCCACACGACCCCAAAACCATTCTATCTTACATCAGGAGTGGCAACCCTACTCTGCCTACCCATGATTGGAAGGTAGTCAGGGTTGGCGCTCCTGAAGGCAAGAAGAGGAAAGTGGTCATGGTCCTGAATAAGGAATCCTTGGCTCCACTACGACAGATGCATCTATAGTGGTGATGACAAGGAGGATTCTGCAAAACCAGGAGCTATGACCAATGAAGGCGAAGCCGGGCTCGTGACTGATGCACCCGTACAGGCAGGATGCCCAGAGGATTCCCAATCTGTCACGAGCATGGTTGGGGAACTACTGGGCGACCTGAATGTTGCGGAAGACGAAGACAAACTTCTGGGATCTGGTTCAGATCCAAAGGATGTTGACGTTACCATCAACTACGACCCGGATGGCGAAAGTGACGCAAAATAAATTTGCATCACTGCAAGGCAGCATCTGTTGCATTGCTCCTTCGTCTTGCAGAGCGGGACGAGGATGTGGCGCTGATACAAGAACCCTGGTATCATGATGGCAAGGTTCTTGGACTCAGCGCAAAGAACCATAAATTATTATATGCAAATTGTACAGGTAGGATTCGAGCCTGCATCTTGGCTAAAAAGCATCTTAATATCTTCGTTCTCTCTGATTATAGTGATGAAGACACAGTGAGCGCGGCATGGGAGAAGGATGGAACAACCATCTGGATCCAGTCGAACTATATGGCTCATGACCATGCTTACCTTCCGCCAAACAACTTGACGAGGAGCATGATACAAGTGGGCAGGGGGCAAAGGCATTCCAATGCGCATCACACAGTGTGGGGCAGTGGAGACGTCAACACTAGAGGTGAGTGCATTTTTGACTTTATTTTAGACCAGAATTTAGTGGTAGTAAATAGAGGTTGGGAGCCCACCTTTCTGATCATTAACAGACAGAAGGTGCTGGATATTACATTGGTGAGCGCAGATTATGCGCATTTTGTGGAGAACTGGAAGGTGTCAGGCGACTGTTCATTCTCCGATCATCGCTATATCGAATTCGATATACGTACTATGGGAACACCGGTAACTTCTTTCATTAATAGAAGGAAAACTGACTAGGAATCTCAGAGAAACATCCTTAACCAGTTTCTCACCGAGCCTCAACCCTTGAGCGGCGTTGAGGACATAGATAGCGCTGTAGCACAGCTGTCGGAGGCCTTCAAGGAGCCCACTACAAGGTCTTGCAGACCTTCCGTACACAGGGAAAGGCACAGACCACCATGGTGGTCCCCCACCATAGCAGCATCTAGGAGGAGATGCAGGAAACTGTTCAACGAGGCTAAGAGAACAGGCAACTGGTCACTCTATAAAGCTTCTGTAAACAGTTTCAAAAATGAGGTGAGGAATGCAAAGCGTAAGTCCTGCAAAGACTTTTGTACTTGTCGGCAATATTCTCTCCTAATCCCCAACGGTACCTGGGTATATACAGAGAACTAATGGGGAGTGGACTACTAGTAGCCATGAGGCGTTAGAAGTGTTAATGGACACCCACTTTCCGGGATGTTCTCCGCTTTCGAACGCAATAAGCAATGACACTCAATACCGTAGGATATCCTCTTCTATGAGAATAGAGACGGATTCCTTAAAATGGGCCATTGACAGTTTTCAGGCTTATAAATCCCGTGGACCGGACGGTGTTATAAGTGCCGACTTACAGAGGAACTTTAGGGTAGTTTCTCCGTAGTTGCTGGGAGTATATAACGCATGACTTGCATGGTTATATGTCCCAATGAGCTGAAGAAAGAGCAAGGCGATTTTCATCCCTAAGGGTGGGAAAACATCTTGCGTGACTGCGAAGAACTTTAGGCCAATCTGTCTGACATCTTTCTTGCTAAAGACGCTGGAGAGACTAATTGACATCAGAATTCGGATGTCGATTGACGATCGCCTGCTGTCAACCTCTCAATATGCCTATGAAGGGCAAGTCGGTTGAAACGGCATTGCACACTCTCGTGGACTACATAGAGAGGTCATTGGAGTCCCAGAACTTCACTTTGATGGCCTTTCTGGACATAGATGGTGCTTTTAGCAATGTCAGGCCAGCAGCCATCGTGGATGCTCTGATGGATGTTGGCATTGATCTTGTAATTATTGGATTCGTAAGAAGACTACTTTCGGGGAGGATTATAGAATCACTAACTGGAGTAATTTAGTGGGACTAAACGTCAATCCGATGAAGATGGAACTTGTATTATTCACGGGAAGATACAAGGTTGATGCATTCAGATTGCCAAGGCTAAATGGCTCGGAATTGCGCCTTTCTGCCAGTGAAAAATACCTGGTAGTGATTCTGGATAGGAAACTCTCATGGAAGAAGAATGTGGAGGCAACAGCCTCGAAGGCAAATGCGGCGATATACACCTGGAGGAGGGCCAGAGGGACGAAATGGGGCTTAAATCCTTACAACGTTCACTGGCTATTCAAAATGGTGATTCAGCCCATCTTGTTTTATAGAGTCGTGGTGTGGTGGAAAGCACTAAGCACGACTACGAACCGATCCCGATTTGAGAGGATTTTCAGATGCATGGCCACCTTGGTTACAGGGGCATCAGATCAACGCCCAATAAGGCACTCTTCACGATGCTAAATTGGCTGCCAGTTGTTCTACAGGCTGAGTAATTGGCACTATTTGCATCCGTGCGATTGCATGTGGCGCGGAAGTGGAACCACAGATCATGGCGACATTCCGGGATAATTAGTACTTGGGGGGATATTCCCGATCACATTGACTATGTCACTTCAAGACCATTCCTACAGAAAAACTTCGGATTCACGATTTTGGACGAAACGGGAATCTCAATGGGATCTTCTCCTCTAGGAGAAGATCTGGATGTCTTTACCAATGGCTCCAAGAATAGTTCTGGAGTTGGTGGTGGAGTCTATATTGAGGAGCTTGGGACTAGTATATTCTTCAGACTCCTTAATCAATGCAGTATTCTACAAGCTGAATTGATGGCTATAAAGCAAGAAGCAGACTGGCTGTGGTATTATGGAATATTTGGCAGGAATATTCGCATTTAGACTGCAATCAGGTCTTTAGTGGGTATCTATTCGACATCCCAACAGGTCCAAGAATGCCGGACATCCTTAAATAGAATGGCAGAGCATTCGGTGGTCACCCTCATTTGGGTGCGTGGACATGGGACTTCAATGGGGAGCTGCAGGGTGAATAAACTGGCAAGGGAAGGGTCGAGGCTGCTAGAACAAGATGCCAATGCGCCCTGTGGCATCCCTCTATTGGTCTGTAAAAAAGAGATCGAGAGTATTTTCTTGCGAAGGGCACAGTCCAGATGGAGAGATGAATGGACGTGTAATACGGCGAGGATGATCTGGCCTAGGCTGGATAGCAGTCGCAGTAGGGATTTGTTGGGGCTCCAAAGAGCCCGATTGAGAAATGTGGTGGCTGTAGTAACAGGACACTGCAATTTTGGCAACCATGCTAAGAGAATGGGTTTGCGATACAACGACTACTGTAGAAGTTGTCAGGACGAGGAAGAGGAGGAAACTGTGGAACACCTTCTCTGCCAGTGTCCAGGCCTGGAAGAGCGGCGCATGATCCTTTTCGGTGAGCGCCGTCTGCAGGATCTCACTGCGCTGTCAAAGGCAAGAGTCGACATGCTAAATATATGGCTTCGTTAGAAGTAGCGGCTGGTTTTTGTGACGGACTCTCTCACTTTCTTTCTCTATCTTCTTTCCTTCCCTTTCACTCTTCTGTTACTATCCTTTCTCTTCTTTATTTTCCTCTATACAAGCATTACAAAGGGACCACGTCAGAGGACCCAAGTGAGCCCAGCTTTTTTTTTTCGGCGACCTGTTTAAGCTAACCTAGTTTTAGATTAAAACAATTACTTACTAGAACTTTTAATAAATTTTCATGTTTTGAATTTGAACAAAAATATGTCAGAAGAAGTAATTGTTCATCCATATCATCAAAAATTCTTTTTGCGCAATTGCCTAAATTAATCCTACAGTTCTTTTTTATTTACTTGCATTTGACAAACATTTGTGTATAAATCTATTACAATTTGAACAAAATTCCGATTCGATAGATATCGTATACTTTTTACATTTATGAAGCAATTTCTTTCACTGTAGGCTCTCTTGAAGAAATTTTAAATATTTTTCTATTAATCGATAGCTGAATTTTAGCAAATGACAGACTATATATTGATAACAATATCACATACACACATGTCTGTATTTATGCATGTACGTGCTTGTTAAAATCGTGTGCTTAGAAATTATTTTATTTTTCACTTACCCTGCACTTCCACATGCAAGTAATTTGCTTGCGAGTTGAGTAGTAGACGTATTAAGTATGGAAAAGTCGAAAAAATAGTCGAAAGCTTTGCAAATTGTATGGGTGTCTACACAGAACACTGCAACTTCATTTTTAAAATATGGTCGAAGGCTAAACTTCTAATGAAAGCATGGCTGCAACATTGATGTAAAAAATCTATATAAATAAAATTAAGTTTCTGTTTGTTCGCTTTACAAATTTGTTTTCCAACAGATTTGTCTCAAATTTTTTAAATACAGTCTTTTCGACCTGCCACGCCTATTTTTTTAGCCCATTTTTTTCCACTTTACCGCATACGATATCTATCGAATTGTGATTTTGTTCATATTGTAATAGATTTGTACACAAAATCTTGCAAAAAAATAAAAAGTAGAAGATGAACTTAGGCAGCAACTATGCACGGACAATTTTTGTACAATGAAAAAAATTAAAAGGATTCCTTTAATATTATTTTATTTAGTGATTATGTGTGTATGTATGTATGTATGTATGTAAATATAAACTTATAAACCTAAAAATTTATTGACCGTGCTCTTTAAAAAAATAATTTGTTTTGCTTATGATAGCTGGTTTGTTAACGATTGTGTGTACTAAGATAACACCCGATCGAAGACTCGCTATCGAATGCTATTATCTCAAATTACGATAAATTTTACTGTATATCGAGTGCCATAATACCAAAATAAAATATTGCGACCAATTTTACCCGATAGACCAAGACCACTCAGAACAAGTTTAGTTGGGCAATTATTTCTCAATTTTCTTTTAATATTGCCGCTGTGTCTACACACAGCAATTTTGTTTCGGCAATTTTAGCATTCTTATTCAGTCATTCATTCAACCTTCAAGCTACCTGTGTCTTTTTTTACATCTTTATAAAAGATACGAAAAGAGAACAAAAGGAAATTGCGGAGTACGAGCAAGTTTTTACTCCTTTCTATTCTTTTTTCCTCTCTCTCCCCAAAAATCAAGAATTGCCCAAATAAACTTGCCGTGTGTGGTCCTAGTGATAGCGAATAAGGTGATTAAACCTATGATTTTTTTCGCATTTTCTTTCTATATGCTACTATGTTGCTATATGTATGTATGGTTTTCACAGTTGTGACAAAATTTGTTAACTGTCGTTTTTTCAAATCTCTGAATTGAAGTATTATTTGTGATTATGGTGATGTTAACAGCAAATGGTGCAGAGTAATGATATCAGTGAGATAGATGAGTAGATATAAATAAATCAAAAAGTTTAATTTGCGAAGTAGTAGTTAACAGTTTATCGTTCAAATTATTAAGAGTTTAAGTTAAAAAGTATTTAAATAAAATGAAAAGATAGAATTAAAAACAAACGGACCATAAGACAAGAGGAGGACATACGAGTATAAAAATTAAGTCATAATAAATACTTCAAATATGTTCATTATATCATTGTATATATAACAAATCTTGTATTAGTTGATTGATTTGTTCATTTGCCTTAATTTCTCTCTTTACACTTAAATAATATTTTTACATACACAGAAAAAATTATGAGAAAAAATTTTTCCTAGCAAACTTTTATTTAAGTTTAAATTTTATTCTATTATTTTTTTGTTCAAGCTTATAACGGTTTTTGTTTGATATTTTGCTTCTGCTTATGTTCGCTGTAAAAATGATTTTTTACGCAAAAATGATGATTACGCAAATATTAATTGCATGTTTCGTTTTACGAATTCTGTGATAAGTCCTATTTTAGTGAACAAATTAAATGTGTTTATGAATTTCGTAATTGAATATGATTTTTAGTTTTTTCTGTGTAGAAATCAAGTGAAAACTCCATTTATAATCAAATCTGATAGATAAAGCTATTAGTTACATTTTAATTATTTTATTAAAATATAATCCTTATTCATGTATTAGGGAGTACCTACACGTGTAGTACTCGTATATAGAGTTACATTACACATACGAGTGAACATATTTTTACTATACATTCAACTTACCTTATAAGCTCAAATATTTCAGGTTTTTCTCTTTCGCGCTGCTTCATGCGTTCCTTCATGGCAGTAATTATCGAGTGAGCTTTATCTTCAGCTCCATGTTTAGAACTTTTCTCGGCCGCTCCTTAAGATTATTTGAGATTATTTAAAAATCTTATATTATTTTTAGATGTAGCTATCTATGCTTACTTTGCAAGCAATCTGCATTTAAAAGATCTTTGCATTTTTCGTGACATTTTACGCCACACTCTGTACAGCGTACACCTTGACGAGCTATACCCCATAAAAGTCCTTCGCACTCATAACAATAGGTGGGTGATTTTGCAGTCCATAAGAGAAAATTATGTGGAGTTGTCGAAGAAATAGGATAAATCAATGCCTGTAGCGCTTTCTTATACACATGCATTTTCTGTTTAGCGTTGAATTATATTAAAAAAAAAAAATTAAAAAGAATTTTTTTTTTTTTAATTTACTTGAAAAAATATGTTTTCTTGAGAAAATTTTTGGAATATTTGCTAAACTATAATACTGGTTAAAAAATTGATGCAAAAATATAATGTAAAGGTTATTTTACTCTGCATCCTTACGTGTTTTTGTAAGTTTAATCAAAAAACTGGTTCTCGAGTTATTGCAAATTATTTGGTATAACCTCCCCTTTTTTCTATATAACGGAATATCTGGAGAACTACACATGCAGTTTAAACCAGGGTTTCGTTTTGGCGGGACCAAAACCATTGTAATTGACAAAAATGTTGCATTGGTTACAAAAACTTGTGGGTTAATCGGTTACAACGTTGCCATTTTAGCCTTTTAAAGGCTTTTTTCGCACTTAGCCTCGAAATATATGATTTAGCTTATAGCTTTTTCCCTAGTTTTTTTTGTGTTCAAAAAAGCCTCAGAAAAGCTAAAATTATCTATTTATACTTTTCTTTCGTTTTTTAGTGAAAGCAAATTATGCATAAAACTAAGCTGAAGAAAATTTATCCCCAAACAAAATTATTTTAGGCTTCACGTCTCTCTGTTTGCTTGTTCTGCAAACTCCAAGCTTAAATTTATATTTTGCCTGCACAATGCTGAGTTGAGTTCTACTACTTTTAAATTTTCAGAAAAAAGCCTTATTTTTTTGTAGAGAAAAACTTTGTAGTTTACTTTAGATTGCAAAATATTATCGAAATTAAGTATATAAAATATCCTGGATAAAATTTTGAAATGCAAGTTGATTAGTTGATCGGAGGAAAGTTAATTTGCTACTGTAGAGCTTTTCTTTATATAGACGCTTTAACATAAGTGCTTGGCGCTAAAAGAGGCTACGCTTGTCGCTCCAATTAAGAAAAGAATTCTATGTAAGCTGAATAAATACTTTGTTAAGAACGAGTTGGAGTTTTTTTTACGCGTTCTTTGCCGTATTGCAACGCTTTCAGAATGTACGCCGTATCATAATTCGAGTATGAAAAATCAGAATCGACAATACAGAATCGATAAGAAAACTTTCTCTATACAAATTAGCTGCCTATGTTTTTCTAATGCTTTAGTTTTTAACATATTAAATAAATGAAAATAAATACCTTAAGGCAGCAAAAAAAAATTTTAACTTACCAATTCCTCATCATTAAGGGTTGCCCTCGGTACAGCAGATGTAAGACCTGCATTCCGTTTTGTGGCGGCCATAGTCTACAATATTTAGGGAGTTTTTTTTTTTTTAAATTTATAATCATTAAGCATTAACTTTCTACGAATAAATTACACTAAAAATAAAAAAAATTTATCATTGCATATACAGAAAAAAATTCGGTGTGTACAACAAAAAAATATATATATATTTAAATTTTAAATAAAAAAACAAAATTTCAAACAAAAACAAAACTTTAATACAAGCATATTGTAATTAATGAATACACTTATTGGTAGAAAACTAGCTACAAATAAAATTAAAACAATTTCTTAAAATATATAATTTTTACCATCAATAAAGTTAAAAATATTCATTGGACCATGTTTTTCTCTCTAAGAAAAATTTTTAGAAAACATAAAACTCATTAAGAACCATTTTTTAAAATTTTAAGAAGAAAAAAAATTAGTGCATTAGTTAGCACGAGATTAACAGTCTACTATATGTGTGTTTCTTTTAAAAAGTGACTTCTATTAAAAAAGATGTAAAGGTTGTAATTTCGACTGTGCCGAATTTGATCTGACCATAGTAAAAATTTATATTCTTACTGTAAAATTTTTATTATAATCAAGGATTTTTATGTAAATGCATATTTTTACTCAGTAACTTAAAATCGATTGTGATCAAGTACTTTCCGAATTCGAGAATTTATTGAACAATGCCATTAATTTGTTATTGTATATTTTGTTATCAATACATATTTTTGCATATTTTGTTAAAAATACAAATTTTTATGTTCTTATATTTTTTGATATTCAAAAGTATTCACTTACTGATAATCTGTAAAGTATTTCACATATTAAAAAATCACACTTTTGGCAGCATTTTAGGGTGAGATATTCTTCTTCTTTTCTTTGTATGTACTTGAAGATGAACAGGCTCCTGTCCCAATGTGTAGGACGAATAAGAAGGAATTTTTGGAAATTCGAATATTAAGGGGGTAAAAAAGTAAAAACGGGTAAAATCGTACTTGTTATTTCTCCGGAATTACTACAGATAGAGTCAAATTTCAAACTACAAGCTAATCTACTAAGAAAATAAGCGGATGGGTATTTGGTACTTTTTCGATATTTGTATATTTGCTGAATAAAAAGGGTAAAAACTAATGTTGGTACGCTCTTTTAACCCCATTTATTTTTCAAAGTAACAATCACACCAACAAAAATTAAACTGTATTCTTATCTTTTTAAAATGGCACTTTTTTAAAATTTGAGCAAAGAAGGGGTAAAATATTCCCGTGTGAAGTTGTATATCTTCCATCGGGCGCGTCCCCGGGTGGCGGATAGGGGATACTCTGGTCGGTTTGTTTGACTACTATAACACGGGGTCATACAGATTGGTTGCGGTGTTATGTCCTTTTTACACACAATTCCTAATCCACCACTTGTAATGTTAAGGTGGCTGTTAGCAGAGCCCAGAACATGAATGGCTAGTAAGTGGTAAAAGAGAACTAGTCGCTAACAGCTCTCCTCCGGTATTGCAAAAACACAAAACAAAAACAACGCAAAAAGCAAACAAGAGAAAATCAAGTTGGTCGATTGCAGAGCATCATATATAACAAGCGGGTCGCCTACCACCAATGTTGGCGTAGCAACCTCTGTCAACAAAGGTGGTTCTGACGCGGCGGAAGTCTCCACGCCAGCGGCGGGTACTTCCAAGGCGGCCAGAAAAGAAACTGCGTCTGGAGAAGCTGATGAGGACCAACCCACAATATCAGGGTCGTGTACATCCACCAATTTTTTTGGGCACAGACGCAAAAGAGGACTTTTGCTGAAAGGAGAGCTGCCATGCGTATTACAAATAAACATGGCAGTAAACCTATTGAATCGCTAACTAGTGAGCAAAAGTTCTAATTGGCATGGGCAAAAAAGCGCCTAGCAAAACTGGGCGCCTCCTTCTCAGTTTTTGAAGCGACAGAGATCGGGGGATGTGGCAGCTACTCAGCGATTCAATCAACTGGCGTCTAAAAAGCCTAAGAGAGCGCACCCTGTAGTTGTCAATAGGCAGTTCAGTGAAGTTGCAAAAAACTCACTCGTTAACTATAGTGACAGCGACGGAGCCATCTCCCATGCAAAATGGGAGATGATACAGGAGAAGCTGCTAGGCGTTTACTTTAAGATTCTTAAGGAGAATCCGGGTTCCGCTCCGCAGAACTCAGATGCAGACTGATTTCAGGGGCATATAAAGTGCCTAGCCTCCTCCAACGAGCGATCAGCCAACTTATTATACTTAAGTTGGCTGTTACAGCAATAGGGAAATTCCGTCCGAGCCACACGACCCTAACACCATCCTGTCTTACATCAGGAGTGGCAATCCTACACTGCCTATCCATGATTGGCAGGTAGTTAAGGTTGGCGCTCCTGAAGGTAAGAAGAGGATAGTGGTCATGGTCCTGAATAAGGAATCCTTAACAACACTACGGCAGATGCAAGGCAAGATATTTTACGGTTTCAGAAGCATCAAGCTGAGCATCTATCGTAGTGATGACAAGAAAGTTTCCGTAAAAACAGGAGCTATGGCCAAGCAGGGCGAAGCCGGGTCCGTACAGCCAGTATGTCCAGAGGATACCCAATCTGTCACGAGCATGGTTGGGGGAACTACTGGGCAACATGGATGTTGCGGAGGACGAAGATACGGTTCTGGGATCTAATTCAGACCCAGAGGATGTCGATGTCACCATCAACTATGACCCGTATGGCGACAGTGACGTTAATTAATTTGCATCACTGCAAGGCAACATCTGTTGCATTGCTCTTTCGTCTTGCAGAGCGGGACGAGGATGTGACGCTGATACATTAACCCTGTTATCAAAGTTGCAAGTTTCTTGGACTCGGCATAAAAGGCTATGAGTTGCTATATGCAAATTGCACAGGTAGGATTCGAGCCTGCATTTTGGCTAAAAAGCATCTTAATATCTTCATTCTTTCTTATTACAGTGATGATGAAGACACAGTAGGCGCCACATGGGAGAACGATGGAACAACCATCTGGATCCAATCGAGCTATATGGCGAATGATCATGCTGACTTTCCGCCAAATAATTTTACGATGGATATGATACAGCTGGCGAGGAGCAGAGGCATTCCATTAGTAATTGGGGCCGATGCCAATGCGCATCACAACGTGTGAGGCAGTAGGGACATCAACATGACCGGTCAGTGCATTTTTCATTTTGTTTTAAAGCAGAATTTGGCGATAGTAAATAGAAATTCGGAGCCCACCTTCGTAGTCGCTAACAGAAAAGAGGTCCTGGATATTACAATGGTGAGCGCAGATTATGCGCATTTTGTGGAGAACTAGAAAGCGTCGAGTGACTGTTCATTCTCCGATTATCGCTATATAGAATTTGATATACGCACTATGAGAACACCGGTAACTTCTTTCATTAATAGCAGGAGAACGGACTGGGAATCTCAAGGAAACATCCTTAACCAGATTCTCGACGAGCCTCAAACCCTGAGCGGCGTTGAGGACAGAGATAGCGCTGTAGCACAGCTGTCGGAGGCCTTCAAGGAGGCCATTGTAAGGTCTTGAAGACTTTCCGTATACAGGAAAAGGGACAGACCACCATGGTGGTCCCCCACCATAGTAGCATCTAGGAGGAGATGCAGGAAACTGTTCAACGAGGTTAAGAGAAGAGGCAACTGGTCACTCCATAAAGCTTCTGTAAACAGTTTCAAAAATGAGGTGAGGAATGCAAAGCGTAAGTCGTGGAAAGACTTTTGTGAAAACATTAAGAGCTCTTCAGAGGCTTGTCGGCTACGCAAGATTCTCTCCTAATCCCCAACGGTACCTGGGTATATACAGAGAACTAATGGGGAGTGGACTACTAGTAGCCATGAGGCGTTAGAAGTGTTGATGGACACCCACTTTCCGGGATGTTCTCCGCTTTCGAACGCAATAAGCAATGACACTCAATACCGTAGGGTATCCTCTTCTATGAGAATAGAGAAGGATTCCTTAAAATGGGCCATTGATAGTTTTCAGCCTTATAAATCCCCTGGACCGGACGGTGTTATACCTGCCGATCTACAAAAGAACTTTAGGGTAATTTCTCCATGCCTCGCATGGTCATATATCCCGGTGGGCTGCAGAAAGAGCAAGGTGATTTTCATCCCTAAGGGTGAGAAAACGTCTTGCGTAACTGCGAAGGACTTTAGGCCAATCTGTCTGACATCCTTCTTGCTAAAGACGCTGGAGAGACTAATCGACATCAGAATTCGGATGTCGATTGACGATCGCCTGCTGTCAACCTCTCAGCATGCCTACACGATGGGCAAGTCGGTTGAAACGGCATTGTACACTGTAGTGGGCTACATAGAGAGGTCATTGGAGTTCAAGAACTTCACTTTGACGGCCTTTCTGGATATAGAAGGTGCTTTTAACAATGTCAGGCCAGCAGCTATCGTGGATGCTATGATGGATGTTGGCATTGATCCTGTAATTATTGGATTCGTAAAAAGACTACTTTCGGGGAGGATTATAGAATCCTCGCTTGGTACGGCTGGGATAACCAGATCGGCTGTAAGGGGCACACCTCAAGGAGGGGTCCTATCACCGCTTTTATGGAACATAACCATAAATGCAATTCTCAGGAGGATGGATTCCATGGGTTTCAAAACTGTGACATACGCAGACGATGTCGCGGTTGCAATATCGGGAATCTGTCTGGATACGTTATCCCTGAGAATGGAGACGGCGCTTAGAATCATCACAAACTGGAGTAAGTCAGTGGGACTAAACTTCAATCCGATGAAGGCGGAACTTGTATTATTCACAGGAAGATACAAGGTTCCTGCATTTAGATTGCCAAGGCCAAACGGCTCGCAATTGAGCCTTTCTGCCAGTGCAAAATAACTGAGAGTGATTCTGGATAGGAAACTCTCATGGAAAGAGAATGTTGAGGCAAGGGCCTCAAAAGCAAATACGCCTGGAGGAGGGCCATAGGGACGAAATGGGGCTTAAGTCCTTGCAACGTTCACTGGCTATTCAAGATGGTGATTCAGCCTATCTTGTTTTATGGAATCGTGGTGTGGTGAAAAGCACTAAGCACGACTACGAACCGATCCGGATTTGAGACGATTTTCAGATGCATAGCCACCTTGATTACAGGGGCCATGAAATCAATGCCCAAAAGGCACTCTTCACGATGCTAAATTGGCTGCCAGTTGTTTTACAGGCTGACAATTTGGCACTATTTGCATCCGTGCGATTGCATGTGGCGCGGGAGTGGAACCATAGATCATGGGGACATTCGGGGATAATTGGTACTTGGGGGGATATCCCCGATCTCATTGACCAAGACCATTCCTACAGAGGAACTTCGGATTCACGATTTTGGACGAAACGGGAATCTCAATGGGATCTTCTCCTCTAGGAGAAGATCTGGATGTCTTTACCAATGGCTCCAAGAATAGTTCTGGAGTTGGTGGTGGAGTCTATATTGAGGAGTTTGGGACTAGTATATTCTTCAGACTCCTTAATCAATGCAGTATTCTACAAGCTGAATTGATGGCTATAAAGCAAGCAGCAGACTGGCTGTGGTATTATGGAGTATTTGGCAGGAATATTCGCATTTATACCGACAGTCGGACTGCAATCAGGTCCTTAGTGGGTGTCTATTCGACATTCCAACTGGTCCAAGAATGCCGGACATCCTTAAATAGAATGGCAGAGCATTCGGCGATCACCCGCATTTGGGTGCATGGACATGAGACTTCAATGGGGAACTGCAGGGCGAATAACCTGGCAAGGGAAGAGTCGAGGCTGCCAGAGCAAGATGCCAATGCGTCCTGTGGCATCTCTCTATCGGTCTGTAAAAAGGAGACCGAGAGCATATTCTTGCGAAAGGCACAGTCCAGATGGAGAGATGAATGGATGTGTAATACGGCGAGGATGATCTGGCCTAGGCTAGATAGCAATCGCAGTAGGGACTTATTGGAACTCCAAAGAGACCGATTGAGGAATGTGGTGACTGTAGTAACAGGACACAGCAATTTTGGAACCATGCTAGTAGAATGGGTTTGCGATATAACGACTACTGTAAAAGTTGTCAGGACGAGGAAGACGAGGAGTCTGTAGAATATCTCCTCTGATGGTGTCCTATCGTAGAAGAACGGCGCAAGATCCACTTTGGAGAGAGCTACCTGCAGTTTCTCATTGCGCTGTCGAATGTAAGGGTTGACATGCTATATGGCTTCGTTAGAAACAGTGGTTGGTTTGGGTGACGGGCTCACTTTCTTTTTCTATCTGTCTTCTCTATCTCCTTTCCTTTCCTTTCACTCTTCTATTACTATCCTTCCTCTTCTTCATTTCCTTCTATACAGGTATCACAAAGGGACCACGTCAGAGGACCCAAGTGAGCCCAGCTTCTCTTTTTCTTATTTGGGTGCTCTGTGTTACTGTGAGCAAAGTAACAAATCATTAACAGTACTTTTTATATATTTTAAAGGTAGTTTTTGATTTTTTAATATTAACGAACCTAAAACTATTAGACTGAGCTTAAACGGTTCAGGATAAAGTGAAAAATATTATAATTAAGAAAAAAAACGGTACATTTTATTCATATACTATAATAGTACTTTTTGATTTTGTAACGTTTAAGAAAAATCAACAAACTGAAAAAAAGTACTTTTTTATACTTTAATGAAACCTTTTGATTTTATTTGTATTAAAAAACCTACAACTTAGATTAAATGGTCTACAAAGAAATAAGAAATTATAATACCGACAGTATGGTACTTCGCTGACGAAGTAGCGAGTTAAATGCTAGTACAGATATAAATACTCCAAATGTTACTTTATACTCACACACAAGTATTACACTCACAAATTCTACGCTTAGCTTATATATTAAATTGCTATATTTACATACATAAACACAATTTCTTATGAATAATAACACAATGATTCAACAGAATGATTTTTCGTAACAAAATATATATATGAATATATTTCGTCATTGCCGTTAACTACTTCACAATAATTCTGACAGATGAATACTATTGAATACTTCTCGATTCTTAAATTTACGCAAATTTTAATATTTTGCCTTTTGTATTAATTTTGTGACTGGTTTTATATTGATTTTTTTTTTAAATTTGTTTTATTTTTTGAAAATAATTTAATTTTATTTGTTGAAAATTAATTTTCTTTTTGTTTATTTAAAATTTGTTTTGATGTTAAAAAATTAAAATTTTTTTAAGTCAGAATTAAAAGTAACAATTCAAAATAATAAGATAATTCCGCAGGAATGAATAATAATAATTTGCATATTGATCAATATTTATTTCCGCAAAAATTTCCTTTCCGTGCGGAATCATATATATTTACGTATATGCAAAATTATTAACATATGGATAAATAAGTATAACAAATTAAATGAATATTGGTAAGTATATATGATTAAAAGAACAGTGGTAATAAAAAGGTTGAAAAATAAAATGCGTATTTTGGAATGCAAAATTAAACAGAATAAGCATAATGCAATTTTTTCCATGTATAAATAGGCAAAAAAAAATTCATATTTTGCTACATAAAAATTAGCGAAATAGTTTCAATGCAATTTTTTATTTATTTGAAGCATATGAGAATTTTAGTCAATAGGCAAACAAAAAGTTTCAAAAAATTTGAAGAAGAAAATTAACAAAGTAGGCATTGAACTAAATAAACAAAAGAATAGAAATATTCTATTTTTATTCCTCTCTTCTCATTTTACACATGAATGTACTTTGAGTATTACATAAATGTAATTAAAAAATTATGAAAAACAAAAAAGAAAAACAGAAGGTTTATCTATAAAATTTAAATTTTTTGAAACTTTTTGTTTGCCTGTTGACTATATTTCTCATTTGTTCGATTGGTATAACGAAATAAGTATTCAAATGTTTGGGCAGGAATTTAACAAAACTTGGGAGTAATAATTTAGAGTACCGTCTGCTGAAACAGCTGTATAGATATACTTTCCCTCTTAGTACTTATTGTGCTAAGTAAACAATTTTTCAAAATTTTCTATAGGGTCCGCCATCGAACTTTTTTTTTTCAACTAGTGCTTATTTCGTGCATGGTAACACTTAGCTCTTATCTGATTTGACAGATAATAAGTTTTATCCTTCCGCTTCGCTAAGTGGGCGTGCGGTGATCAGTAAATATAAAAGTCAATAAATTGACGAAAGGGCCCTTTTTCTATATTTTAATGATACCTTTAATGTAATTTGTATTAAAAAATTTAGAACTGAGATTAAATAGTCAACAAAGACATACAAAATTATAAAAGCGATAGTATGATAATTCGCTGACGAAGTAGCAAGTTAAATGCTAGTAATTTAATATTTATGTTGTATTAATGCAAATCTAAAATATCGATTTTTGATTTTTCTTGGCCATTTGTGGAACGATTATTTTGATTTTTTGTACAAGTACTACGACTGTCATTTCTGACAAAACTGCGTACCACATTTTTTTTATTCCGTTTTGTATTTTAAACAAAATACGCAAAAACCCACTCAGAAAATGGTAAAAATATATGTAATCACGGTTTTTAACTAATAGCTTCGTTATTTATAAACCGACCCGCCTGACTTTTAATAGCAATTGAAAAACAGAAATAACTGATAGATTGGTATACTAAACTTTTCTGTTCGTTATTTAGGGACTTCGGAAAGTTTATTTCGACGACTTAACGAACAGACAGGCAGACCGACATGACTAAATCGTTTCGGCTATTTATAAGGATCTAGAATAAAAATGCTTTATAGGGTGTCCCATGTACAGTGTAAAAAATACAAACAGAATTACAAACTTATATAATATACGAGTATACCCTTCTTACTTACAGTGAAGAGTATAAAAATTATAACTTTGTAATATTTCTTTTAGCTTGAAGCAAAAATTATCGCAACCGATCAATAGCAGTCTCATATAGACTAAGGTTTATGGTAAGAAGGCTATATTTGGATTTTGTGGCCATCCCAGAACCATGAGCTAATTTGCGGTTGAACAGTTTTGCAGATAAAAAATTGCAAGTTTATCTACCATATTGGTGAACAAAAATATTAATATTTTACTTATTTCTGAGTTTATACAATGACATCTAATGGCAAAACAGAGAGTAGTCCCTCTGATGACTACGGTTGAAGAACCATCTTGACGATTCAGTTTACGAAGTACTGCAAAAACCCCAAGCTAAGCTAGATTATCTGATTTGATTAAAGTTGTAATGTGAGCGCAAAATCAGCCCGTTAAAACCATCATTTGTACATAACATAAATACAAAAACTTATTGTGTATAGAGCATGTAAGTCTCTAGGTGTGGACAACATACACCCATGTCTATTCCGGCAAAATTCTGATGTTTACATATATAATAATTAGGAGTATTGCCTATACATTGAGCCAGAGTCAAAGCCCTACCGAAAGTAGGGATTACACGACTAAAGTTGTCCTCCCCATTTGCTTGACCTCAGTCCTACTTAAAGCTATGGAGAAGATTTTGGACTAATACATTAGCGAAGTCCACTTCTTAATATTGGACAGTATGCTTACCAATTAGGAGAATCAACTGAGACTGCACTGCATAGCCTAACGTGTGAAATCGAAAAGACTTGTTGATATGGAAATAGCCCTCTGTACATCGGTTGACGTCACAGGGGCTTTTGACAACTTTACCTACGAGTTATTGAAGAGGTAATGATCAAGAAGGAAATTCCAGAACTGATCATAGCTTAAGTTATCAATTTGCTGAGTACCAGGAACATAATCTTCAATGTCAAGGCAAAAAGACTAAATGTCAGGTCGGCCTTAAGGGGGCGTTTCATCACCACTCTTATAGCTCAATTAGCTCTAGCGGATTCTCGGCGATCTTAGATATGAAGTTTAGGTTTTTGCGAACGATTTTGATTATCATCAAATGCAATAGAAGATAGGACTTTCGAAAACCACCTTGGTGGCCTTCACTAGAAAAGTAGCTTAAAACTGGAATAATCACTGGGCTCACTCACTGCCATATTGTGAGTAGGGGAGAAGCAGCTAGTTCAGCCTTAAGGCTATCTGGTCTATTTTATGTTAAAGAGGGCGATATTAGTAGGCATGTGCAAATTTTGGAATCGGTCTGGAACTCTCCAAGTCTCGAGGTCTCTGAAATAATAGATAGCATACTCACATTCTCTAGACATTCGCTCCGCTAGGAGAAACAATGAAATAATATTAGACCGGAATCGGCAGTTGTGGTATACTGATGGAAGATCAAAGTGCTGGCGCTTTTTTTTAAAGTCAGTGTGGTACAAAATTACTGCTGTCATTTCTGTCGGAAAGGACGAGGAACACGAGTATATGTTTTGTGCAAGTGCCCAGCGGTGGCAAGACGCAGAATGAATTGTTTAGGCAATGAGTCATTGGTCCCAGGACATGGTTAATCCTACAGCAATTATGAGATTCGTAAGGAGTCTCGGATTTTAGTTAGGATCTTAAAGCTTGCGGTGCGATTAAAGCCTCAGATGATGATAATTACAATTAAATATTGCTCAGAGAAAGTTTAATAAAAAAAAAGAATTCAAAGTAACAAATAAAAATGATGCCAGTTCTGAACAAAAAATTTGAATAACAATAACAAGAGCATAAAGCAATTAAAACTACAAATTATATTTTCGAAAAATGTTCCGAACAGTGGGTGAACTAGAATGTTGTGTAAAAATTTACTTAAAAAATATTGTTATATATAAATTAGTAATTAGATAAATTAGATAATTCAATTTTTATTTGATTATTTGAAAGCTACTAAAAATATATAGTATTAAAAAGAAAATATTTTTGAAATGTAAGGTCAATGTGATTCAATCTAATAACATGTAAAAATATTCTGCAAAAAGCTATTGTTTTAAACTTAAATAAAACTTATGCATGTGCCTCTTCATATACAGATATTAAAATAATTGTTATTCTCCTACAATCACCAGTTTACATTAGAATTGAAAAATTTAGTTAGACCACGATTCAAAATTTAAAAATCTGTCTACATTTTTTTTTATAAAAGTGTTTAATAAATGCCAATACTTTCGTATATTAATTTTAAATAAATTTCCATTCAGGAAGATAGTTAATTTGTAATTAAGTATATGTAGTCGAACGGAATTTGAATGATGGTGCCACTCAGAGCAAAATCATTCGTTCAAACAATGAAACGCGTTCGTTCATAATTTTCCATTGTATGAATGAAATTTTTCATTTACACAACAATAATGTCATTGATTTAAATAATTTTTTCATTCTATAATTTATTTCATTTTGCAGGAATCATTGCATTCACGAAAACTTTTACCTGAAGTTTCAAAAATTTAAAATTTTATTTATTTAATTAAATTTATTTTAGACCGAAAAGGTTTCTATTTGGCTAAAGTATTAATTAATTCTTCGTTTGTTCTTCTTTTCTTGACATCAATTTTACTTCCTTTCCCTCTCCTATACGAGTATCTATTGCTGTCCTCCTTCATTTTATTCATACACAGGTAATGCAAAGAAACCACATCAGAGGACCCAACTGAGCCCTCTTTTGTTTTGTTATTAGGGCGCGCTGCGAACCAAACATAATTAATTAGGGCTTTACACTACAATACAAGACTTAAGATTTTCATTTGATTTTGAAAGCAAATGGTATTTCATACGACTGTCCAAAAATCATACGGTGAATAACCAATTGTTTCTATTTGAGTCAGTAGAGTATTCATCTTCTCGAATGTTAGTTCAGTGTTCATAGTAACCTGTTTAAGGTGCAGCTTTACCGTTAATTCCAAAATTCCACTGCAATGAGGGGCTACTGGTGGAATATAGTGCCATTGAATTTCGTTTTCAGCTAAAGTTTTTAAGACGATTTCATTATGAGTCTGTGATAAAATTAACTTTTGCAGAGGTAACAAAGCAAATAAATAAACATATGTATCCCTTAAATTTTCGCGGCTTTCTTCTAGAACATTTATTTAATAAAAGCAGAGGCCCAGCGTAATCACAGCCAGAGTTTTCTAATTGGAATGCTTGTCGTGTCCGAATCCTAAGTAAATCGGCCATCAGTTGCTGAGTCATAGCTTGACGTTGACATTTGTGAGCCAACTTTTGAATCATGTTTCGGGCACCAAAAATCCACAACGTTTGGCGAAAAAACAAATAAAACTGAGACCCCTGGGTGTAAATTTCTTTCATGTAAATCCTCTAAATAAGTTGTGTGAATCGACTAGATTTTGGTAGAATAATAAGATATCGTATAGAAAAATCATGCTATAAATTGCGCAACTATATTAGCCCATTATCGTCAAGCAATGGATTAAGTTTTAATAAACAACACCGAGAACAAATGATAGTACTCTTTTCCAAGTGGTTTATCTCATACTTGCCCTTTGAGCATGTTTTAGCAAAATTAAAATATATTATATCTTTGAAGTTCTTCAAAGGTAAGAGCTGTGATCTGACCATCATGGCATTTGGTGACTTTGAAAATTCTTAGTATAAAGCCCACAATTCTAATCAATTTGGTCCATTTCGATATTCGATTCATAAGGGGCTCTAGTGGATTGCAATTTTCGACAGTACTGACCACAGAAAATACATCCGGTTTGATTGCAACTAATGCTTCAGGGTCTGAAATTAAATCAAATTTATTAACGCGATTGATATAAAATTTATATTTGAAATTATCACTGAGCCAATGTGGTCACTTTGGATATAGACATTCTCTTAGATGTGCAGTCAGCGGGGTTTTCTTTGAAAGCAACATAGTAACAGAATATTCTAGGCAGGGTTTCCAAAATTTCAGAAGTTATATTGGCTTCAAAAGTTTTCACTTTCAATGGTGGATGTGAAAGCCAAGACAATACAACCGTTGAATCACACCAAGATCGAATTTTAATTGATTTGTGTGGTAATGTTTCTTTTATGTGTTAGCAATCTGGACAACAAAAGAGCTCCGTACAATTCCAAACACGGCAATGACTTATGTTTGATAGGAGCCACTCGAGTCTTTGATGCAATAAGATGTACATGAATGACCCCCGAAGTATCGATAATACTAGAATATGTTTGTATGGAATTAGCTGAGAATCCATATAATTCTATTTCTGCATTATCATTCGATACGAATTGAGTTACTTTAACGTCTCCTAAGTAATTAAAATTTTCTTGATACTGGGTCCATAAGGCAGCAAGATGTACTGGTAGCGGTTCATCCCATGACAAGTTTTCTGACCAGAGTTCTCTCAGTAAAATTTTGAAATGAACAACTGATGGAGCTATAAGTCACATGGAGTCAAATATTGGAGACACATCGGAAAGAAATTGTCTTTTTATAGAGATCTTGTTTGATTCACGTTCGATTTTATAGCGCAGATTATCAGTCAAAGGGTTTCAATAGACACCTAGCAGTCTTTTAACGTGTTCGTTGGGAGATTTTAAAATAGTAAGCTCTGGAGTACTCACCGCTATTTTAGGACAGTTAGATATCCATATTCTTAATTTAAGCCCTGCATGTGACAGCAATTTAACAAGTATATCTCGTTAGAAAACTATTTATTCTTCAGAGGCAGCCCTAGTGAGAACGTAAAAATTGTAGCCTTTAAGGCTATTGGTTAGGAGGATATATAATCTCTAGCTAATTGTTGAAAAACACGAATAGAAAGATAAGTTGCACAAGATGTGCCATATGTGACGGTACATAAGCTATAGTATTTTACTTTATCTAATGATGATTTTCTCTAAACAATTCACTGAAAATCCTTATGAATGTCACATATCCATATCTATCGAAACATCTTTACTATATCAGTTGAGAGAGCATAACGCTAAAAACAAAAGCATAAGCAAACTCAGAACAGATCTCTTTGAATACTTGAACCAATATGTAAAGTAGTGTTCAATGAGCACCCGTTAGAATCACTAGCAGAACTATCAAAGGTAACAGGTACCTTTTCTCCAAGAAATGCATGATGAGGCCAATAGAAAACTTTCCCTCTTTCGTGTTAATTTCATTAGGGTTTATTTGAAACATGCCCCCCAAACTTTCATACTCACGCATAAACGTGATATACTTCTCGCGTATGCTTGGATTCTTTTGAAAGTGTCTTTGTGTAGCGTAGAATCGGAACAAAACCTCATTTAGCGTATTTTCAGCCGAAATGTTTTCTATTTGAAATTGTAGATTAACAATACATTTTCCATCTGTAGCACGAGAATGGTTTGACTGAATATGAGAATAAATATAAGCATCATCTGGGTCTACTCGCACTGGGCAAATATTCTTTTCAATTTTTCAGAAACTTCTAAGACATCGGTCTATATCTACCGTAGAAATACATAAGAGACATAGTGTGGTTACTATTTACCCCGTATCTCTTCAGCACAAGTGTGGGTGGTAAAAATAGTCAATAAATTACCATCTGCGTCAAAACGTCAATTAAATATAAAAATATTCCATATAGGCTTAACGCCTAACAAAATATCTATCTGCGATGATATATTATAATTTGGATCAGCCAGTATCAAGTTCTTTAACTGTTCCATTGACTGATTATCAAATAAGTGCTTTGGCAGTGATGTAGTTATATTAGGCAATATGTGAACGACTGCATCGAAGGAGTGATTTGAGACCCAATATTGTACCATTATACGACAGGATCCACGGGTTGTTGCTACCTTTACTGATAAAAGTCGACTAACTAGTAGTGAATGCGGAATCTAATAATACACGACAGGCGATCATCTGCCTAAAATGATTTTTACACATATGAGGTAGTAGGCATAATAAAGTCATTTTCGCTTTTTCGTATCCGCACTTGTAACCCCAATGGAACCAATAACAAGGAGCCAGGACATGCCACATTAGCAGTAGTTGAAGATGTAACTTCAGAAGTACTAGGTAGTTGCAAGCTTTCGCCGTTACTAGTAGGTTGAATACTAAGCACATGTAATAGAATGTGATGATGTCGACGACAATTCATACATTTATGTTTTGAAGCTCATAACAGAATACTTATTTGAAGAAAAATTGGACATTTAAAAATTTAATGATCTTGTGATTTACATTTTTGACAAGTATTTGATTTACCATTTGTACTCACCAAACATTTTGTTTGATTACCACGAGATTTCTGTAAGTTGGTTTGTTTTACCTGGATTTTCGACTTGCCTTTGCAGAGTGCCAATTCTTCACATCTGCTATTCAAAAAATCTAACGGATCTGCAATTGTAGGAGAAATCCAGCGACTTTTGACTCTGGATCAAGTTCAGCTAACAACAAATGAATCAGCCAAGGGTCACGTTCAGTTTTCAAAATCGCATCAAGACCTCAAGCTATTTCATTGTCTTCGTAGGAAGACAATGGGAGTTGAGGCAAAACCATAAAATTTTAAATAAACGAATTAACTATATATTTCGGACGATCAATCTATCATTGAGTCGAACCCATGCTTTATACGTTCCATTAAAAGGTGGAATATTAATGAGAGGTAACTCTGTGTCTTTCTGTGGAGCCCTGAGGGAAAATTTTTGAAGAAAATTAGCTTGTTGATCTACTAGTTTGTCAATAGAATTAGCATTATATGCCTTCTCAACAGTTTTTGGAGCTAGTTGATTTTTTAGTCATAAAGGTTACTTCGGGCCATTAAATACTTCTCTTCGTAAATTTCAAAATCCGCCACTTCTTGATCCATATATGCATGCAACTTATCACTAGAATAAACAAACCCCTGCTATACAGCTTCCAATCATACAGCCAGCAAGCGAGTCAACGAGCTTTTCTATCGGTCTCTAAAAATTACCAATGAATTCATATCCTCAGATATGTTATGTTATTTATAAATTTTTTTTCTTTTTTTTTTAAGAACTATATTTCCGGATATACAGGCTATCCGTCTCAAAGGACCAGCTTTTATGTTTAGAAATAAAACTAAATGTATTTTAAATTGTATTTTTTGATTTACAATTGATTTCAAAAGTTTTTATTAATTTTAACAAAATTTAATCTTTATTCGTGCTTAATTCCAATGCTAAATGCATTATTTTCCATGATATTCTCATATAAATTTTAAAAAAAAAAAACTGTTTACTTAGTACAATAAGTACTAAGAGGGAAATCATATCCAGACGCTACTCTGAATTTTCAGTGGATTGATTACTCCCAAGTCTTGTTAAAATCCTGCTTTGTGGGTAACAATTATAATTTTACTTTAGCTTTTTTAATATTGAGTTCACTGGTTACTTTACTTTGACCGCCGCACATTGTAAGATATTGATCAATTTGATGGACAAAAGCCGTTTTTTTAGTATAACTTTAAGAGTTTTTATACTAATTAAATATAAAGAGAACATTCTGTTCAGTAAAAAAATTAAAAAGAAAATTGTCCAATTTGGTAGCTGTAATAATATAACAATACTCGAAAGCTGAGTATATGAAAGCTTTTAATAACACTTTTAAAAGAGAACTCAACTTTAAACTCGTGTAACTTTTTATTGGAGTTGTTTTTTATTTAAATTTTTATTTTGAAGTTTAACTTGAACTAAGGTCTTATTACATAAATATTTGTCGAAATAAGCGTAACCACTACTTTTTGGCAAATATTTTTATACAAGGTGGGGCAAAAGAAGTCATCCGATGTTGGTTGGCTCTAATTTTTTTTCTAAATGAAAATGAAATGTATGTCGTTGCTCCGTCTTGTTAAAACCACATGTCCTCCAGTCCTAATTCGTTTAATTGCGGCAGAAAAAAATCGGTTGACATGGCCCATCGTCGCTCATTATGAATTTGGTCGAAAAATCGTCCACTTCGATTATTCCGCGTTCTTGGGGAGAGTATCGCTCCATGGCTTGTTCACTTGTATTCTACTTCTGTCTAGTTCACAAATGTCAAAACAGATTTGATATTGGCCGGCATTTGCAAAAATAAGGGCATCTTCCAATAGGGTGATTTCTTTTAGCCCACCTTGTAGTTTAAAATTAACTCAAATAATTTAATAAAAAAATGTAACAAATCTAAGCGAATATATTTATTTCGACATATAATATATTTGTTTTATGTTACCATAGCTTTGCTAACATGTAATGCCAAATGATTTTATTTCTGAAACGTTGTACATATTTTAGTAATATTCACTTAAAAATATTATTCCTTATGTTTAGTTTATAAAAAGTTCTCTTCGGTTCAGCACCAAATTAGTTTTAAAAGAACTGTTAACGTGTCAACTTTAATTTAGTTATCATATTATCTGCAAATATTTGCAAATCTTCTGAAAATCTGCTATGAGCAAAAACGCCTCATACTACGAAGTCTTTGATCATTAGATTATATTTCTTCAAAATTTAGTTCTAGATCTATTGGATGTCCCTGATACATTAAGTCCAAACCATGAAATTTAACTTAATTAAAAGTGATTGTTTTATATTAAACCATCTGGTTTGAGTTCTGTTTAATGACTGTTTATTACAATGTTATATTACATGGTTTGCACTTATTATTATTCTAATTAAGAGAACTTAATAATAAAAAAGACTTAATAAAATACAGTAGAACCTCGTTAATCCAGGCAGATATGGTTTCACCTTTTGTCCGGATTACTGAATCGTCCGGACTACAGTTAAAAAATTTTTTTAACTCAATACATAATTATAAATAATGGGCCATAATCCTCATAGTCACAAAAAAAGTCGGTTTTTATTAAGAACTGACTTTTCTTCATAAGAATTATATGAATTTAAAGTAGTTTTTAACAAGTGTGACTATGATTATGGCCCAAAATTTCCAATTGCTTAAAAATTCAGTTAAATAACAAAAAGAAAAAATATATACTACCAAGAATTTTCATTTAACAAATTTACAGATTTCACATGTTACACTAAAAGTAATTAAAAATATTCCCTGCGTAAAATTAGAACTTACTATTGTTGGAGAAATTGGCACACATATCGTTATGCAATTTATTAGCTCTACTTTTAAATTCTTTTTAAAAGTAAAAATTCTTTTTCAGTGATTTTTCTTTATTCAGCCTATAAAATAACTTTTAAAAACTGATCACTTACAAAAGGCTATAAATTGTTATATTCAAATTGCACAGGTAGGATTCGAGCCTTCATTTTGGCTAAAAAGCATCTTAATATCTTCATTCTCTCCGATTACAGTGATGAAGACACAGTGAGCGCAATATGGGAGAAGGATGGAACAACCATCTGGATCCAATCGACTATATGGCGCATGATCATGCTGACCTTGCGCCAAATAACTTGACGAGGGGCATTGTACAGCTGGCAAGGAGCAGAGGCATCCTATTAGTAAATGGGGGCCGATGCCAACGCGCATTACACAGTGTGGTAGTACATAGAGGTTCGGAGCCCAGACAGGAAGTGCTGGATATTACATTTGTGAGCGCAGATTATGCGCATTTTGTGGAGAACTGGAAAGTGTCGAGCAACTGTTCATTCTCCCATCATCGCTATATCGAATTTGGTATACGAACTATGAGAACACCGGTAACTTCTTTCATTAATAGAAGGAGAATGGACTGGGAATCTTAAGGAAACATCCTTAACCAGATTCTCGACGAGCCTCAAACCCTGAGCGGCGTTGAGGACATAGATAGCTGTCGGAGGCCTTCAAGGAGGCCATTGTAAGGTCTTGCAGACCTTCCGTATACAGGAAAAGGGACAGACCACCATGGTGGTCCACCACCATAGCAGCATCTAGGAGGAGATGCAGGAAACTGTTCAACGAGGCTAAGAGAAGAGGCAACTGGTCACTCCATAAAGCTTCTGTAAACAGTTTCAAAAATGAGGTGAGGAATGCAAAGCGTAAGTCTTGGAAAGACTTTTGTGAAAACATTAAGAGCTCTTCAGAGGCTTGTCGGCTACGCAAGATTCTCTCCTAATCCCCAACGGTACCTGGGTATATACAGAGAACTAATGGGGAGTGGACTACTAGTAGCCATGAGGCGTTAGAAGTGTTAATGGACACCCACTTTCCGGGATGTTCTCCGCTTTCGAACGCAATAAGCAATGACACTCAATACCGTAGGATATCCTCTTCTATGAGAATAGAGACGGATTCCTTAAAATGGGCCATTGACAGTTTTCAGGCTTATAAATCCCGTGGACCGGACGGTGTTATAAGTGCCGACTTACAGAGGAACTTTAGGGTAGTTTCTCCGTAGTTGTTGGGAGTATATAACGCATGCCTCGTATGGTTATATGTCCCAATGAGCTGGAGAAAGAGCAAGGTGATTTTCATCCCTAAGGGTGGGAAAACGTCTTGCGTGACTGCGAAGGACTTTAGGCCAATCTGTCTGGAGAAGCTCGTCGACATCAGTATTCGGATGTCGATTGACGATCGCCCGCTGTCAACCTCTCACAAAGGGCAAGTTGGTCGAAACGGCATTGTACACTCTTGTGGGCTACGGCCTTTCTAGATATAGAAGGTGTTTCAACAATGTCAAGTCAGCAGCCATCGTGGATGCTCTGATGGATGTTGGATTCGTGAGAATCATCACTAACTGGAGTAAGTCAGTAGGACTAAACTTCAATCCGATGAAGACGGAACTTGTATTATTCACGGGAAGATACAAGGTTCCTGCATTTAGATTGCCAAGGCCAAACGGCTCGCAATTGAACCTTTCTGCCAGTGCAAAATAACTGAGAGTGATTCTGGATAGGAAACTCTCATGGAAAGAGAATGTTGAGGCAAGGGCCTCGAAAGCAAATGCGGCGATATAGGGACGAATTGGGGCTTAAGTCCTCGCAACGTTCACTGGCTATTCAAGATGGTGATTCAGCCTATCTTGTTTTATGGAGTCGTGGTGTGGTAGAAAGCACTAAGCACGACTACGAACCGATCCGGATTTGAGACGATTTTCAGATGCATGGCCACCTTGATTACAGAGGCCATGAGATCAACGCCCAATAAGGCACTCTTCACGATGCTAAATTGGCTGCCAGTTGTTCTACAGGCTGACAATTTGGCACTATTTGGGGACATTCGGGGATAATTGGTACTTGGGGGGATATCCCCGATCTCATTGACTATGCCACTCCAAGACCATTCCTACAGAGGAACTTCGGATTCACGATTTTGGACGAAACGGGAATCTCAATGGGATCTTCTCCTCTAGGAGAAGATCTGGATGTCTTTACCGCGGGCTCCAAGAATAGTTCTGGAGTTGGTGGTGGAGTCTATATTGAAGAGTCTGAGACGGGTATATTCTTCAGATTTCCCGATCAATGCAGTATTCTACAATCTGAATTGATGAATATAAAGCAAGCAGCAGACTGGCTATGGTATCATGGAATATTTGGCAGGAATATTCGCATTTATACCGACAGTCGGACTGCAATCAGGTCTTTAGTGGGTGCCTATTCGATATCCCAACTGGTCCAAGAATGCCGGACATCCTTAAATAGAATGGCAGAGCATTCGGCGATCATTCTCATTTGGGTGCGTGGACATGAGACTTCAATGGGGAACTGCAGGGCGAATAACCTGGTAAGGGAAGGTCCGAGGCTGCCAGAGCAAGATTCCAATGCGGCCTGTGGCATCCCTCTATCGGTCTGTAAAAAGGAGATCGAGAGCATATTCTTGCGAAAGGCATAGTCCAGATGGAGAGATGAATGGACGTGTAATACGGCGAGGATGATCTGGCCTAGGCTGAATAGTAGTCGCAGTAGGGATTTATTTAGGCTCCAATGAACCCAAACGAGAAACGTGGTGGCTGTAGTAACAGGACACAACAATTTTGCCAACCATGCTAGGAGAATGGGTTTGCGATACAACGACTACTGTAAAAGTTGAGGAAGAGGAGGAAACTGTGGAACACCTTCTCTGCCGATTTCCAGCCCTGGACGAGCGACGCATAATCCACTTCGGTGAGCGCCGTCTGCAGGGTCTCACTGCGCTGTCGAAGGCAAGAGTCGACATGCTATATGGCTTCGTTAGAAGTAGCGGTTGGTTTCGGTGACGGACTCACTCTCTTTCTTTCTCTATCTGTCTTCTCTATCTTCTTTCCTTTCCCTTCACTCTTCTATCACTATCCTTCCTCTTCTCTATTTTAATATATACAGGTATCACAAAGGGACCACGTCAGAGGACCCAAATTAAAATATCTAAGCTGTCCGAAACATTGACTTGTCCGGATTTCTTTATAGTCCGGACTATCGAGTGTCCGGATTATAGCGGCTACATCTAACTAAAATTACCCTTAGTAAGATTATACCACTTTCAAATATAACAATTCATATATTACTTTTAAAATCTTAAAAATGAATTAATATGTGTTAATCAGACATGTTCTGAAATCACGGTAATTTTAAACCACGAACGATTTTAAAATCACGTAAGAGATTTTAAATCACGAAATGTCAAATGATTTTGTGCGCAGAACACGTTTTTCTTGATTTGAAATCACTTTGAGAGGAATAGATTTTCAGAACATGGCTGTATAATATGAAAAAACATAAAATTTTTTTAATCTAGTTTCTATTTCTTTAAAGTATTTATTTTAAGTCTATTATCATTTTAATTCGAATATCATTATATTCAACTTGCAAGTCGTTGTATTAAATTCCAGAAGTCTAGCTCCATTATTTGTAAAGCTATAGAATTTTGTCTTCCTAGAATAGTAAAATTTTACACTTGCCGGCTTTCAATATCTAAGCAGAAATCTTAAGGGTTAAAAGCTTGTTCAGACATAAGTACATGTTAATTCAGCAATTGAGCATTTTTCTCAACTATCGCGTTTATATTTACCATACAAGTTCTCATTAAATTATTGAGTAAATAAAAATTTATTACATTTATGTATATGAAGTCAAAATCAAAATGCAACTTTTTGCTGTGCCCTTAATTATCGACTCAAAAGTGAGAAAAGTTGATATTTCCATTATTCAAAGAAAAAAAAACTTAATAATTGTAAAATTTATTGCCATAAAGAGAAAATGGCAGGTGACGTTGCGGTAAGTAAATTATGAAGAATTAATAGGTTTTTTTTCTTAAAAAACTAGTTCGGCTTCAAAATGGGATTCCGCTGATCGGAATAGTTCGATAAGCTACCAATTTCTTTTTTTTCAATATGATTTTCTTTTCATTTTTTAAATATTTTTAAAAAAAAAAAAAACAAAAAGTTTCGTCAAGTTTTGTCATATGGCATTTGCTTAGCCGTGCATTTCCATATGTTAGTAATTACTTGCAAAAAAATAGTTCGAAAGTCTTGCCAATTTTATGAGTGTATACACAGATGCAAGTTCATTTTTAAAATATCAATAAAGGCTAAACTTCCAATAAAAACATGGCTGCGCCATGAACGGAGTGTTGCCGCATTGTCAATGAACAATAACACCCCCTAAAAATTTTATTGTTAGCTTTTGGTTGAGTTACATATATGAAATTGATATTTAAATTTATCACTGTGTTCTTTTTTATATATTAATTTTGATAAATATGCTCTCATCATTTACCGAAGAGTAATAAATATAATAATTAAAAACTTATACTCGGCAACACTGTTAGTCATTTTATTTTACAAGTTTGAAAAATTTTAGTGTGTCAGTGTACTCGTATTGAGTTTTTGCAACTTGCACTTGCGTGTGGAAACGCTAGGTAAGTCCAAGGTAAAATTTATGAAATATTTTTCTTTAAAACAATGAATTCTTTCTTTTCATAGATCGTTGTTAATTAAAAAACTTCATTGATATAATGATGAAATTCTTTACAGACATAAAGCTTTTACTCTGAGTGTGTTAATATTGAAATTTTTTACTGATTTCATACTTTAAGAATTGACAAACAGAGTCAACTTTAATTGATGTCCTATGCAGTAAAATTAACTATT
Organism: Thelaira solivaga; assembly: GCA_947397855.1. NCBI lineage: Eukaryota > Metazoa > Arthropoda > Insecta > Diptera > Tachinidae > Thelaira > Thelaira solivaga. The sequence goes on along the minus strand of OX377615.1, from coordinate 18,253,236 downwards.
TAAAGCCAATTATAAAAAACAAAACTAAATTAAAATTATTCTAAAAAAACAAAAAAAAAAAAAAAAAAAAAATTAAAAAAATTTCTAGGCCCGCGTTTTAAGAAATTGCAGAAAAAAGAACGATAAATTAATGCAGTGTATCCACATCATTTGCTTGCCTATAAACTGTTTCTAATACCTATTTTATTGAGCATGCAAATTGGTGATATATATATATATTCAGCCCGAAATCAAGGCAATTTTTTTTTGTATTGAAAACAGAAGTTTTTCATGACATTAGTTTAAGTTTATACCTTGAGCACCTGTCGATCCATTTAAAGCGTTTACATCCATATTCATATCGTACAATCGGTTTGAAAATAAAAACGTAAAAATAAATGCAATAAGTAATTGGTATTAAAAAGGTGTCTCTTTAAACATTCACAGATACATAATTTCCACAGCGTATCAAACCAATCTATGCTGGAAACAGATATTTTTATAACAAATTAATTTTGTTACGAGTTTTTGTTCATCAATTTAATTTTTGTTTCTTAATAATATGTTATTAGGAACGTTCATATTTGTAATTTATGTTTTACATATTCATACAAAAATATTCATAAAAATCTGAAGTAGTACAGTCTGAGTTTTGCATTTATTACAAGACGTATTGTTATAAAAAAGAAAGAGGTTGTTTTTTTTTGGACTCTGACGCTTCTGACCATTTAATTAATGACGAGAATCTCATCACAGATAGTTCTATTTTGGAAACATCTATTAAAATTGCATTGGCAAAATACGGCGAATTTATTTATGCAACCAGAAAAGGTAAAATGGAATTGTCCAATGATTCTCAGACCAAAATATTTTTGAAAGACATAGTATTCTGCCCAGATGTCCCTCAAAATCTAATTTCGGTTAAAAGGATACAGGATGCCGGTCTGACTATTTTATTACATCCAGGAGGAGTAACCGTAAGTAAAAATGATAAAATTACAATTGAAGGCTTACAATACCTAAAGTGGCATGTGCATAAAATGCAAATAGGGCAGATAATTATAGTTTGCGACATGTGAGATTAGGGCATATAAGCAAAGAAACATTTTTAAGAATTAAAGCCGGAAATATGTTTGAGGATGTTGAAATGTTGAAAAATACAAAACCAAATGATGAATTAAGTGAAGCATGCATTAAAGGTAAACAGACTAGACTTAGTTTTTTAAAATATACAAATAAGGATCATATTAAATAATAGGTTATTATTTGTTGTGCATTCTGATGTATGTGGGCCAATATCACTTACAACATTAGACGGAAAGAACTACTTTGTTGTTTTTATAGACCAATACACCCATTATAGTGTCACATACTTTTTAACTCACAAATCGGAGGTTTCTTATGTTTTTAAGGATTTTGTTGCAAAAGGTGAATCACATTTTAATTTAAAAGTTGTTAATTTATATATAGATGGTAGTGAATATTTATCAAATAAATATATGCAACAATGGTGTAAAGGATGAAAAGGTCTATAGCAGAAAAGGCTAGTTCATTGGTTATAGCATCCCGAGTAATGCATTAAAAGAATATTTCACAATAAGAAACCATGTTTAAAATAGTTGAAAGTTTTTGTTTCCACAGTATATGTATGTATGTTCATAAAAAAATTAGAAAGAGGAAATTTGATGAAAAATCATGGAAGGGTATACTGGTAGGATATGAACCAAATAGTTATAAAGTGTGGAGAAAATATAAATTTTCTTGAAACTGAGGAAATTGATAATCAGACCTTCTGAGAACTATGAAAGTTGTCAGTTATCTGATATTCAGCCCACCACAGAGATAAATGGTAAAGAGAATGCCGATCCAAACTTATTTGGTAGAATTGTATCTAATGATACATGTGAACACTCTAATGACACGAACTCACAAATAAATATGACAAAAAGTGACAGATTATAAGATAGCATCTAAGCCTCATATAGAAATATTCTAAAAAATTGTATAATGAACGCTCAGTCTTCAATAAGTAGTGTTCCTTCATCATCTGATGAGATTAAGTATAGAAGTGACAAAGAACAATGGGAAGAGGCTATTAGGGAAGAGTTGAGTTTACATTCATTTAATGGAACGTGGTCACATGTTCAAATACATGAAAATAAAAATATAGTAGATTGTAAATGGGTATTTACAATTAAGCATAATGAATTTAGGAAACCAATTACATATAAAGCAAGGCTTGTTGCGCGGGGTTGCACATAGGGGTACTTGATTGATTATGATGAAACCTTTGCTTCAGTTGCTAGAATTAAAAGTTTCAGGCTCTTTATGTCAATGCATTGACAATATAATTTTAAAGTACATTATATGAATGTAAAAACTGTTTTCTTAAATGGTATACTGAAAGAGGAAATATGAATGAAAGTTTCTCAAGTCTAGATTTGTAACAATAATCAAATATGTATTAGGTTTGCTTCCGCCGTTTTTTCCGAAATTCGAGGCTTTATTGTAATAAACTGGTTATACATTTATGATTCAAAGTATTGTCCATCGCTATCCATTACTTTCTCGGATCTTTCGGGCAGCGTACGAATCCGGCTTTGAAAAACTGGTCATCTTTTGGAACGATCCACGAATCGATTCAATTTTTTACTTCTTCATAAGATCGGAAGTGCTGGTCAGCCAGGCCGTGTGCCATTGATCGAAACAAGTGATAGTCCGAGAGAGCAACGTCTGGAGAATGCAGCTGGTGAGGTAGGACTTCCCATTTCAACGTTTCCAAGTATGTTTTGATCAGTTTCGCAATATGGAGTCGAGCATAGTCATGCTGTAAAATCACTTTATCATGTCTCTTGCTATATTGCGGCCGTTTGTCTTTCAATGCTCGGCTCAAACACATTAATTCGCGTTTGATAACGATCGCCTGTGATTGTTTCAGTCGGTTTTAACAACTTATAATACACTACAAGGAGCTGGTGTCACCAAATACAGAGCATAACTTTGGAACCGTGCATATTCGGTTTAACCTTCGACGTGTGAATAATTTTAATCAATATTTGTGTGATTTAATGTTTGTTTAAATTAGTAGTTAGCAGATCTAAGCTCATAACGTAGACGTTTACTAAATTGGGAGAACTCTATGAGAATGATTGAATCACACGTATTGCTTGTAAAATTGAATATATTTTCTTTATTTTTTCTTTCTTATATACTAAAATTCATTAACAATAAATTAAGACTAAGCACTTATTACAATGCGGAAACGACGTAATTTAGTTAATTGTGGCTATTGAACTTACTTGCAATTAATGCAAAAAGTAAACACAAACAATATAATAAACTTGCATTATAAGAATTAATTAATTGCAAGCAGAAATTAGGTCATTTAAATCAAATAAAATAAAATAATAAAATATGCATTATAGACAGTAATTAATTAGTTTGTTTAAATCAACTAAAATAAAATAATAAATTATGTATTATAGACAGTAATTAATCAGGTTGTTTAAATCAACCAAAATAAAATATTCGTGCATGTTGATGTAAGCTTCAACATTTTCCCCGCGTTGACCATTGGTCGATTATAGATGAGGATCAAGTGTCTATGATGTCAACTGTGATAGGCTGAGGTAATGGGACTGGATGCGGCTGATTGGACTTATTTTCTATTCTGCGTTGATAGGTTGTGCATATCTTAGCTAGTGTGATGGCCGCCGCAATGATCAAGGAAATTAGAAGAGCGGAATAGCTTACTATATTATGATGTTGACTATAAGACTTGATAAGCTCTGGTATGTGTACACTGGTTGAATCATTAAGCTGATTTAGTTGTTTAGATAGGTTTTATACTGAATGTTAGTGGTATTTATGATTCTTATGATTTCCTGCGATGTACTCAAGTGGTCGATATGTTAAAGTTGGACGTATGATGTGTGCAAATTGTGACCTTGCATCGTGATGAAGTTGTTTTTAATTATGCAAGTTGGATCTATCTGTATTATACCAGTACCTCTTATTATATGTTGTGATTTTACTGCGCCACAAACTGCTCAAATTTCTACTCCTTCGATGGCCGCAAAAATCCATTTATTATGGTTTTTTAATTGCGTCCATGTTGCATTGTCTGGAACTCGTATAAGTTTGCAATTTGCTGTGTTTCGGTTGTTGAGGATGTTCATCTCACATGAATTGGCAATTGCATCTCCCTTACGACTAACTTGTTTGTTTTGACATATGTACGCATCGTTTTTTGATAAGATGCAGCTAGTAATGTCATGAGCTGTAAAGGGGATTTATTCATCGCGGTGTGAGTTAACAGCTAACAGGGAGTCTTCTGGATCGATAGCTTTTAAGGTATTATTTTTTATAGTGGGAACCGGAATTATGTTCAAGAGTTCGAAGAATTGTTGGTCGACAAGTGGCAGAATGATTTCAAGGATAAAGTCGTCCCTTTATATTGCTCCATTGCCCTGCATTATCTTATAAAATTGTATAAGGCTCTCATCTTCGATAGGTAGTGTACGTTGCCTTGGAAGTTGTGGCCTTATTATAGTTAACTCATTCCTAAGCTTGTAAGGAGCTAATAGCAGAGGATTTGTCCGTGATGAGCGTCGGTTAGTACGTCTATGATTTCCTTTTCTATTCGTTGCAGGTTTATGGCAGTTAATGTCAGCTGGTTGGCAAGTAGCGACATTTATTGTGTTTGACTGATTTGGTCGGACCTTTTGGGCAGTGAATTTGCTTCATCTCTAATATTTTTGACGATATCTCTTAATTGATTGATTGATCGTAGAATCAATAATCGACTTTTGGTTTCTTAGTAATTGGAAAAGATAGTTTGTTTCGCCCTTGGCCCTTTTAATGGTGTCTGACATGTCATTTGCATAGCCCGAGTCCAGAACACCAAATAACGACCTTGCCAAATTTCCTACAATGTTGAATGCGCCTCGTTTTCTTCTACTAGTGACGAAAAGCACGTTCTCCTCTTGTAATTCTTCCTTAATTTGAATAAAATTGGTCACCAAAATGTTGCATATTGATGGGTAGTTGGTGGATGAACATAGCTGTTGCAAGGTTGATAATCCAGACTGAAAAGCCTGGAGCTCAGACAAAGATGGTGCTAAGTCATAATACACCATAAGTTTCCATTCAGCCGTGACAAGCTTCACTGTTGCCATTTCTTCAAAATATACTCCTTGATCAGATCGAAACTTGGTTATGTTGATGTTATTGCTCATAACAACTGGTATTAAAAGCATCGTTAAGATCATCGTGAGAAAGGTTGAGTGGATACTAGTTTTTACTCTTTTGACTGGTGGAATGTCTGCCTCGTCAGGTGACAGTTGGCAAATGTGGCTGGATGATTTATTTTCTGCCAATTCGTTCTCGTGGAGTAGCGGGGCTAGATTATGAATAGGTCTTCTTTTTACTTCTGACACTGTTTTTATGTCTGCTACCCGTACCTTGCCATCCCTTTACTCATTTGTTTTGAGAATTCTGCCGAGTAGCCATTGCATAACCGGTAGATTATCTTCCTTTATTATGACCAATTTTCCCTCCCTTGCATTTTCAGATGATGTTTTCCATTTTTGTTATTCCACCTTTTTGATAAAGAATAGTTGGTTGGGTTAGTAGCTCTTGAGTCTACTTGTGCCGTAAGTGGCTCTCCGATTAATCATTTGGATCACTTGACAGTGGAGTCAGTGGTCGCGAGCTTAAAATTGCTTTGATTTCAATTATGACAGGTTTTAACTCTTCATATGTAAGTGACGCGGTTGCCATACTTCTAAGCAGCAACTGTTTGGCGGACTTAACTGCTGCTTCCCATAAACCGCCAAAATGAGGTGCTCTTGGAGGTATAAACGTAAATTCGATCCCACTGTTGCTGCAAGATCTAGTGATTGTTTCCTGCGATTGCTCCGAAAAGATGATTTCATTTAGCTCCTTGAGCTGATTTCGGGCTCTTATGAAATTTGTAGCGTTATCCGAATATATCGTTTGACAACGTCCTTGGCGCGAAACAAATCTTTTGAGGGCTCCAATGAACGCTTCTATATTAAGGTCACTTACAACTTCTAAGTGCACTACTCTAGCTGAAAAACAAATGAATACTGCTATGTACACCTTGTGGGGCCTCTTACCTTTTAATTTGTAGTGCACCCAGAATGGACCGCAGTAATCTGCACCCGATCATGAATGGTCTTGTTGGAGTCACTATACTGGCGGGTAGGCTTCCCATAATTTGCTGCATTAAGATTGGTCTTGATTTTGTACATCGGACACAGTTTTGGGCTATGTTTCTGCCTATTGTTTTCCCCTTAATGATCCAAAACTACTGTCTTGAGATGGCCAATAATGTGGTGGTTGTCGACGTTTAGCATCTTCATTATTAGCTTTGAAATTGGGTCATTGTATGGAAGGAGAATTGGGTGTTTCGTATTGTATGAGAGATTGGAGGCTTCTAACCTTCCCCCGACCCTTATTATACCATTCTCATCCAGAAATAAGGATAAGCTACTAATTGGACTTGAATTTTCAATTTCACGCTTCTTTTTTAACGTACTGAGCTCAGTTTTGAATTCTGACACCTGAATGGCCTTGGCTATTAAGTTCATTGCTGTAGTGAGTTCTTGGCGAGTGAGGCACTTGCTTACTGGCCGGCTTGCCTTTGACATCTTCGCGATTTGGATGAAACGGTGTACATATGCTTCTACTCTATGCAGAATCTTGAATGAGTTGTGATGGTTAATTTTGTAGATTATCTCTTCCAATTCAGCTGAAGTGGTTGATAGAGCCGTTACATGGTTTAGTTTGAATTCTTCGGAATTAGGAGGTGATTGAATTTTATTGAATTCCTTAGGCCAAACATCTTTCTTGCCATGTAAGAAGATTGGCTCGAAAAACCAGCCTTCGGGACTCAAACCTCGAGAAATGAGATCTGCTGGATTTTGCTTTGAGCTAACATGTTTCCATTGAATGTTTATTGTTTCTTCTTGAATTTTGCTTACTCGATTAGCGACGAATGTGCGCAGTGAAGATGTTGACGAGGTAATCAAATGAAGAACTATTTCTGAATCCGACCATAAATATGTTGGGGTGTTCTCAGCGCGTAATTCCTTTTTTACTTTCTTAGTTAGTTCTGTTCCAAGGAGAGCAGCACATAGCTCTAATCTGGGTAAAGTTACCTTCTTTAGGGGTGCATTTCGTGATTTGGAACATAACAGTCTGACTATGACTCGACCATCCTTTAATTTGGAGCGTATGTAGACTGAGGCCCCATACGCCTTTTCTGACGTATCTACAAAGGTGTGTATTTGCGTGTCTCAAAACTTGGCCATCAAAAATATGTCTCTTGGTAGATAAATTGTTTAAATGTTTTAAATTTTGTCGAAATGCCGACCAGTATTCAGAGAGATTTTTTGGGAGTGAGTCATCCCATGATAGTTCCAGCTGCCATAGCTGTTGGATAAAAATTTTTGCTGCAACTAATACTGGGCCAGCAATTCCCAATGGGTCAAATATTCGTGCTACATCAGATGTTACAGTTCGCTTTGTGTTTTTGGTTTTCTTGAATATCTGCCTTAGGGCAGAATATGTCGGCCTAGGGATTCCATGTTAATCCCAAAATTTTTGTGCATTGTCTATCAAAGTCAAGATTTAGCTCTCTGTCGCTAGGGTGAATGCCGGATAGCAGCTGAGGGTGGGTTGCACACCATTTCCTCAGCTTAAACCCAGCGTCTTGTAGTAATTTAGTTAGCTGTTGTTGCATATCAAAAGCTGTGATTAAACTATCTGAACCACTCATGCCATCGTCTACTTTACCATGTTTTGTAAGCATTTTGTTGCTAGGTATGGGGCTGAAGAAGTTCCATACGTTATAGTATTGAGCCTATATGTCTGTATTGATTCCGTTGGATTCTTTCTCCAATATATTAGTTGCATACTATGATGATCTGCCGTATCGACAAGAATTTGCCGGTACACTTTTTCGATATCGGTACAAAAGACAAATCTTGGCAGTCGAAACCGTAGCAGCATGCCTAAGAGGTCTCCCTGAGTTGGGGGAGCAACGCTTAGAATGTCGTTAAGAGAGAGACCTGTTGATGATTTTACAGACGCGTCAAATACTACTCCCAGCTTAATGGTCGTACTTTCGGGCTTCAGCACGCTGTGATGAGGGATATAAATATGAGGTTCTTTCACCTCAGAGGCATCTATGCCGGTCATGTGCCCTAGTTTTTCGTATTGATCCATAAATTCAACATACTGAGCCTTGATGTCTTGGTTTTTAGATAGCCTATGTTCTAGAGCTATAAGTCTCGAAAATGCAAGTTTCTTGGTGCTGCCTAAGCAGCTTGAATTCTCACGAAATGGCAGTCGTACTACAAATCGAGCTTCGGAGGTTCTTGTAGTAGTTTGAACAAAGTGTGTTTCGCATCGCCGTTCTTCCTCCATGAGAGTGCTGTTATTTGACTCTAAATCGTCTATTTTCCAGAAGCGCTCAATGAGTTCGTTTGTATCTGGGTTGCCCTTAACATTTATTGCACATAGAGCATAGAGCGTGGAGCCGTGTCATAGTCTTCCGCTAACAACTCAGCCTAGCCTTGTGTTTACTAACGTGGGTAGATCCGGTGATAAGCTAATTTTACCGTAAGTTATTAGATCATGGTAGTACTCTGTACCTAATAGAACATTAATGTTGTTGGGTTTGCTAAACTCAGGATCAACTAATTTAATATTTTCTGGAATTGGCCAGGTAGTGCAATTTAATTCTTCGGAAGGTTGAACTGAAATAATGTTAGGAAGTACGATTGCTTCCAGCCTTGCGCTGAAACTGATTGAGGTAGAATGAAGACCTACGTTGATGCGTTGATTTATTCTGCGTGATTGATTGGCGATACCTTCGATGCATAGCGATGTTTCTGTTGGCTTAATTGATAACTGCTTTACTAGTCGATTTGTCACAATGTTGATTTGTGATCCTGAGTCCAATATCGCTCTGAACAGACCAGATTGACCATTGTCAGTAGTGATTTTTACGCGTGCTGTAGCTAGCAGGGCGTGGCCTTCCCGGGCTGCCGTGAAATGAACTGAAGCTACTGTTGAAGGTGAAGGCCCTTACGTCGTTGGTGTTTTTCTCATAGTAGAAACATTATTTGATGTTCAAGGCACCGGTTTTATGTTGTGTTGATATGGTTCGAGGTGAACTAACGTGTTGTGTTTTTTATTACATTTTCTGCAGCAGCTTGTTGTGAAATGTCTCGCTATGTGACTAGGCTTAAAACAGTTGACACATAGCTGATGTGCTTGGATCCATTTCAATCGCTCGGAAGCCGTCTTCGATAAGAACTGGTTCTAGTGACTGAAGTCTATTTTTCAGAAAGTTCAATAATTCTTCTAATGACGGTAATGCTCTGATCCAACTTTTTAATCAATATATTGACTAGTGTTGGATCCCAAGTCGATTTACTGACGTTTAAATTGTTTAGTGGTGCAATGGATTCGAGTGTTTTGTCATGCAATCCTTTTATAGCTGCAGCAGAGGGATTTTGCGGTATCTTCTGCTGGCCTAATAATTTGCTTATAATTGGTTTCTATTAGAGATAGATTTTGTATTAGCCTTGCGGCCTCACCTGTTACATTTGTTTTAAGAAACCACATTTTTTGTATGGTTGGCATTGTCTTTTTGTGTATCATTTCGTTGAACATATCATAGAATGGTTGCCAACTCAGATAATCACCACTTAATTTTGGTAATGTTACCCTAGGAAGATGATGTGGGTATCTTGATTACTTATTGTTTGAACATTAGCTTCTGGTGTCAAACTAACTTTTAAATCTTCAATTTGCATAATTTTACTAGTTATTTCTGTTTGTTTTTCCAGAAATTGGTATATATCATGCTCGATGTTTTCTGTACATATCTTGTCCTGCAACTGCTGTATCGTTTTCATGTTGTATTCGACTGTTTTTAGTTTTACGTCTATTTGTTGTTTCGTGTACTGAGCACCTGCTGTTAATATGTCATCTAATGTGCTGATAACTGTCGATATTATGGCTCACTGTGTCCTTATCAAATTGTTTGTTATTTTCTCAGCTGCCTGCTGCCCAGTGTTGCCTGAGGTGCTTGCTTTCATTGTTGCTTGTTCCTTTATGTGCTGAATTTGTCTTTGGATTTTGTCTTCGGCCTCTCTGTACTTTTGACTCACTTATTCGTATAGTTTTTGTTGAAAATAAGGATGTTTTCCTTTGCTGCCGAAACACTTCTTATAAGGTTGTCGATTTTTTAGAAACCTTTCCATAACTCTTCTATTTCCTTTGACATTCTCTCGCAGTAGTCCACCGACCTTCTCTCCTTCGGTGTCTTTCTTAAATTGACGATTGCCCGATTTAGTTCTTCAGCTTTTACGTCCTGTATTTCTACTAGCTCCTTCAAAGTCTTCATGATGTGTGGTAGCACTCATTGTGGTAATTTATTATTGAAGGATGTAACTTCCATTCAGAACTTTCGATGTTCTACGGCTTGAGGCGTGTTCTGTTACCAAATCTCAAAAGATCCTTATCATTTGTGGGGGGAATCTATTAATTTTTGATAGTTTGGGGTCACCAATGAATAATTTTAATCAATATTTGTGTGATTTAATGTTTGTTTAAATTAGTAGTTAGCAGATCTAAGCTCATAACGTAGACGTTTACAAAATTGGAGTTCTTTGGGCTTCTCGCAGGTACTTGAACCTGGAGAACTCTATGAGAATGATTGAATCACACGTATTGCTTGTAAAATTGAATATATTTTCTTTATTTTTTCTTTCTTATATACTAAAATTCATTAACAATAAATTAAGACTAAGCACTTATTACAATGCGGAAACGATGTAATTTAGTTAATTGTGGCTATTGAACTTACTTGCAATTAATGCAAAAAGTGAACACAAATACTATAATATACTTGCATTGTAAGAATTAATTAATTGCAAACAGAAGTTAGGTCATTTAAATCAAATAAAATAAAATAATAAAATATGCATTATAGACAGTAATTAATTAGGTTGCTTAAATCAAGCAAAATAAAATAATAACTGTATGTGTGCATGTTGATGTAAGCTTCAACAACGTGGAACCATGGCCGGGATATCCCCACGATTTCCTGCGCTTGGGATTATCGTAATAAACCCATTTTTCATCCCCAGTCACAATGCGATGCAGAAATCCCTTCCGTTTTTGCCTTGCAAGCAGCTGTTCACAAGCAAACAAGCGCCGTTCAAGATCTCTCGGCTTCAATTTCCTTGTTTCTGATTCATTCCCATGTCTTTCAGGCGTTTTGAAATGGCTTGTTGAGTCACTCCCAATGATCCTGCCAATTCTTGTTGCATTTGACACGAGTATTGATCAAGTAATGCTTCCAATTCTGCATCTTCGAAAACCTTCTCTCTTCCACCGCCATGCCGGTCTTCGACGTCAAAATCACCGTTCCTGAAGCATTGAAACCACTCTTTTTTTCACTAATAGCGGCCTCACCATAGGTATTTGAGAGCATTCGATGAGCCTCAGCTGCATATTAAAGCAGAAAATTAAAACCTCCCGCAAATGACGAGAATTTGGATCGTAAGCTGACATGTTCAATCGAGAATAACCTTATGATGCAGATACAAATCGACTAATATTTCGATGGCGTTATGTTTACAAATACCTAAGCTTATTGTTTGACATCTACCATCTATTTATTTCGACTACCACTTACCGCTACAGCCATCTATTGCAAAACGGCAGAAGCAAACTTGTACACCTAATAAATATGTAAGGTGATTTATGGCTTTAAGCAGGCTGCTAGATATTGGTTTGAGATATTTGAACAAGCATTAAAAAGAATTGATTTTATTAATTCTCCTGTAGATCACTGTATTTATATTTTGAATAAAGAATATGTATTACTATTTATTCAAACGCTGAACAGTTTTAAAACTTAATCATAATGCATTAAACTCTGATGACAAATATGATGCACCATGTCGTAGTCTGATTGGATGTTTAGTGTACAGAATGTTAGTGCATCGGTTAATTTCTTAAGCCAAAATAGTCATATAAGTAATTACGAGATTTGGCAATGTTTAAAAAGGGTTTTGAGGTATTTTTAGGGAACTATTGATATGAAATTAACTTACAGAAGGAATAAGTAATATGATAATTTTTTTGTCGGATATATTGAGTCTGATTGAGGAGGACTGAGACCGACAACAGAAGTACAACAGGCTATTTATTCAAAATGGTTGAATGTAATCTAATTAGTTGGAATACAAGAAAGTAAAACTCTGTGGCAGCATCGGCAAAGTATATGACCTTGTTAGAGTCAGTTAGAGAGATAATATGGTTAAAATCTTTACTAGAAAGTATAACCCTTAAATTAAGTAAGCCAATTAAATTATACGGAGATAATCAAGGCTGCAAAAGTATCGCCAAATAATTCCTCTTGCCACAAATGTTCTAAATATATAGATACAAAATAAAGTTTTTCCAAGAGAACAAGTATATTTCCGCAGATGAACAAATTGCGAATATTTTAACAAAGGTATTACTATCACCACCATTTATCGAGCTGAGGAGTAATTTAATTTAAATTGAAATAATTTTGTTTTTATAAATTTTGTGTTTGGTCTGATTTGAGCTCTTATTTTGCAACTTAAAGAATTGCGAATTATTCACCACTATTCCAGTTGTCGATATAAGTTTCGTCGTCGTTTTTATTTCACCTTCGCTGCTCATCGTCGTCGTTTATAACAGTCTTATAGCATGTTCGCACGATGAGTTTCAACATTGGTTTCATTCTCTGAACCTCGATTGTGAAACTTAATGTTCACTCAGTTTCAAATGACAGTTCTTTTTTTATAAAGGGTGGTCCAACCATAATGCAAAATGTTAATACCTTAACATCAAGTTTTCAGTGCAACTTTATTTGGCATTTCTTTGAGTCAGTGTTTGAAAAATTCAACCGTAGCAACGTGTTTAGATTGTTTAAGCCTTTTACGAAAATCAGCGTTCAAATAAAAATGCATGTAGTGCACTTCCTGATTTTTTTGGTCAGCATAATCAACCAATCCTTAAGCGGGATGATTGTGATCCAATTTCAGAAAATCGGGTCTGCAGGAAATGTGAAAATATGCTCAGCTGGTGTGTTCAGCGAAAAACATTACTGCCGTTCGCGATAGTGTGGCAGAAGAGCCGTCAATGGTGTTCACTATCGCCAGATAATCACGGCTATCGGCAATAACATGTGAAATATTTTTCCCCATGAGATTTTTATTTATGATTGCAAATATGTGAAATGAGAAAAAATTAGGAGAGCAAAATTCTTCATGATGACTAAGTGCTGTTATTAAAGCAAAAATAAAAGCACCCAAATATTAAATGAGTTTCACTTCTAAAAAAAAATTTTTTTCTACTTTATTTTGACTCGTAAAAAAATGTGTTTGTTTTATAACTTTTGTTGTTGTAGAATTTTTTTTGTGTTTTTTTAGAATTAAATAGAGAATATAATACTGATTCAAAAAATATAAAATAGAAAACTGAAGCATATATTGGAAGACTGAAATAAAAGCTATATTATAAAATATGTATTTTACTCCCTAACAATTGGCGATGATAAATTATTGTTCATGGCAATAAACAAATTATTCCCTAGAATTTATTCTCTAAAGATTCGCGATAAGGGTGATTTTTTCTTATTTGCAATTCACAACGTGCGTTTTGGTTGGACCACCCCCATATATGAATACAGCAAAATTGTTAAATTTACTATTATTATTATCATTATCTAAGAACAATTGTGCAGCCCAGTTCCCAACTACCCATAAATTCTAAAATAGTTTTGTTGTCGTTTAGCTTGTTTTACTTCAGTTTTCTTCCATTGAATTTGAGTTCTGTTTGTTCTATGTCTCTAGTGTTTATTATTTTTTTTTTACTTCAGTACAAATCATTTTGTATTTGTTTTGATATACGATTGCAAGTATGCTTGTTCTTGCTTTAAACTTTTTATTTGGTTGGTGGTTGGTTTTTGGATGCAAACATACATATACATTTCTCTTCATTTGAGATTCACAAGTAAATGAGGGGGACCCGGAGAATAATAGCTGAAAAAAACATTCAACTAAGTGATGGTCTTTAGTAAAAATAAATGCTAACTAAAGTTTTGAAAGTGAATTATAATAATAATAATAAATACAACTAAAATACTAATTAAAAGCCATCGACAATAAACAAGGTAGTTATCTATTGATTACGACAACTGGAATAGGGTGATTATACTATTACTTGACATTTAATTCCAATAAGAGTTTTCCTTCATTTGTATGAATTTTCATCATACATACAAGTATCATTAATATGAATATCGAAGTAGGTCGGTTTAAACGAGTATATCATTTAAGCTATGGTCACACCTAGGAAATATTAGCAGCAATTATGTTTGCTCATATTTGCCCAAAATTTTTAAATTTAGTTCTAAGTTTTATTTGTGGTCACATTAAGAACATTTATTTGTTTGTTTTTATTTAAAAAAAAGCCTACAAATAGGGGAAAACACAACTGTGAAAAAACATAATTGTCCTGTGGTCACATATTACAAATATTTGATATCAAATAAATATTAAGCCAAATATCCAAAACAATTAAAAATATTAGCTCAAGAGCACATGCACACATATATACACTCACTCATAAACAAAAGAAATTATTGTAAAATTTTTTAAGTATTTCTCTTGTTAAGCCGTGGCGCAGTACAGGCATTGATTTTTTATGAAAAAAGAAATTAGATACTATAAGTGCGGACATGGATTAAATGGTTGTGAGAAATTGGTATTTGAGCTGCGGGCAGTAAATCCAGCTACAGATTTTTTTTTGTAGTTTTAAGTATGATCAAGTAACTTGATTTAGATGTATAATTAAGGCCTTTTTTTATTTTCGTTTTTAAAATTTTACTTTAAAAAAAACATGTCTTGCGTGCTAAAATTATGAACACGAAAGATAAAAATTTTATTTATTTTTATTTATTAACAGTAAATAAATTTACATATTAAAAACATTGTAGGAACTGGCTGCCGTTGTCTTCGTCCTTACCTACTTATAATTGTACTATTTACATTATGTATATAGTGTCCGTCTTTTAACTTTATTATAGCAAAGTATATATAGCAATGTATAAATAGAGAATTTTTGAGTTGGATTTAACGTTAAAAATGAATTTATATTTAATCCAAAACCCTGTAAATAATTTTAAAAATAGAACTTCACTACAGACACCTTAATTCTTACTAAATTATTTTGTTTATTATTGATATTAAATTATTTGATTTAAACAAATAAACTGAAGAAGAGAAAATATATTATGCTAAAAAGTTTAATTTTAAGATTTTAAAATTAAGCCTTAATTTTTTTTTAGCCATAGTGACTAAAGTACTTTTGAATTACATTCAATGCTATTCTGTAATCCGAATCCGAATATTTTATTCGGAATTGAAAAATTCAGCACTTCATAACTATTCTGTGGTCCATTTTATGATTTAAAAACATTTTTTTTTTCTTTATTTTGGGTGCGAAATTATTGGTAGAATTAAAAAATATATAAAAGTTTTTGTTTAATAAGAGGAAAACAATGTAACTCCACATTTTGTCAAATCCGTGTGGAATACAGAACAGGAACGATTATTTAAAAAAAATCGAAAACTAAATTTAAAAATTTTTCGAATTTTTTGTTGTTTTGCTTTCTGTTTTCGTAAAAAATTCCTTTCAACCCCTATTCGATATCATTTTACATAATAAAGAACGTTCAATGACAATCAAAAGTATAAGTGATAAAGATACAAAAGATCAAATGAACTTAGTGAACGAACTATTCCTTTTAATATTTGAACTAAGAAAAGGGGGCTCACTAAAATGAACTACGGAGCACAAGTCTAGTATTTAGAATATTTTAGAGTATATATGAATGTATGTCGCATGTACGTAAGATAAAAAAAATAACAAGGCATACATACATGAATATAAAACAAAAACTATAAGTGTACGATGTTATTGTGGTTGTATTTTTACAGTGTTTTTATACGTAAAGGGTGTTTTTTATAGACGTATAGAACTTTAAGTTGACATAACTGTTCAAGATGGCGACCGATTTAACAGCTGTCAAGTGATTTATTCTCAGTTTGGTTTGGCAATTCATTGTGAATAGGCTCACGCCTGAACAACGCTTGCGTAGATTCGTCGAATGGGCCCAAAACGAGATTGCCGTTGTTCCCGATTTTCATAAGCGAATTTTGTTTAGCGATGAAACGCACTTCTGGTTGAATGGCTACGTCAACAAACAAAACTGCCGCATTTGGAGTGAAGCTAATCCTTCAGTGTATGTCGAACCACCGTTACATCCAGAAAAACTGACTGTTTGGTGCGCTTTATGGGCTGGTGGAATCATTGGTCTGTACTTCTTCAAAAACGATGACGATCAGAACGTTACAGTCAATAGTGATCGGTATAGAGCCATGATTACTAACTTTTTCATTCCTGTATTGAACAACCATGATGTCCATAAGCTGTGGTTCCAACAAGACGGCGCAACATGTCACACAGCTCGTGCCACAATCGATTTATTGAAAGACACGTTTTGGACCTGTGAATTGGCCTCCAAGATCTTTTGATTTAACACCGCTAGACTACTTTCTGTGGGGCTATGTAAAGTCATTGGTCTGTGCGGATAAGCCACAAACGCTTGACCATTTGGAAGACAACATTCGCCGTGTTATTGCCGATATACGGCCACAAATGTTGGAAAAAGTCATCGAAAATTGGAAGTCCAGATTGGACTACATCCGAGCCAGCCGTGGCGGTCATATGCCAGAAATCATATTTAAAATGTAATGCCACAAGATTATCTTTCGGATAAATAAAATTCATTTCAATCGAATAATTCAGCGTTGTTTTATTGCAATTTAAAGTTCTATACGTCTATAAAAAACACCCTTTACTACCTTCTGTTCTACGGGGATACCTGACTGCATTTGCCAAAAAAATTTAAAGAAACAGGAAAAAACTCGACAACAAGATTACCTGATATCAATTGTTCCTTATCGGAATTTTGTGTCTTATGTTTATTCTTTAGAAAGCAAGGGCAGTGACAAGTCGTGTTAAGTCACAAATATATAAAACAAAAAATAAATTATTTAAAGTCATTATTTAAATTGTGTTTGCTATAAGCGAAAGTATTATTATACTGAGTGGCCATTTTTCACACAGAACAATTATTTTTAAAAGTGCCATGATGTCCTTAAAAAATTCATAATTGTTTGAGTTATGCAGAAGATCGGATGATGTGTGTATATTTAAATTAAACGAAGTGTAAATATTTTCGGAAGAAAAAGAAAACGAGGATCTGAAAACTAAACTTCATTAATTATATATGTTTATAAAGAAAAAATGACATCTAATAGCACGAACGAAAATTTTATAAGAAAAAATTCCAATTGGTTAGATGAATTTACAATAATTAAAGAAATTGAAAATTCTCAAACATCTACTGCCCAAATTAAAGGCAAAATTTCTTAAAGACTATGCACTATATACGAGAAAACGAAAAGTTCAGGACGCTACCGCCTCAATAACTACACAACATTTATCAGAAGCGTTATCTATAAAATATGCAAAAGACAGGGAAAAAGAAAAAACATTCTATTTTACGAAACTTCTTAAAGTATCATAACTTTAATGTACTTCCTTCATACCGTAAAATTACTACTGCAACAAAAAGAAAAGACCTATCCTTGACGTGGTGTAGAGGCTTGCTGTGATCTGAGGTGTGAAATATAGAAACAACTACTTAAGGTATATACTAAGAACTACCCCAACGCATAGGCTGAAACCATTTGGAATTCCTGGTTAGAGGTTAGGATAACTAGAGTTATTGTTTTGACTAGGGGCAGCACGCGGCTATCTTTGACCAATGATTCGCAGTCAGTTAGGTCATGTCTCTGCTGGTTCTGGGTGGCCGATAGTCCTGCAAGGGGAGATGGGAAAGCTCCCCGGTTTGATTTGACCACACTATACTGTCGGGGCATGCACAAATAATATATATATATATATATATATTCATGGAATTGTATGGACAGAATTAAAATATGGACTGCACACCTTCAAGGATGCAGTACATAGCTTCTGAAAGCCAACAATTATCATTGGGGGTAGGGGCAATTGGTCCCGCAGACATTGATACCAAGGACAATCTCCATTGTCTTTAAATCAATTTTCACCGGGCGATAGCAACCTTCTACAGGCTCACTGCCCTGGTGGAACAACAATGTCTGAACTTTGTGGCCATTCAGGAACCACGGGCCGCAAATGGACAGATAAACAGTTTGCAGAGAAGAAACTGTAGGTTAATCTATAACGATGCGTAACCGATCTAGATCAGCTTTAATGGTTAAAAGGAACATTAAAATTCTCCCTATCTCAAGGCTTATGCAACGAGATCTTGTGGCTATATAGGCAGAAGTGCCTAGTGTCCATGGGTGGAAAACTATTATCCTGGCCTCCGTCTACCTCCCTGGGGATGCAGAAAATGTGGTATCGATTAAGCTTCAGCAGCTTACGGAGTACTGCCGAAACTGTAACCTACAATGAGTGGTATGTTGTGATACTAACGTGCATCACAGGGTATGGGGGAGCACGGACTTCAACATACGAGCTGAGTTACTTCTTGACTTTATTATAACTAATAATATTGTTGTAGTAAACAGAGGTAATGAGCCAACCTTTGTAAATGCGATAAGCGGGAAGGTATTAGATCTCACCCTGGCTAGTGCATTTATCTCAAATAATATTTCAAATTGGTGGGTGTTGGATGAAGTTTCCCTGTCAGATTATCGATAAATCCGATTTGATCTGAAGAAAGAGGTTGAGGACACTTTTGCAATAAGGAATGTTAGAAAGACCATTTGGTCATCGTATACTCAGCCTATCCTAACCTCAGCCTATGAAAAAAGCTGCGAATTGGTTATGAAGAAACGTTACAGAAATGCTCCCTGGTGGAATAAAGTTGGGCACCCTGCGAAGGACTACCCGCCAGCTCTTCAATAGAGCAAAAACCACTGGGGATTTGCCAAGTTATAAAAGTGTCTTAACGGCATATAAAAACGCCTTGAAAAGATCAAAGAGAGATTCATGAAAGAGGCACTGTGAGGAGATTGAAACTCGGGCAAGGTATTGACATGCTCTCGCCTAGGTTAACTAATATATTTAGCACGAGCCTGGAATTTGAAGTATTGTCTAAGCACTCTAGCAGAGCAAGAGTTACTTTTATACCGAAAGCAGGCAAAAAGGTGGATTACACGCCGAAAGCCTTCCGACCTACATTTGCTTAACATCCTTCCTGCTTAAAGCTATTATATTAGGGAAGTCCAAAAAATAGGGACAACCATCTTTTTTAAATTGGGCAATATGTATACCAATCAAGCAGACCAACTTAGACTGCACTGCATAGCCTACCGAGTAAAATCGAAGAGGCTCTGGTTGGTAAAGAAATAGCCCTCTGTACATCGGTTGATATCACAGGGCTTTTGACAACGTTTTTTTCGAGTCTATTGAGGAAACGATGATCAAAAAGCAAATACCCCGACTGATCATGGCATGGGTTTTTAATATGCTCAGTAACAAGATTATAATCTTCAAATTAGGGGCAAGAAGATTAATTGTCAGGTCAACCAAAGGATGCCCTTAAGGGAGTGTTTTATCGCTACTCTTATGGCTATTGGTCATTGATGGGCTTTGGGCAAAGCAAATGGCGGCCAAAGTCAAATCCGTTTTGACATTTGTCAACTATACAGATTTATAATACAAGTGAACAACCCATGGAGCGATACACTCCCCAAGAACGCGGAATAATCGAAGTGGACGATTTTTCGACCAAAATCATAATGAGCGACAAGGCTCATTTCCACCTCAGCGGGTACGTGAACAAGCAAAACTATCGCTTTTGGGGCACAGAAAATCCACGAGTGATGCACGAACAGCCATTACACCAGCTCAAAGTGACTGCGTGGTGCGATGTTCACTCTGGAGGAGTCATCGGGCTGGTCAAACGACAGCGGACGGTGCGCGCTATAGTGCCATGTTAACCGAGTTTTTTCTGCCGCAATTGAACGAATTAGGACTGGAGGACATGTGGTTCCAACAGGACGGAGCAATGGAACACATTTCATTTTCATTTCGAAAAAAACTGAGAGCCAAATAACATCGGATGACTTCTTTTGGCCCACCTTGTATTTGCATGCTAAAGAATGTATGGTAAAACGTGGGGCCTACAACCAAAAATGATGGCGTGATCCTACAAAAATATCATAGTACCAATGTAACTTATGCCTCCTTGGTATAGTGGCCAAAGGTAGAACAGAAACAGGCTCGGGTAATCCTCAACAAGGTGCATCGAATAGCTTGTGTTACCGTAACGGGGGCAATGAAGACGTGCCCTACACTAGTCTTAGGAATGACCACTTTCCTCACTTTGAGTAGAGGAGCAGCAGCTAGTTTAGCCTCAAGGCTACCTGGTCTATCCTATATTAAAGACTGTGATCTTAGTGGGCATGTGAAAATTCTATAATCTGTCTGGAATACTGCATGTTTCGCCGTCTCCGATAGAATGTATAAAACACTCTCATTCGTCAGGCGTTTTTAAGTGGTCATCAGTGATGGTTTACGCGGCGGCCTAAACGGCCTTCAATTAGAGTCATCAGTGAACACTCAGCTTTGAGAAACAGTGAAATAATATTGTACCCGAATCGACAGTTGTGGTATACTGATGGGTTCAAAATGGAATATGGCAGTGCTGGCGCAGAACCATGTTTCCGTAAGCCAATTGCAAGTGGAAAAACAGATTTCATTTTTCAGGCGGAGGTTCTCGCCTTAGAGATATATGCTAAGGAATGTCTACGAAGGGGCACTTGTGGTACCGGAAAATACATTTTCTTTTACAGTCAAGCAACTCTAAATGCTTTGGCAAGCTATTCTTTTCGATCAATATTGGTTTGGGATTGCTACAGGCTTCTCAATTCTTTGGCAGAGAAGAACCCGGTTACCTTATTATGGGGGCCGGGCCATGAAGGGCACGTGGTAATGAAATTCCGACCTATTTGGCTTAAAAAGGCGCGGATACCCCCTTTATAGGTCCAGAGCCATTCTGCGAGGTGACCAACAGTTTCACTAGTGCGTTTCTACGCAAGGGGAAGAAACGAAGTCTACAAGACTGCTGGAGCACCGAAGTGGGCGTGTGATAATCAAAGACACTCATCAACAACGAGGACATTAGGGCGAATATTGTTTTGAACCTCATCAGAAATGAAGCCACAGAGCACTGGAAAAATTACCGCCCATCATCAGTCCATTTTTGCCGTCCAATATTATTTCAATATTCAAAGGAGTCTTCAGAAATAATAATGTCTACAGTAACCAAAATTAAAAATCAAATTGATGAACTTAATCCTTCTGTTTTTGAAATAAATAATGAAAAATTTGTTACTGTCAGGTATGAATTTTATCTTGCAAATGATTGATGACAAAGTTTTGAATGAAATTCCGAACAGTTCGTCAACTTTAAAATGTGTGCTATTACAGAAAGTTGAATGATTCAAACAGTGATGAGAACAACTACGAATATGGAATTTCTCCATTGCATGCTGGAATAAAATGCATGGAGTTCATTTTGAAGCTGGCATATATAATACCACGGGATATTAAAAAAAAAGCAAAATAAAAGAAAACAAATCATACAAAAGGTATTTTTAAGAAACTTTTAATTCAAATTAGACTATCCAAAATACGGATATGGAAGTACAAATGACGGTAATATATCCATTTCATTTTTGCTAATAATGAGGTGACTGCCCAACTTTTAACTTAAATTCATCTTCAAAAAAACTTACTCCCACGGTACACAAAATTTTAGCTCATGGAAAAAATTTAATTGAATATCAGTGCATACCAATTGAAGAGCTCTCAGATAAAGCCCAGGAGTGCAGAAATAGAGATTATCAAAAATTACACAAACACTTGCAAGTTTTCACGCATTAGAGAGAATAAAGACTTCTTCAGCATATTGCTTTCTCGACAGGTTCACTTATTTCATTACAAAGGCTGCCAGATTATAGCAAGATTTGGAAGAAAATAATTTTAATTCGGAAATGCTAAGTTTATTAAATATCGCTCTCAATGTGGATGAATATTTTGTAAAGAATTAACTAGTAGAATAAAGAAAAAATTTTACTGCCATCGAAAGCCAAAAAAAGAAAGTTTTATAAAGCGTGATCCACAGAAAATTCAAAATTAATGGAGAATGTTTATTATCATTTATTTTTTGAAGATTATGTCTATCAAATGTTAGCCGTTGCTACGTCGCAGATGGTCCATCCGTTGAGTCCAATTTTCGATGACTCGTTCGAGCATTTCGACTGGTAACTGGCGAATGACACACGTTATGTTTTTCTCCAAGGCCTGAATCGAAGCGGGTTTGTCCGCATAAACTTTAGACTTTACATATCCTCACAGGAAAAAGTCTAACGGTGTGATATCACACGATCTTGGTGGCCAATCGACCGGCCCAAAACGTGAAATTATGTGCTCACCGAAATGTTCTCTCAATAAATCCATTGATTGATGCGATATGTGGGAAGTGGCGCCGTCTTGCTGAAACCAAATGTCGCCGAGATCACGAGCTTCAATTTCAGGCATCAAATAGTCGGTTATCATGGCACAATAACGGTCGCCATTGACGGTTACGGTTTTCGTGTACACTCTCATAGTCTATTCGGTCGAATATTATCCAATAATGAATGCTGAGTCTCAAAATGGTACGAATAGTACGCTCAGTAGGCCGATTATGTTGACCATAAGTTGAGCGAAGTGCACGAAACACATTCCTCACAGAACGTGAATTTTCGTAATAAAGTTGAACGATTTGTAAACGTTGTATTTCCATTATGAAATGCCAAACAATACTAAACAAAAATAAAATGACACGACTCACACGTGATCTGTCAAAAAAAAGGCTATTGAAAAAAGTATCTCTACTTTATTGCTAAGTTTTTAGTTTTAAAATAATGAATCCTTGATAGAAATAAAAAATCTAATAAAAGGTGATTTTATAAGAACTATCGGAAATTTAAAAAAAAAAACACATAAAATTCAGAAAAATGCATGAAATATTTATTTGGATCGATAGTTGGGTCGATATAATTTAATGTTTGAAGATTATTTCATGCAAATGTTGGCCGCGGCTCCTCAAATGGTCCATCCGCTTAGTCCAATTTTGGCATACTCTTTCCAACATTTCGGCCGGTATCTCACGAATAATGTTGGCAATGTTGGCTTCCAGTGCGTCAATCGAAGCGGGCTTATCCCTATAGACATTAGCCTTAACATAGCCCCACAAAAAATAGTCTAGAGGCGTTAAATCGCACGATCTGGGCGGCCAATTGACTGGTCCCAAGCGTGAAATAAACTGTTCACCGAACTCGCCTCTCAATTGGTCCATTGTTTCGCGTGCTGTGTGGCATGTGGCACCGTCTTGTTGAACCCACATGTCATGCAAGTCAAGCTCTTCCATTTTGGGCAAAAAAAAGTTTGTTATCATCGCACGGTAGCGCTCACCATTCACAGTAACGTTGTGATTCGCATCATCTTTGAAGAAATACGGCCCAATGATGCCGCCAGCCCATAATCCGCACCAAACGGTTGTTTTTTGTGGATGCATTGGTAGCTCTTGCAATGCTTCTGGCTGCTCTTCACTCCAAATACGGCAGTTTTGCTTGTTCACGTATCCATTCAACCAGAAATGAGCCTCGTCGCTGAACACAATTCTTCGATAAAAAAGTGGATCTTCATCTAACTTTTCAAGAGCCCATTCACCAAAAATTTGGCGTTGTGGTAGGTCGTTTGGCTTCAATTCTTGCACCAGTTGTATCTTATAAGGCTTCACACCCAAATCCTTCCGCAAAATTTTCCACGTAGTGGAGTAACAGAGGCCCAATTGCTGCGAACGGCGCCGAATCGATAATTCACGGTCATCACCAACACTGGCCGATACGGCTGCGATATTTTCTTCAGTTCGCACTCTACGTAAGCGTGTTGGTGGTTTAATGTCCAACAATGTAAATTTGGTGCGAAATTTTGTTACAATAGCCCGAATAGAAGCCTCAGTAGGTCGATTAAACTGACCATAAAATGGAAGAAGCGCGCGATGAACTTTCTTAACAGACGGTTAAAAGACGGTTTTATAGAGGCGCTAAAGTTCAGCAATTTTAAAGCCGTCTAGAAGGAAATTACTACAACATTAAATTTGAGTTATTCACCAATACGGGATGTTAATGGCTTGCAAAAAGTAAATTTCAAAAACTTTATTGAAAAGTAAAATGTCCCACCTTCTCCTCTCCAGCATAAATTGTTTTTTTATATACTTTATCATGAGAATTTCCACTTTCTCATATAAAACACGTTTTATTTTATATTTAATGCAAAATTAGAACTTTCGCAACATATATAGGGATAGTGTATAAAGATGGCACTTGTTTCGTTTAAATTATCCATAATATGTCGCCGGCAACACAACTCTCTTAGATAATGCTATTTTAGCGTCAAAACGGCAGTATTGTCGCTTTAATACAAGCATGGCCAAAATTCAAATATTCATGCACCGAACTGAAAAGAGCAAATTGGCACATATGCTTACGCTCATTCATTTAGTTGTCGATAGAACCACCGAGCAACCAGAGTGCAGATATAGTATACATTCTCTTTATGTCTTATTTGCACAAACTCAAAATTTTTATTTTGTTTTGATCGTTTAATTCTAGTGCAAATAAAATTAAACGAACTTTTTATTTTACTTTGTTCTTTTATTTTCAGTAGGTAAGTTGCACAAATATTTGTTTTAATAAAATTGCTTTTTTTAACGATTTCTGCTTAGGTACAACACAATGATTCGCCATACTGCTATTTTTGGGGTGCAAAAAGTAGCACTTGAAGTCATACAGGATGACACTTTATTCCATTTTGCTATAGAACAAAATTGCAAATTGATTTATTTGTTTTAACACATATTGCAGTATCAATGGCGACTCGAAATGCTATTCTTTCAAAGCGAATAGTGGTAGATAGTCCAAATACTGCAACATAAATTTTACGTGAAGATTTCGCACCTAAGGATGAAACGTCGAAGAAAGCTTTGGACAACTATCATCGTTTGAAATACCAACTGAAATTAATCTTAAAGAAACAAAATTACAAGATTTGCAAAGATCATCATTATCGTATACATCTGTAAAACCTACTAGTATTTCAGCAAGTCGAAAAGTAAGGAAAAAGTTGCATCTAATTTTTAAAACTATATAAATTCTACCCAAATTAAAGTTACACCTAAAATAGAGAACAACTACTATCTATGAAGTTTTTTCAGATGCATATAATACTACAGAGGAGAGTTTTAATTTATTACAAATTTGTGGTCAAAGTGATCTAAATATGGGTTTTTATTCGTCGGCAGATACATCAAATGATAAAAAAAAACTTTAGTAGAAGAGGAACACGTCTATTTACTGAATAATTATGCAAACATTCTAAATAATTGTTAAAAACATACATATAAGGGGTGTTTTTTATAGACGTATAGAACTTTAAGTTGGCATTACTGTTCAAGATGGCGACCGATTTAACAGCTAACAAGTGATTTATTCTCAGTTTGGTTTGGCAATTCATCATGAATAGATTCACGCCTGAACAACGCTTGCAATGGACCCAAAACGAGATTGGCGTTGTTCCCGATTTTCATAATGAATTTTGTTTAGCGATGAAACGCACTTCTGGTTGAATGGCTACGTCAACAAACAAAACTGCCGCATTTGGAGTGAAGCTAATCCTCAAGTGCATGGCGAAACACCGTTACATCCAAAAAAACTGACTGTTTGGTGCGCTTTATGGGCTGGTGGAATCATTGGTCTGTACTTCTTCAAAAACGATGATGGCCAGAACGTTGCAGTCAATGGTGATCGGTATAGAGCCAGGATTACTAACTTTTTCATTCCTGAATTGAACAACCATGATGTCCAGGAGCTGTGGTTCTAACAAGACGGCGCAACATGTCACACAGCTCGTGCCACAATCGATTTATTGAAAGACACGTTTGGTGACCGCCTAATTTCACGTTTTGGACCTGTGAATTGGCCTCCAAGATCTTGTGATTTAACACCGCTAGACTACTTTCTGTGGGGCTATATAAAGTCATTGGTCTATGCGGATAAGCCACAAATGATTGACCATTTGGAAGACAACATTCGACGTGTTATTGCGGATATTTGGCCACAAATGTTGGAAAAAGTCATTGAAAAGTGGACGTCAAGATTGGACTACATCCGAGCCAGCCGTGGCGGTCATATGCCAGAAATCATATTTAAAATGTAATGCCACAAGATTATCTTTCGGATAAATAAAATTCATGTCAATCGAATAATCCATCGTTGTTTTATTGCAATTTAAAGTTCTATGCGTCTATAAAAAAACACCCTTTATTATATAAAATCTTTTATATAAAGCTAAACGGCATGCATCTCTTTAAAAAAATTTGATATTCTTATACAAAATAAAAATACATACATATGAATAAAAACCCAGCGGCACTATGGTGTAATACATATATAATTCTATAACTAAAATTGAATAGACTGAACTGATTTTTCTAAATAAAGAAAATGTGAAATTAATACGCTATTATAGCCTATATCCGCATATGGTGAAAACTGTAACTTAACCCTGCATAACCAATGTTAGTCGTTCATAATTTACTTTTTTTATCGTAACTTTTATATCCCGTTAGCTGTCGTTGTGTCTATACATGTTAAAGTAGATGATTTACAGCCTGTTTGTAGAACACGACAAAATTTACTCGCGACCAGCCGATAGATGCATGACTACGTAATGTAATGGGTTTGCAGAACGCGACTCGCTCTGGTTGTTCAACTTACGTTACTTCGCGCATATCTCAACTTTGAATTAAGCCGTACTGTTGCCAACATGTTTAATAATTTGTTTTGTTCATATTTTTATACCCTTCACTGTAAGTGAGAAGGGTATATATAACTTTGTGATTCCGTTTGTAATTTCTATACCCTATATGGGACACCTTATAAAATATATATATTCTGGATCCTTATAAGTGGTGGAGTCGATTTAGCGATGTCCGTCTGTCTGTCCGTGTAATCGTTGAAATCAAATTTCAGAAGAACCTAGACAACATACAGAAAAGTACTACTGTTATTGAAATTCAGCCAGATCGGTCCATAAATGACGGAGCTATGAGTCAAAAACCGAAACTATCTCTATTTTTGACCATTTTTTGAGTGGGTTTTTTGCCTATTTTGTCTGAACGAAGAAACGGACAAAAAAACGTGCTATGCAGTTTTGTTTGAAGTATAAGTCATAATACCTGTGCTAAAACTGAAAGCAATAGGTCCACAAATGGCCGAGGAATTTCAAAAATACAACCTAAATTTTAGATTTTCATTAATTATGGCTTTATTTTTTTGCGTTTTTTATCTAAACTGAAAAAAAGTAGTACGTAGTTTTTTCAAACATCACATCGTAACCAAAACTCAGTTGGATGGGTCCATAAATGGCGGAGCTATGAGTAAAAATTGCGAATACCTCAATTTTTGACCATTTTTATTGCGTTTTTTACGTAATTTGTCTAAACTAAAAGACGGACAAAAAACCTGGTACGCAGTTTTATTAAAAATAACAGTCATAATGTCTGTGCAAAAAATCAGAAAGATCGGTCTACAAATGGACCAGAAAAATCAAAAATACAACCGGCATATCACATTTTCATTAATTTTTGTTTTGTTTTTGCTTTGCTTTTGCTTTTTTCTTTTTTTTTTTGTTTAAAATTTTTTAGCTGTCATGTGCGTAATGCCTTTAGTTAAATAGTATTAAAAATACAGACATCTTTATGAAAGAGAGTTTATTAGATCTTTCTCGATAATTAAATATTTAATTAAATATGTTTGGCTTAAAAATTTTTACAAAAATTTGCAAAATTAAATGAAAATAAATTTTTTTGTTTTTATATTTAATATCTTTCTTAGAATTTCTTTTTTTATTAATTTAAAAATTTAGTGCCTGCAGACATTTTATTGCTTTTAAAAATGAGGTTCTCAGAAAGGATTGTTTTTTAGAACTCGTTAATTTTAGTCGTATTATAAAAATTTATTTTTTTTATAGATATTTCGATCCAATAATAAATAAATAAATTTTTCATATTTAATAACCTCAACCTGAACAAAGTAAGCATTTTAATTACATACTTTTTTTGAAGTGAGTGAAGATAATTTTCGTTAGTTAAATATGTTTTCACGTAATTCCTTATGTTTTTTAGTATTTGTAAATATCTTTTCAGTATTTTTGACATACTAAGGTACAAATATGCATAAATACGTTGATTTCTCTAATAGATTGCAAACGAACCATAGAATATTAAGGGTTATTACACATATCATTTTAAAGAAGAGGTCGTCTAGATTTGTAATCTATTGCCCAAGTACTCAGAAAAAACTTCGCATTATTTCTAAAAAAATTTTGAAATTCCCTTATTTCCCAGTACCTTTCTTCTGAGGGATTTTTACCATTACCCACTTTGCTGAGGTACCATTCCCGATTTTGGCCAGGAAAATTGCCAAAATCAAAATGGAATTTAATCTGTAGGCTCTAAACTTTCTGGAAGTGTTGTAACATTTTCTGAAAAATTCGTAGTTTTTATTTTATGATGCAAAACGAAAACTGCCAAAATCCTTGGGAACAACAGTACTAGAGTATATAAAAATTTCAAAAAAATTTTAAATATCCAAAGTAATATCTGAATATTTGGTTGGTAGGTTACAAATATAGATGATCTCTGCTAAACTACTACTAAAAATATTTAATATTTAATGTCGTAAGACGTATTTGATAAATAAGCCATTAATACTGAAAATATATTTACAAATACTAAAAAACATAATGGGTTACGTTAAAGCATATTTAACGCGGCATATTTATCTTCACTCATTTAATTTTTTCTATGGTTTTGATACTATAGAAGAATGTGGAAAGTGAAAAATATTAATATTTCGCTAACACAGTGAAGGGTATATAAGACTCGGCACTGCCGAATTTAACTTGTTCCATATAAAATTGTGTAGCAAACTTCAAAAAATGGTAACCTTATTCTAGCATAAACAAATGAAATACAGCTGACTTGTGTAAACAAAATAAAATTATCTTTACAAATTTATTTATAATTTTTTCTACTTGTTTTTTAAAAATTGCGCAAACAGTTGTGTTGTGTTGTTTATGTAAAAACTTAAAACAAAAGGAATCTGAAAACAATTATTTGTGAAGTGGCAAATTTATTTGCAAAATGTTTCCATCACTTGAGTTTGCATATTCCAGTGACAGTGAAAGTGATAACGAAAACTCCCGTTTATCACGCAGAAACATAAGAGATGCTTCAAATGTTCTGGAGTTGCAGGAAACTCGGTACGTTTTTGATCAGCAAAAAAGTTTTATGACAATGTAAAATAATATGTTTGTGTAGTTTTGTAGCAAACTTTCGAGTAAGTAAGGAAGTGTTTAAGGTATTGCTGGAGGAGATGTTTCCAAAACTAAAAACCACGTATAGAAACACACATATTTTGCCAACAACTATGCTCGCAACATTCCTTACCTTTCTTGCTACTATTGGTTACCAATCTTCTATCGGCAATGAGTGCGCATCATGTATGTGTAAGTCCCAAGTTTCAAAAAGAATTGAAGAATGCTTGCATATTTTTGAAGAGATATTGTGCTCCAAGTGGATATCTTTAGTTAAAACCATAGACGAAGAAAACATTGCTAAAGAAAGTTTTTATAGAAAAGGTGGTATACCCGGCTTTGCAGGATGTGTTGATGGTACCCATATTCGCATTAAGTCACCGGGAAAAGATTTAATGCATTTATAATAACTATAAGGGATTCTACAGCATTAACGTAATGGCAGTAAGTACTTCTGCCATATTTATATACATAATAGATGCAAACGTAAATAAATATGAAATTTCATTAATAACTTTTTTTTAGATATGTCATCATAATATGGTGATAATATTCGTAGACGCCAGACACCCAGGACGTAATAATGACGCCTTCGTATGGGAACAGAGTGAGGCCCACCATTATTTTCGTTCAAATTACTTAAATGGGAAATGAAATACCTCGCTTCTCGGTATGTAACCAAAAAAGTTTATAAACCTATTTTGCAATTAAGTAATCTTTGTTGTTTTAGCCTCAACATTAAATATTGGAAAAAAAGAAGAAAACTTTATTTTAAGAAAATCGTGTTAAAACAAAACTATCATGTAAAGCCATGACGGTTTTTTGTACTAAAAAATTGTAATTATTATTGCTATTGTTATTAATATTATTATTATTAGAGTGCTACTAATAATAATTTCCTATTATTAATTAATAAATTCTAAAAATCCAACTTAAAATAATTATTAATTATTCTTTACAGGTGATGGTGGTTACAAATTGGAGCCATATATAATGAAGCCCTATAGAAATCCAACAGCAACTCATGAAAAAAAATTTAACGAAAAACACTCTAAATTGCGGAATGTTGTTGAACGATGTTTTGGGGTTTTAAAAAATCGTTTTAGATGTTGGATTGGTTCTAGAGGGCTTCATTATTCTCCAACAAAAGTAACACAAATTGTTAATGTTTGTTGCGCACTACACAATATGTGTATATTTTATAAAAATTATTGGGCACCGCTTGACATCACATCGTCAAACGACTCTACAGTAGAAGAAGCAGAAGATATCAATGACGATATATTGGTTTC
Organism: Thelaira solivaga; assembly: GCA_947397855.1. Taxonomy (NCBI): domain Eukaryota; kingdom Metazoa; phylum Arthropoda; class Insecta; order Diptera; family Tachinidae; genus Thelaira; species Thelaira solivaga. Next base: position 18,222,328 of record OX377615.1, on the reverse strand, counting down.
AAGTTCGATAATGGACGAAATTGCTCGAAGTCTATAAAGTAACCCACCCCACATTACACTTTGACTTTTATACAATTGAAGAATCATAATTCAGAATAAAAAATTTCTGTTTATAAAAATTCATTGTTTAAGAATGTTTGCGGTTTTAAATTGTTTTATTTAATATTAATTAATTAATAGCTACTTCATAAAAATAAAAAATAAAGCCGCAACGTGCCATAGAATATCAACTATGGAGTTTGTCATCGTCTTGATGGATTCGCTTATTGATTTAAGAGATGCAGCTTGGGTTTTAATAGTCTCTGTGCACTCTGCTACAGCTGCAGCACAATCTCTCACAGCTGCTGCGCACTCTCTTGAACTTTCGGCTTGCATCTTAATAGCATCTAGAGTATTGCACTGAATCTCACACTGTCAACGCAAAAGTTACAGCCGTTCTTGCCCTTCCGAGTTAGCTGAATCGTTACAACGCTTGCGCCTACTCTGCGAAATTTTTGCTACTGGTGCTGACATAGACAAACGATATGGTTCAACCACAGCTTTTTTTGATGTTGTTGGCGGGCTGTCAGACTTTTCAATTTACACTATTCATTCCTGAGAAAAAGTCTCATCTTCTTGGTGCGTCTGCTTTGCTGGTGTGGACGATGATGTTGGAGTAACAACCGCTACGGTTTGATGTCTTCTGGGTGGAGTTTCTTTAATAAACGCTTGCTGGTTTGATGCACCAATATTTTTTGGCGCACCACAAGCCTTGCCACTGGGAGCTGCATCAGCTGAGATATGGAAAATCCTATCTATCTCCACCTCCAAATCCGATAAATTGATTACGCGACAAGGTCCGCCACCTGTTGCGAGAAGACTTCTATTGTTATCCGCTATTTTTTTTAGTCGGCCCTTAAGATCTATCCACACCTGAAAGCAGTTAATAAGAGTTATTAGCTTATAAATATGTATGTATATATTATGTAACTTATTATTAAGGGATCAAATAAAAACATACCTTTTTCCATTCACTACCAGTTCTTGATGGTGGACCGTAAGCATTTATTTTCCTTGCCACCATCTCCCATGTACAATCCATGCCAGCTTTACTGCTACCAAATTGAATGCTTGCATTGGCCAAATGCGGATATTCGTCCATACAAGCAACCAATTGGCGAAACTGTTGGGCTGTTGTCAATTTGATGCTGAAAATTTAGGCATTTAATTGAAGGTAATTTTTACCTTTAAAGAATAAATACTTACCTTTTTTTTCCTGAAACTTCCATTTTATCTTTTTTTTTTAATTTTTGAAAACGATTGCCTTTTATTGCTCGCCTAGCTTTGACGTTTATGATAAATGAAATCGCGATTTACAAATCAAAATAAATTGACAACTGTTACGTTTTTCAGCAATCACCGCGAACTCTCGCTATCTACAAACCAAAAAAAGCTAAAACGCTTAACTGTTAGCGTGTTTATCGTCAAGTCGTGTTCTACAAATAGGCTGTTAATTTAGAAGCTAATGCTGCGGATGCTCTATGTGCTTTAGTTAATCGGCATAATAGTTTTCGTAAAAGTTACGTAGTCGAAACGACTAACATTAGACTTAGTGTAACTATTTTTTGGATAATTTTATCGACCTTAAATTTATGGTTTTTCTTCATTTTTATACTTTTATATACGATTCATGACCTAAGCATACATATATTTATATCAAAATCAAGAGAGATAATCTATTACAAGTTTTATTTTTAGTAAAAAAGATGAAAAATTGTTACACTTTTACCAATGTTAGTCGTTTCGACTACCATTATTTTCTTCTTTTATAGTAATTTTTATATCTCGTTATCTCTTATTGATTTTTTCATTATAACAACAGTTAATTTAATTTAAAAGTATTAAAACCTATAGAATTTTGCTTTTAATTAATTTTTGATGAACTCCCGGTTTCTTAGATGCAATTTAAAGCTCATGTTAGTGGAAATGACTAACATTGGTATAAACGCATTAAAAATAGGATAGGTTATTCAGAGTTAAATCCACAATGTTTATTAGTTTTTGGATTGGTTTTCGATAAGAAAAATAATAAATATTATTATAATTTATTATTTGATATTAGAAATTATTTCTAAGCATAAATTTTTTAAAGAGAACGGGTGACTTTGACTATTTGCTCACAGGGTCTAGGCAAGAATCGAACCTGCGAGGCTCAGATTGATAAGTTAGTGCGCTACCCACCAATCTACCCAGTAATAAACATTTTATTTTATTCCGTACATTAAACAACTATAACATCATTCAACATTCAAGACCATTGATGTCATTCATTTAGTCACATTGCAATACAAAATTATGTAATAAAAGCCATCAATTCTATTTATTTATCCCAATAATGGACATGAGTCCCATACGGCACTAAAATAAAATATTTACATTTGTATAGATTACAATTGCAATGTTGGTCGCTTGAATTTTTGGTGTTATATATTTCATTTCATAAGCACAATAGTAAATATAAATATAAAATAGACAGATATAGTCTTTCATTATTACGAAAAATAGAAAATATGAAATAAAATTTTAATTTTTTGATAATGCTTTGTGAAAAATATTTCTTTATAAGTAATGCATTTGGTAATATGCAATGCGTCTTATACTACCAGTTATTTAAAATAAAGAAGGAATATAGTATGAAAAGACATTATGATGCTTTTCATACTAATATAAAAAAATTAAAAAAGAGAAAAGCTTTTCGTTAAAACGAAAGACAATTTTTTGGAAAAAATAAAAGAATGGTTGTTGTCAATTGAAAACAACGGAAAAAAATTAAATAACAAAAACTTAAAATTAGAAGTGTCAACCTTAATAAGTTTAGATATTGTTAGGCAATGAAGACCTTTTCTGATGTGATATTTATTAAAAACCTATTGGTAACAATTTTGCAAAGGGTAAATTGTAAAACTGATTTTATAAAATATATTTCCTTGTCTCACGCGGGGTTGTTCAATTAGCAGACTATTTCGAATTTTTTATTAAACAAAAATTATTAAAGGGCTGTTCAGCGATTTCGAAAGAACATATTCGTTCACATGCTAAGCGAAAGAAATTTGATTTGGGTTCAGCTTACTTCTACGCGAATGGTCATGCAAACGACAACAAAAAAAAACGTAAGTACTTTCATACAAAATCCGATTCAGCGATATCGAAAGTAATGGCGCCATTGCGCACGCAAATGCCAAAAATCAGTCACTTGTTATATTGTTGTCGCATGAATTTGGTTAAAAATAGTTTTAAATTAAAAAATATGTTTGTATAAATAAACAATTATATAGAAAAAATGATTATTCACACATATACTTCAGTGTAAACATCAATCCAAAAATGTATTTGCATATGTATATCTATTCACAACCAATTTTTATTTGTTTCTACTATACATGCACAAAGCAAATTAATAGTACATATTTTTGACAATTTCACTCAAAATCATAACAAACGCTGAAATTTATCGACTTGGCAGCACCTGAAAAACGTAAGTCAAGCGAAAGAAAGCTGTCTTTACCGCTAAGCCCAAATTTATTAGAATTCGAGTGCAGTAAATTATGAATTTTTTTCAATTTGCCTAGACAAAAGGACGGATATTAATGACCTTTGTCAACGTCTTATTTGTATTCGCTGTGTAGATAGCAACTTCAATATTTTGAACCAATGTTTTCTCTAGAAACTTTTTATGGGTACGTAACAGGTACGTCATTATTCGATGTTGTCAGCGAAATGTAATGGTGGGCAAGTACGAAGGTTTGATTGGAAAATTAAATAAACGTGAAATAACAGTTCAAAGCTTTCATTGCATTATTCATCACACTGCTCTAGCATCCAAGTTTTTATCTGACTACCCTGCCATGAAGACAGCAGAGTGTATTATAAATAAAATACGAGAATGACATAATGCCCTCATTTATAGAAAGTTTTTAAATTTTTTAAAAAGAAAAAACGCTGTGCACAGTGACTTAAAAATGTTCACTGAATTTCGTTGGTTAAACCGTGGCGATTAACTCAATATTTTGAATAAAAATGAGTATTATAGATTTAGCTTTTTTGGTAGACACAACCACTTTTATAATTGCAAGGAAAGGAAAAAAATTAATGTGATTTGTCTAAACTTCTTTTTTATTTTAAAACAAAGCTATATTTACTCCTTTGTGAAATTCGGTCAGATGATTTTCGAATTTTCCAAAAACATCTCTAGTTAAATTTAAACAAAATATTCTTAAAAAGTATGTCTATCATTTTTTCCTTCGACTTACACCTTGTATGTATTCGCCTTGATTTTTTTAAATTTCAGTTTCTTTTTCTTCTGCTTTCTTGTTCAGTGTCGTATTTTTTTTGGTGTACAGCTGCATTACAAGTTAGTAACAAAATTTTGTTGTGTATGGGAAACCTACTCAAAATCAAGTAGATTTCGTTCGAAATCTCATGTACTAGATTTCGGTTCAGTGTAAACGCACTGCTAAAATCTTTTTCCATAACATCCGGTTTTTAGTTGTGTCTTAGTCGTAATAGTGGCCATTTGATACATTAAACTATTGGTAATTTAATTCAATATTATTTAGAAACATACACACACACATACACACCTTTGGCTTAATTCCATGTTAACATGTTTTATAAGGGAGTAAGTAACTTATAGGCTGTACAAAAAATCCTATGAGTTGTTCTTCATATGGACCAAGAGACAATAACAATAATAATTGTGTGTTGTTCGATTTGACTTGTAACAAAAAACTGGAGTATATATGCACTTCACACTACCAGGTGAAGTTATATTTACGCTATGTTGTCACATGACAATTGTTGTATGTGGCAGTTCACAAAGTGTAAGATAATTTTTATTTGCACGAATAATATTTAAAAATTATTATTCAGAAATAAGAGTATTGAAACAAGTTTTTGTTTGCAAATGAAACTTATATTTTCAGTTGAAAAATATTATAATATATTTTTTTTTTTGGAATTGTTATCATGGAAAATAAACCACATACAGTCTGCGACATAATTATTTTATACTTAATTTCCCTTAATGAATGAAGGGTACGCATAGGATATTGTTATTCGTTCTCTGCTCTTAATAATTATTTCGCAGACTTTGGTAAGAAAATATAATTTTTTTTGTTTTTTATTTTACAGTTTTTATCCAATTTAAAGCATATTGTACTTACAAGTTCCGATACCAGTGGTATAGATTTTCGCCGGGGTCGTATATCCGGCATACTATCGATATTGCTATAAAATGGATTATTACCAGGATGACCATTACCGCGTAAGCCCGCATCACCTGATGTGCTGCCATTCTATAATAAAAAAGATTTAATTATTAATTAATTAACAGAGTAAATGTTACAAGAATGGAAAGATTAAATTTTGGTATAATAATTTTTGTTACTCTGAAGTGTTAAAGAGTATTTACTATGTGAGAGTATTTTTATTTTCTTTTTAAAAACTAATACATATTCCATCCCTAGAAATTTAACAGTAAAATGTGAAACATTTTTATCCGTATTTCAAAAGAATTAAAAGTTTAACTGCTCACAAAAATAAATTAAAATTTATAAAAAAATTGGAAAAAAATTGCTAATGTATAAAAATGCCTTTCCTCTTTAGCTTACCTTTTCACGTTGTTTGTTTAGCTCATCTTCTTTGATTTTTTCTTGATTATTACGTTCTTCAAGCTTACGTTCTTTTAATGTTTTCAATAGTTTCCATTTGCTGCTGCCAAGTGCCGCGCCATTAGTTTGTGAAATGTTTATACTGGAATCTCGATTGATTAATTTTGGAATTGGTTTCTTATCTGTCATTTGTGTTGGAGGTGTGCTTGGTTTAGTTGCGTGATTTTTGGGTTCTTGATTTTGAATTTGGTTTTCTGGTTCTGATAATTGTGTCGTCTCTGTTACATTTTTTTGAATTTTATCTTCTATGGTAGTTGCAGTTGTTATATCGCCGTTTGGTATGTTTTCATCAATGTCTGATAGAAAACTGTTTACATTGTCATGCTTATCATGATTATATTCGTTATGATTGTCTTCATGTCTTGTATCAGTTTTTTGTTTGGCAGTTGGTGGCAAGTCGTCTTTAGCTTTTTGCTGGCCACTAATGTTACCGTTTTTATCATTTGATTTTAAAACAGTTATGAAAATTTCATACTCATCTGTATGGTCGTTAATTTCCAAGTCATTTTCCAAGCCGCTTAGCTCCGCAGGACTATCGGGACCTGAGGTGGCGCCTGACGATAAACTATAATCATTTTGTTTGTTGTCTGCTCCGTCTTCTGAATAAAATTTTCGTGTTTCTTTTAATTTTTGGTTTTCTTTGTCAGTGGAAGAGCTTTCAGGTAAATAATTGGATGGTTGCTTTTGTGCTAATGTGATTACAGTACTTGCGTTTTGACGTTCATGACTGTTTCGTCGTATTTGTACGGACTTGAAATTTTTAGAATGTTGGCGCTTAGCTTCATCTTCTGATGATAAAGAAGAGCTTGTTGAATAAAGTTGACTGATTTCTGGATTGTCTAAATCGTTGGCGCTGCTGTCTATAGCAATATTAGAACGACGCATATTCCTTCTTTTTTTATATCGCTTTTGGGGCGGTGGTTTTTCTAGCTCTTGATTTTGTATGCGGTACTGCTGCCCTCGTTTGTCTTGTTCCAAACGATAAATTTCATTTTCATAGATTTCCAAGTCAGGCGGCCCCACAGGGTAAAATGTATGATAGCTTTCATCGCCATTTATATCCTGCCAGGCCTTGTGCATATCGGTAACTTTTGTATATTTGTCATTTACAACACGCGATTTATATATTCGACGGTATATTTGTGGCATTTCTGGTTGAATTTTAACTTTGCGTTTTAGCTCTTGCAACACTTCTGACATTTTGGATCGAATACTTTCATCAGGCTCGTAATCAGTAAGTTCATCACGATTGTCATATGCAGTTAATTGGTCAATTTGATTGAAAAGTTGTTGATTTTGTTCGACTTCTTCTTGAAGTTGCTGTTGTTCTGAGTTGTTGTTCTGCCGCAGTTGTTGCTCTCTCTGTTGCTTTTCTAACTTTTCTAACTGCCGAAGCTCATAACAGAAATACTCATCATCAGTGTCAATACTGTCTTCCGTGCTTTGACGTCTTGAGGAAGAAAGCGTCCGATACGAATATTGACTGCGATTGTCTTCGTCTTCCTTGGAACTTGCTGTTAAGTTTGGAATTTCTAAAGATTGTTGGGAAGATGTCTGACCAGAACGATTATTTCTTGATGCTGATGTCTCAGCTAAGGTAATCGTTTTATATGTTGCTGCCATTGTTATTGTTGTTGTTACAATCATATTCGGTATAATGGAATCAACGTTCTGGTGTTCGTCATTTACACAAAGTGAATTAGATTTTTTAAGATGGCCTTCGTTGCTTGGGTCACTTTGCAATAATAATTGATTATCCAAAACAAATGGGAAACTGTATTCTTCTGTTGAAAATTTTTTGTCAAGTTTTATATCATTTTCGTTTCCATCGCTTATGCTTTTACTCATGTGTGGCATATTAGCATTTGAACTCTCTTCATCCAATTCCACTTTTGGCAGAATACAACTTTTCACTCCAATATTGTATTCCTTTGGAAAGTGTTCTTTCTCTTCAACTTCAAGATCAGATATTTTAACAGATGTTTGTTCGCTTAAAATTGGTATCTTTTCAAACATTTTGTTTATAGTTTTGTCATCGATATTTTTTTCAAGCTGTTTGTGAGCATCTGTAAACAATTCAAGGTCTTCGAATTTAGTTGGTTCATTGTTGAAATCTAAGTGCTCCAACTGCATTGCATTTTCATCAAAGTTTTTGAGTGCAACAACTCCATAATCGCTTACTACAGACTCATCATTATCCGATGATGTAAAACTTGCTAAATCAGCTTCAGGATCCGACAGGCTAGATCCGTGACGCAAGCCAAAGCTGTATCGCCTGTATGTCTTGGCCTTTTGCATAAAATTGTTCATGGTTGTGCTAAAAGACGCAAGTTTCCTATGTTTACTTTCTATTGAGGAATTTGTGTTTAAATGCTGTGCTGACTTTTGCTCAGTAGAACTTTGGCTGACAGTTGTGTTTCTTTTTGAACTAAGGACAACAGGCGGATACGAACCGGCCTGGTCACGCATATGAATTTTGGATCGCTGCGTTTCCATATCACCGGTCGGTAATGATTGAGAGCGATTATAGCGTGTTGGACGTTTTAGTTTGAAATTATCATTCAGTAGATTACCTAATCTTTGCCAAACTTTGGGATGCTGCTTACGATGAAGATTATATGCTTCAGTTGGTATAGAATCCGAGACCATGTTGCTCTTTAAGATAGTAGATGGTTCCAGGATATTTTTATAAGACTTTTCTTGTTTACCACTAGAATGTTGTAACAAATCATGATCTGTTTTGCGGATATTATTGTAATCAATTAAACTATGTGATGTTGGATAATAAACCAAGCAGTCCGTCAATTCAACGTTATTTTTGCTAGAAATTTTAGTTGGTTGTTGGTATCTTTCACTAGTATGAAACAATTTTGCACTAATTGTTTGACTTTTTAATAAATCTGGCATTCGGCGCTTCTCCAAATGCTTTTTTTGCTGTTGCTGTTGGTGTAGTTGCTGCTGTTGATCCCACGCAAGCATTTCATCAACTGTATGCGAAGAATTTTCGTAATCAAGTATACTATTGTGAAATATCGAAAACATGGATTTATTCTCAAAAGCTGAACAAATTGGTAAATTTTTTGAAAGTTCTTTGATATAGTTGAGATTTTCTTCGGAAAATACATATTCTTTTTCCTGTTTAATCTGCTGCTCTATACTAAAATCATTAAACTCAATATCTGATGACACTCTTTGGGGTGTCATCGATAACAGTTGTAGCATTTCGATATTTATATCTTTATACTTTCTAAGAAATGGATTGTTGTCAGTGATATTGAAAGGTTGTTGTATAGGAGGATTGGGTGACTTATCCCAAGTTGATAAGCCGCTCATTGATGAAAGTCCTGAATCCGACTTGGTTTGCTTGGGTGAACATTGTGAACCTGGATCTTTACTAATATTTTTTGATGATTCTAATATAAGAAATGGATTCATGGCGTTACTGTTATCTTTGTTTTCCAAAAATACCTTGAAATCATTATTTCCTCGGTCAATATTGTGTAAACTTGTAATATCTACATCGGGTGCTGGTGGTGGTGGGCTGTGATTTCCACTTTCACTTAATATAAGATCATCGTTATCATCTACCAGTCCAGCTAACTCTTGCATTTTAACTTTATAGTCCGGATTTTGTAAATGCAATAAGAACAACATACTATTGTGGCGTTCCAAGCTTCGTTTCAAAGATTTAATGTAGGCATCATTGCTGTATATATTATTTGATGATAGTGGTGTGATTGTTGTTGTTGTATCAATTAATGTGGAACTTGGGTACATATTAAGATTTGGGTCAGTGATTTGTTGCATTAAAAGATTTTCATAGGAGGTATCAACGTCAACATAATTACTTAAACGCAAATAGTTTACACAATGTTGTTTCGCCTGTTGTTGTATTTGTTTCTTTTTATGTATCTCTTCTTCCTGGCAATCTAGCAGCTTTAGCTGTTCATCTAAATTTGAATTGTGACGTATCAATTGGACACTGTAGTCAGTAAGTTTAGATGCTTCAGCAGCATTTGTTAGTTGTTCATTATTTTCTTGCAGCAAAGCTAAAGGAGAATCACTAGTTTGTATATTTCTTGTCATAATAATATCATGAGGAGCTGTTAAGTGACACAGAGAACTTGCTGCTTCTATTTGTGCTTTATAATTATCAAAAGAATTTCCTACAAGCTTCTTAAGAGTATGAATATTTTTCTCTAACTTACGTAAAACTATTTTAAACCAGCCGTTGCTCTCGACATTTCTTAACTCTTCGGCCATTGTAAGTGGATTTAAAAGCAATAAAATCAGATTTTGATTAACCTGATTTAATTTCTCCAGGAATAAGTTTTCCGATAAAACTACTTTTTTTAAATCTGTAATTTCTTCTTTCGATAGAGGTGGAAAATTTCCAATTTTATTTATTTCTAATAGCAGTATTTTTGTTATGCTATCTAAGTTGTCCATGCTATTATAAAATCGAGCGAAATTTTCTTTAGACGATGAGGATGTAATCGTAGAAGGAATAATTTCATTTCCATTTTTTATAAAATTTTTTTCTTTATTTCCTTCTTGGCTGTTATTGTTTAGGAGTAAGTGTGTAAAATCTGTGTTAATGTTATTTTGTGCTAAAGCACTTTTCAAATTGTTTATCATTTCCATTTCATCTTTGTGATGATGTTTTTTTTTTTTATGTTTTTTTGAATCTTTTGTACCTTTCGTTAACGTCATTGTTGTTGCTGTTGATGATAATGATGTTGGTGATATTGATGTTGATATTGATGCTGATACATTAGTTGTCTCCGTTGAGTTTGTTTTCAGTTCGCAGTCATTGACAATTTTGAGCTGCTGCTCACTTAGCTTTTCGTTATTAGTTTCATCTTCATTATCCTCGTGTATCATATCGAGAGCAGAATTAGTGCGTGTCGATGTGTTCGATAAGCCAATCAAAATTTGCTCACTTTGTTGTTCTGATTGATGTAACAGCTTATCAAGATTGTGATTAAATTCAGCAGCTAAATTCTTTTCTCTATACATTTCGTTTAGAGTCTTGTAGAAATCCTCATTCATTTCTGATTTTAAAGTCCGCCCTCCTCCCGTGTCGTCTGGCTTTATGTGTATCACATCAGGTCCGGTTTTAGAGGCCTGCTTCCTAAAAAACTTAGTATTTCCAGTTATTTCATTTAATGTTGAATCAGAATGAAAACAGTCGTACAAACCAATATTGTTCTTACTGTTATCGCTGCTTAAAATGTTGTATGACGTTGGTAGCCGTGATATCTTTTTAATGCGACTGTTTACAGTGAGCTCATCTAAAAGGGCTTGATTATTAGATTTTTCCTGCTCGGTATACAGACTATCAAAATTATCCAACATTTTATGTTGTTGTGGGCAAGAGACGTTTTTACTAATTAAGGATTGTAGAGGAGGTGTCATTGGAACGTTTATTGATCCACGTGACCCATTCCGTTTGCTATTTCGATAACTTTGACTTGACTCATCTAGACAATACATTTGTTTTGATTTTTCCAATGGCGCATACTGTTCTAAGTCTTCTTCTGAGCACCGCTGTTCCTTTAATAAATTACTTAAAGTATCTAATTCACTTTCAATGCGCAAACTCGTTGTGTCCTCGTAAAAATTATTAAATTTTCCTTTTATACATAAATCGATACCTTCATTTAGGGTCGATGAACTTGATTTAGTTGGTGGCTGTAGTTCAGCTGAAAGGAAAATATCATTGAGCAGCAATTCATTTTCGTTATCAATTTCCAATTGTTGTTGATCTCGTCTTCTTATATTAATCAATCCCATTAAATTGTTCACAACCGATTGCTGTTCCACCATAATATTTTCCAATTTTTCTAAACGAGACCAAATTTTACTATATTCCGTTGATAACAAATCTAAAGCACCCCAAGCAAATTTCAATTCTGTTTCTAACATATTGATTCGAGTTCCAATCTTTTCCATGTAATCCGATATTATATAGTCATTATGTTGCTGTGAACTATATTGTTGATACAGTTGTTGTTCACTGCCATACATGGTGCCAACACCGATACCTGATCCTGCAAATAGACTAGCACCAACACCAACCGCATCGCCACTGCCACCAAACCCAATGCTGCTACCGTTTAAATTGCTCGCTATTCTAGGATACATGGTGCTGTTCACTAAGCTTGCATGAGAGTTGTAAAATGAGTAGGTTTCCTGTTGCTGACCCAGCTTCTGTTGTTCTTGTTGTACACACTGCAGACTACCGAAGATAAAGTTTTGCAAATTAGTTGTGTCACTCAATTTACTATTAATATTTGTTGAGATATTTGTTGAGCTGGCATATTGAGGCATTTGTTCCTTTTGAATTTTACGCAACGTTTGTAGTTGTTGAGATGGCATTTTTTTGTTTTTAATTTTTCAAGAGTTTTTGCTTATTTTTTATTTATTTAATTTGTAAATGATAGCTATTGTTTCCTATTAAACTATTCAATAATATTTTTATAAATACTTTAGACTGCTTGTTATGATGTTTGTAAGTGAAGTTATTTCTCTTGTTGATTTTATTCCTTTTTGATTTTGGTAATTTTCATTAGCAAAATCATAAATGGTACTTCGGCAAATTGAGGAGTAAAGAGTGTTGTTCTTAAGGATTTTGGCAGTTTCCGTTTTGCATCATAAATTAAAAACTACGAATTTTCAGAAAATGTTAAGAAGCTTCCAAAATGTTTAGAACCTACAGATTAAAATCCTTTTTGATTTTGGTAATTTTCCTGGCCAAAATCATTAATTTTACTTCCGCAAAGTGGGGAGTGGTGAGTGTTGTTCTTAAGGATTTTGGCAGTGTCCGCTTTGCATCATAAAATAAAAACTACGAATTTTTTAGAAAATATAAAAACACTTCCAAAAAGTTTAGAACCTACAGATTAAATTCATTTTTGATTTTGGTAATTTTCATGGGAAAAATTATGAATGGTAATTCGGCAAAGTGGGGACTGGAGAGGTGTCTTCTTAAGGATTTTGGCAGTGTCCGCTTTGCATCATAAAATAAAAACTACGAATTTTTCAGAAAATGTTAAGAAACTTCCAAAATATTTAGAACCTGCATATTAAACACCTTTTTGATTTTGGTAATTTTCCTGGACAAAATCATGAAGGATACTTCCGCAAAGTGGGGAGTGGAGAGTGTTGTTCTTAAGGATTTTGGCAGTTTCCGTTTTGCATCATAAAATAAAAACTAAGAATTTTTCAGAAAATGTTAAAACACTTCCAAAAAGTTTAGAACCTACAGATTAAACACCTTTTTGATTTTGGTAATTTTCATGCACAAACTTATGAATGGTACTTCTATAAAGTTGGGAGTGGAGAGTGTTGTTCTTAAGGATTTTGGCAGTTTCCGTTTTGCATCATAAAATTGACACACAAGAAAATTTTCCAAAAAAAATTTAATTTACAAAAACACTACATGAGTATATAAAGTTATTTAAAAAATGTGGTATATTTATAGTTGACTACCAAATTGCTTGTAAGGTAACGAAAACCCGCATATCGTCAAATTAAAAAAGTTAACTTTTGTACCAACAGCGAGGGAACAATTAACATCGATTACCTTTTAAACATAGTTCAAATGCTTTTGAGAGAAATTAATTGAAATAGATATCTAGTTAGTATTTGTATATTTCACTAACCAATTTATCACGATTCCATTTCAATTGTCATTAAGGTAAACAAAATTGCAGCTAACTTCAGTTATCACAATTAAAAAGTTTGGTAACAAATATCAACTGATGTTTTTGGTTGGCTTTATATGCAAGTGTAAGCAATGTATTGCATATTGTAATGCAATGGGTTTTAATATGTAACCTCACCAACTAAAAATATAATTTAATTCAGTCATAGTTTTGGAAAGACGTTATTTTTAAATGCAGAAAATTCTATTTATAACAAGAACAAAGCAGCTTGAAATTGAATTTCATGGCTTTCAAGAAGCCATGTATTCTTTAAAACTTTACAACCGAATTCATATATTTTCTAGGAAAGAATTGTATTTTTTGTTAATAATTTTTTTTTGTGGGGCACAGAAAATTTATAAAAGTGATGCCACCGCAACATTTTTCAATATTTTTATTAACATTTTATACTAACAAAACTTCATACAAACAAAAATGTTATGTAAAAGTACATCTAGTCTTATATAAACTTCTCTTTTTTGACAATTTCTATTGTAAAGGGTGTTTTTTATAGACGTATAGAACTTTAAGTTGACATTACTGTTCAGGATGGCGACCGATTTAACAGCTGTCAAGTGATTTATTCTCAGTTTGGTTTGGCGATTCATCATGAATAGACTCACGCCTGAACAACACTTGCAAATGGGCACAAAACGAGATTGCCGTTGTTCCCGATTTTCATAAGGTAATTTTGTTTAGGCATGAAGCGCACTTCTGGTTGAATGGCTACGTCAACAAACAAAACTGCCGCATTTGGAGTGAAGCTAATCCTCAAGTGTATGTCGAAACACCGTTACATCCAGAAAAACTGACTGTTTGGTGCACTTTATGGGCTGGTGGAATCATTGGTCCGTACTTCTTCAAAAACGATGATGACCAGAATGTTACAGTCAATGGTGATCGGTATAGAGCCATGATTATTAACTTTTTCATTCCTGAATTGAACAACCATGATGTCCAGGAGCTGTGGTTCCAACAAGACGGCGCAACATGTCACACAGCTCGTGCCACAATCGATTTATTGAAAGACACGTTTGGTGACCGCCGAATTTCACGTTTTGGACCTGTGAATTTGCCTCCAAGATTTTGTGATTTAACACCGCTAGACTACTTTCTGTGGGGCTATGTAAAGTCATTGGTCTATGCGGATAAGCCACACACGCTTGACCATTTGGAAGACAACATTCGCCGTGTTATTGCCGATATACGGCCACAAATGTTGGAAAAAGTCATCGAAAATTAGACGTCCAGATTGGACTACATCCGAGCCAGCCGTGGCGGTCATATGCCAGAAATCATATTTAAAATGTAATGCCACAAGATTATCTTTCGGATAAATAACATTCATGTCAATCCAATAATCCATCGTTGTTTTATTGCAATTTAAAGTTCTATACTTCTATAAAAAACACACTTTATCTGACATTTGAATCTTTAGAAAATTCCAATAAAGACATAACAGCATTTTCTCACATTCAACTACAAAAAAACATTTTACTCACAAATCTAGAAACTGTAAAATTTTTTATTTCATACTTTTCGCTGTGAGAAGTTCTTCTTTATAGCTAAAGAAACAGGGTATTAAATCATTACAAATAGCGGACTGGGTTCAGCGATATCAATCTGTCTGTCTCGTCTGTATGTGAAGGTGTTGGAGTTCTTAGACAACGTACAGAAAAGTTTAGTATACAAATCTGTCAGTTGTTTCTGTCTTCAGGTTGATATTCAGTCCATAGATGGCAAAACTATGAGCGAAAACCCACGACTACTGAGTCCAATTTGGTTTTTTTTGCCTTGCAAAACAGACAACAAAACTTGTCGTGAATAGTTTTATTAGAAATGACAGTCATAACGTTTTTGTGTAAAATACCGAAATAATCTGTCCAGATATGGCCGAAATGTTTGTTTTTATTCATTTTTGTTTTGTTTTTAATATAAAATTTTGATCTGTACATGTGAGTAATATGTGTACTAAAGTGGCTTACAATCACTTTTTATTATAAAATATTACACATGTTTAAAGGAATGTGTGGCTTTCATGTATGATTGTGCAGCCCTTTAGTGTGTACATGCACTCACAAAACAGTGTTGTTAAATTAGTGCTTTTAGCATCGTTTTTAGTGCTTTTTAAAATTGTTTTGTATTTTTTTAGTGGCACTAAATAAATGATAAAAAGCAAAACAAGCGTATGAATATTTTAACGATTTTTTTGGTTTCGGTGATTTTTAAAATTCTAAAATGAACAACGTTAACACGAAAGCAGTCGTGGTCATACTATAAGACTGCACATGTCATACATCCTTACAAACATGTGTAATATTTTTTAGTAATAAAAAGTGCTTGTAAGCCATTTCAAGTATGCTTGTGCAGACCTTTATATATGCATATTTATCTGTTAATTGTCTATCTCAAGAAAGAAAATTACAACCTATTTCAATGTTTACGAAATTCAGCTGTCTAGATATACGTTACATTTAGACCAAGAACAATAGAAAAAAATTCTCGCTCTCAATTTAATCGCATAGACATACATACAATTATATGTTAGTCCAGACAAGACGTGAATTTTGTATTTCTTTTACGAAGAGGGATGCCAGAAAATATTTTTTCTGATTTTGTTTGGATTTCAGCAGTCAATTAAATTTTTTTTTTTTAAATTTGAAATTGATTGTTTAAAAAACATTTTAAAACATTTTTAAATAAAATATTAATCTTTATTTGTGCTTAATTCCAGAAATTGTGTTGGTTTTAAAATTTATTCTTTTACTAATGATATTCTCATAAGTTATTTATTCATATCATGAGTAAAAGAATAAATTTTAAAACCAACACAATTTCTGGAATTAAGCACAAATAAAAATTAATATTTTGTGAAACTTTTAAATTCCAAATAGAAATTATTACACATTTTTAAATAAATAAAATTAAATTTATTTCCAAGTCATATTGTATATCATAATCTGAATAAAGGAAAATCTGAATGTGTGTGTAGATACATTTTTATAATTGTGTGATTGTGTTGTATTATTTTATTTTAGTTCAAACATTTGGTTGTTCACTAAATTAGTCGGGTCTTTACAGAAAAAGTATTTTCCCATATAGGTAGTCGCGTCATACAGAAGAAAACTCTACAAACAGGAATAGATATAGAGATAAATTTGTATTTTTTAAAATATAAAAATTTTAGGCAAACTATGTTTTGACTTCACATATTAAAAATTGTTAAAAAGAGAAGAAAAGAACGTATTTTTGCATGATAATTTGCAGTACGTTTAATTTACATTTCCATGATTCGTAGGGTATATATATATATATAGTTTTCTTATTGCTTTGATGCGATATCATAATTTTGTTAATTATAATGCTGTATAATACACGATATGTTTTCTTTTTTGACTGACTTGTAAGCATAAATATAATGCTGATAGTGCTTCGAAACAGGAGTAGGCAATATACAATTGACCATGGGAGAAGAAGTGATTTTCAAGGTAAATACCGCAAAAGTTTCTTAATTTTCATTACGAATGCATGTCGTACCGGAAACTGCAAGCGATTGAAATTGAATGGCATATTAGTCGGAACCATTGTTGTTAATGGTATCAAAACTTTTTCTCCTTTGTATTTTCTGTTAAGTATTGTTGCTTCGATAACGGTATTCTTCAGATTTTTACGGCAAGCCCAGTGTCATTGCAAAGACGTGGTTGGTGTATATTTTGCAACATTACAAAAATCAATCCGGCTTTCAGCTCTAGATTGTAAGTTAGAAATCATCGTAATTCCAGCGAGTTTAAAAACTTGGGTGGATAGTTGATGACATCGTCCTGGGAATTGATGGAAGCCACCGATTTGTACGTCACAAATTCGCAATCAATTGCACTTTGAAAATTCAATTTAAAATGTAACTCTTATTGTTATTTATCGTGCAGATTACGTACAAAAATAATTATTTTCCAAATTGTTTAAATTTTAAGCTTTTTTAACACCACTACGAATTAAATGAAAAAGAAATTTATGGTCTTGACGATATACTTTAATTTTCTTATTTATGGTATTTTTATTTCCTTAAGAACCTAAGGTGGATTTATACAAACCTGAAAAAATTTTTCTGAAATGAATACATCCGTTTTAGATCAATAAAAAAGTGGGCGTAAAAATGGTAAATTTTTCTTAGCATAAAAAGCTAACTTAGGCTATGATGATTATATAAAAAAAAATTTTTAAATCTACATTCTCCGATTTTAGATATACTTAAAAAGCGAGCGTATTAGTAGATGCGGTCAATTTTAGTTTCGAAAAATCTAAGTTGGGGTTTGCTGAACATATAACAAAAAAATTAGACAAATCGGTTTAGATGTTCTCACGTGATGCAATTTCAAACGAACGACATTTGATTTATATATAAATATTTTTTTATTGTGTAAAGACATACAATTTGCTGTCAGTACTTTCAGGCGTAAACTTCAGATGTAAAGGCACTGTAATCACTGCATTCGGTAGAGAGTAGACTCTCGTATCGAGTAATACTTCGATACCTTTACGCGGGTCAATTATAAGCCTCGAGACCGCGTGAAAGTAATGGACAAGCAGACTTGAAAAGCACAAATTATTACAAACATGTATAATACTTTATACATGAAAGTTCTTGTTGTACATTTTTATGTATACCGTATCCTTAGGCTAAGAATTGGTAAACATATGTAGATAAAAAGAGCGGCCGAGACAGTGAGAAACCGATTAAAAACAGCTAGTCTGAATTCTATACATACATATACATACGAGTATATAAAAATCAAATATCGTTCGTTTGTATCACGTGAGAACGGCCAGACCGACTTGGCTAATTTTTATTATTTTTTTTAATTAACTTAGGTATTTTTGAGAAAAAATTTACCACGCCTATTTTACGCCCAATTTGTAAATTTATGTATCTAAAAGGAGAACGGTTCGATGTTCGTCAAAGCCGAACTTGGGTTTTTATGAAATAATCGACCATGTGAATTCATGTGCACTGTTTGGTGCGGTTTATGGGCTGGCGGCATCATCGGGCCGTATTTTTTCCAAAATGAGGCCGCTCAGATAGTTACTGTGAATGATGTTCGCTATCATGAGATGATAACGAACTTTTTATGGCCCGAATTGGAAGATATGGATGTGGACGATATTTGGTTTCGACAGGACGCTGGCACTTCCCACACAGCTAACGCAAAAATGGGTCTTTTGCGCGGCAAATTCAATGGCCGTGTTATCTCACGTGGTGGCGATGTCAATTGGCCGTCAAGATCATGTGATTTGACACCGTTGGACTTCTTTCTTTGGGGTTAATTTCAAAGAAAAAGTGTACGGCCATAAGCCAACAACAAATCAAGAGCTAAAGGATGAGATAATTCGGCATAGAACCTCAATTATGCCTCGGCGTCATCGAAAACTTGGACCATCGGATGTAGGTGTGCCGCCGAAGTCGCGGCGGTCATTTGGCCGATATTTTGTTCCATACATAATTGAACCATACCATATTATCATAATAAAAAGAAATGACAATAATTTCCTAAATAATATGTGTTTTATTCAAAATCAACATCAGCCCTTAAAATTTAATCACCCTTAATATTCGGCATAACCCAACCTAGGTTTTCATAAAAGAAAATTTTACCAAGCCCATCTGAACGCTTGAATTTGGTAATTTTTTTTTTAATGTGTGTTCGAAAAGAGAAGTTGTCCAAAACCAGTTCTTATTTCTATTTTTTTAATATTCGGGTAAATTTTTTAATTTTTAAAAACAAAAATAAAAGTATCACATCAAGACCATTAATTTCAATACGAACAATGGATATTTGCATTTCTTTTTCATTTAATTCGCAGTGGTTTAAAATTTAAACAGTTTGCAAAATCATACATATTTGTATGTAAACTTCACGATTAATTACAATAAGATTTGCGTATTGAATTGAATTTTCAGATTCAAAGTGTAATTGACTGCAAATTTGTGACGTACAAATCGGTGGCTTGAATTACTTCCTAGGACGATGTCATCAATTGTCAACCCAAGTTTTTAATTTCGCTGGAATTTCGAGGATTACCAACTCACAATCTACAGCTGAAAGTCGGATTAGTAGTTGTAATGTTGCCAAATATTTATAAAACAGTCACGTCTTTGCAATGGTACTTAAAAAACGTAATGAACACCGTTATCGAAGCAACAATATTTACCGGAAAATACAAAGGAGAAAAAGTTTTGATACCATTAACAACAATGGTTCCGACTAATATACCATTCCATTTTAATCGCTTGCAGTTTATGGTACGACATGCATTCGCAAATTAAAACCAAAAAAATTTGACGGCATTTACCTTGAAAATCATTTCTTCTCCCATGGTCAATTGTATGTTGCCTATTGCCGTTTCGAAACACTATCAGCATTATGTTTATGCTTACGAGTCAGTCAAAAAAGAAAAAATGTCCTGTATTATACAGCAGTATAATGAACGGAATTCTGATGTCACAGCAAGCAAAGAAAAAAATTATTTATTGATTTCAGTTCTTTATCTGAATATTCAATAAATAAAATAATTTACGATTCATTATAATTGGATATGTAAATTAAACATACTACAATGATGATTCAAAAATACTTTCTTTTCTTCTCTTTTTAATATTTTTATGCATTTTAATGTAACTAAAATTTTAAGGCAAAAAAACCTTTGCCGGGTCAGCTATTTGTTTATAAAATACAAAATATATATTTGCATTTCAAATACTGCAAAGGTACGTTAATACTAAGAAATCAAAAAGTGCTAATAAAATTAATAAAAAATACCATTTTATCAAATTTACTATTTATATTATCTGTTTCAGGATTCGCAAAGAAACGAAGCGAAACAAATTCAAAAGTTTCGTTTTGTAGTTTTCCATAATAATACTCTTTGATCGAGTGTAATCTTAGTAAAGATCATTTGATAGCAAATCAGCTATCGTAACCAAAACAAATTACTTTTTTAACGAGCACGGTGAAACAAATGTAAGTTTTATTTAGTTTTAGGTTAAAACAATAGAATAAATTGTTCTTCCATATATAAAAAATTCTTTTTTGCACAATTTTTGCTAAATTCATGCTACATTTTTTTTATTTACTTGCATTTGACAAAAATTGCATTTGACACGTATCGATCCGATCCCAGAGTATATGGTGAGCATTCTTGGAATATATTGATTTGATGTACCTAATTTGCAAGAAAATCAGTTGAAAAATAGAATTTTAATTGTTAAATGATAATGAGTAACGGCGACTAAGAAGCCAAAGAGAGCGCAACGTATAGTTGTCAATAGGTCGTTCAGTGAAGTTGCGAAGAACTCACTTGTGTACGCTATTGTCGACTATAGTGACAGCGACAGAGCCATCTCAGATGCCAAATGGGAGATGATACAGAAAAAGCTGCTTGAAGTGTCCTTCAGGATTCTTAATTAGAATCCGGGTTCCCCTCCACAGAACTCAGATGCAGGCTGGTCCAATGAGCGATCAGCCAACTTACTTAAGCTGGCTGTTTCAGCAATAGGGGAAGTGTGGCCGGGCGCGCGGTTAGATTTGATACCGGTCTTCAATATACCTCGCAGGCCGAGATCCATCATGACCATTCCGTCCGAGCCACACGACCCCCACAACATCCTGTCTTACATAAGGAGTGGCAATCCTACACTACCTACCCATGATTGGATTGGTGGTTGAGGTTGACGCTCCTGAAGGTAAGAAGAGAAAAGTGTCATGGTCGTGGATAAGGAATCCTTGGCGCTACTACGATAGATGAAAGGCAAGGTATTTTACGGTTTCGGAAGTATCAAGGTGAGAATCTATCGTGGTGATGACAAAGAGAGCGTAGCCGGGTCCGTGGCTGACGCACCCGTACAGCCAGGATGTCTAGAGGATTCCCAATCTGTCACGAGCATGGTTGGGGAACTACTGGGTAACAATTGTTGCCTAGAATCATCCTAAAGTTTTTTTTTATTTACTTCCATTTGACAACCATTTTGACAAAAAATTACGATTCAATAGATACCGTATCGAAGTATTATTCGATACGTTAGTCCACTCGCTATCGAATACGCAGATTAAGCCCCTGTACGTTGAGTATGTAGTTCAGAAAGTTGATTTCAACAACTACACGAACAGACAGAAGAACATCGCTTAATCAACCCTGTTCCGTGCTAGTGCCCAGCATTGGCAAGGTACATAATGAGCTGCTTAGTCAGTGGCACATTTGTCCCAATAAATCTGAGCGCGATTAATTCTACAGCAGTTACGAGATTTGTAAGGAGTCTTGGACTATAGTTGGAACTAGGCTGCACAATAGATCTTAAAGTTGGCGGTGCGATTATAGCCCATTATGATAATAAAAATCGACCCTGATATCTATATAGGGTGGCACATGTACACAAACTTCTTACTTGCAGTGAAGGGTATAAAAACAAAAACTAAAAATTTAAAGCATTTTGAATTTATGTATTGCGAAATTTAGCCAATAATCATAGATTTGAGAGCATTAAAATTTTTTATTCTATTTACAACAAACAGTATGTTAATTTGGCATGCATTATTGAGTCATTTTAGAGAATTACAACTTTAGAAGCCCTAAAATGTTTTCTTAGAAAATTATTACGATTCTAGCATTTCGGTAATTTTGGAATATAAGGCATTACCAGCCCTGAACCACAATAATTAAGTTATTGTGTTAATTGTGACAAAACACTTTTTCGATTAGATACGATATTGGAACAAATACACACACAGGAACTTCATAGCTTTTGATAGTAGTAGTATATATGTATTTTTCATTGTTATAAGTAAATAAAATCATGTAGATTTTAATCTACAAAAAGAATATTCAATTTCTAATATTTAGGGACCTATTTAATTATATATAAGTAGGTATGTATGTATGTGTCTTAACCCTTATATACATTTTTTTTTCTTATACATATAATATATAAATAATGTACATACATATATATATTAATCTGTCCATAAGTCTTTTATATCTGTGCTAAAAAGGAAAAATCGAACTCAACAACTTTATTATTATGCTTCAGGAAGACGGTAATGAAAACAATAGCGTTTTGCTAGAATCAAACTAATTTTATTTGAAGAATTCTAGGGCCCCTAAAGTTGTAGTTCTCTAAAATGACTTAATAAGACATAAGCGGTTTTTCCATATTGCCACAGATACCAATATTTTAAAAATCTAACAGTTCTGTTTATATGAATGTCCATTTATTATATATTACACACACGCATGCAAAAATGTTTAACGTAAAAAACACACAAACAAAACATCAGGTCAGATTCCGACAGTATTTATAAAAATATCCATTTGATGTTGGGATTAATTAATAAAATGCTTTTATTTTTTAATTTGCAATTAATAATAACAATTTAGAGAGTAATGTGCAAAGGAATTTCTGTATATTCTCAACAGAAGCACAAGCCCATACACACATACTCGCGCACGCACATTAATTTGCATGTGTACAAAATTTGGTTTATTGTAGGTTTTGCTTGCTTAAATAGATACAATTTTCTTGCATACTTTGAGGCATAATTCCAATTTACTTATAAATTGAAGTAGAATTATTTAAACAACAAACTTTATTAATTAATAAAAATACACATATTAAAACACCAGTTGTTAAAACTCCCGTATAATAAATCTATCTAAAACAAATTTAAATTTTCACTTTGATTTCTTGTATATACATATAATTTCCAACCGTATTGGAGGTATACGAAGAAAGCTGGTAGTATTTGTTGCTTTCTGTTTTGAATGCCGTTGTTAGGGTAAGCCTCAAGTTTTTTTATGTTCTTGTACACACACTTTATTGTTGGAGCTTTAGTAGTTATAAGACTCGTAATAAATAGTAGAAAAAGCTTCGTGACGTTAAAGCTTAATGGGAAACTCCTTAGTAATACAACTCTTAAAATTCTCATCACAAATCCAGTTACCAAACGAGCAAAAAACGAAGGTATCTATAGCCAGTGTTGCCAAAATGTTGAGAAATAAATTTCACAAGAGTATATGAAATGGCTTCTCGCAGCAGTAACTACACAAGCTGCACAAGCATTCTTGAAAGCCACACATCCCCACAAACGTGTGTAATTTTCTATTATAAAAAGTGCTTGTAAGCCATTACAAGGTTGCTTGTACAGTCTTTTAATACTTACATAATTACAATGCCGCTAACTTAGGTTCATTTGGTTGTTAATTTTTGTTTTTATTTCATTTGGGAAATTTATATATTCTAACAGCACAACTTATTTCAACCCCAATTGAAAAGAAACAATTACTTTATTTAGAGAATAAAAATTAACAGTATAATATGAAAACTATTTTTAATTTTTAATCTATAGCTACATCCTAGAACGATAGAATTGCAAGATTACACCATGCGCATGATTTCTCATTATATAACTTAGTTTGTTTATTCTTTGAAGAAAATAATAATAAATTTATCCACTGTTAATTATTTTGCTGTAAATTATTAGACAATTGTTAATTATTAGACATCGTGTGACGTCATTTTTGCTACATGGGCAGAAAATTTGAATGTTATGTGTGGGATGGCGTAATCTTTTATTTCTATTATTCCCGGCTATGTCATCATCGCCCGTGCCAAACGGTTAATGGGGCATTTCACGTGAAGCGGGCAGAGAAAAAAGTAAGGTCATAGAATTTGTTTATATTTGGGTTAATTATACTTCTAGTGTCTATGAAATCAAATACGTAATAATTTTTTATGATGTTTATTTTTGATTTTATAAATATAATGCTTTAAAAAATGCTGCTAAATAAAATCCCGAATTTTTTGGAGTAAGTTTTTTAATAGGAAAAATATTTTAAATAATTCATGCTTTGCAGTGCGAATAAATCTTCTTTTCTCTTTGTGATAGTTTTTGAAAAACTCATTTTAAATTTTTACTTCCGGTTTTGAAGTTAAAATTTATTTTTATTTTTGGAAATTCGTATATTAAGAGGGTAAGCACGGGTAAAATAGAACTTCTTATATATACGGAGCTAATATAGAGATACAGCCACTATAGATGGGAGTTTGGTTCTTCTTTTATATTTGTACATTCGTGGGATAAAATGGGTGAAACACAAATGTTGGTACGTTTTTTTAACGCCACATACCTTTCAAAGTAATAATAACAACAACAAAAATCAAACTGTGTTTTTCTCTACTTAAAAAAATTTTCTTGTACCTTAAAGTAAATTGATGCAGCATAGAAATATTTTATCATTAATTTGTAAAATCAATCTAAGCAAGTCAAATTTGGCTGTACTGAGTCTTATATACCTTTGATTCTTATAGTCAAATATACATATTTCAATTTTGCACATTCTTCTTAAAGACCAAATACACCACAACAACTTTCTGATGCAATCAAGTGATTGCGCCATCAATATGCAATATTCATTTTTTTGTAAATCATTTCTAAAGGAGGTAAAAATTGATGACGATTAAGTTTGGTCTATTAAAATATCAACGAAAAAGTTAAAAAAATATTTTTAATGAAATGGCAAATATTGATTAAAAAATTATCTCTGAATACCAATTTTTTTCTTAATTCTAAAATAAATAATTCGTTTCAGTTCAAGAGAAAATCCGTTGGAGGATTTAACGGAGAGGAAATTTTAGGAATGCAAAATAAATTTGTATTAAATTAATTTTGCAAAAATTGGAAACATTTTTTTTAAATAAACATATTTACAGTGCTATTCTCGGTCGAATGACAAGCCTTATTATAGTTTTAATAAAAACATTTGTGACAATAAAAACAAAATGCTATTTTGGGTTAAAAATAAAAGCTTTTTTTTGTTTTAGTTAAAATTTTATTTGTTATATATTCAATAGCACATGACAATAAAAAATTTTTAAAATAAAACCAAAAAATTCATAAGAAATACAAATATAAATAATGGAGGAAATGGTTTTAGTGGAAATATTATCGGAAAGAGAAGAATACGGTCGAATGCGAAGTGTTTTGCGAAATATACGTGATAAAAGTAATCCATTTCACATTCCCGACAACTTATTTGTTAACAAGTATCGATTGCCGAAAACTATGTGCTTGTCATTAATAGAAGAGTTGGAAAGCTTTGATACACAAAAAACAAAAATACCTTTTCATCTGCGTTTTTTATCAACAATATATTTTTTTGCAAATGGATCTTTTCAAGGAGTTGTGGGAAATAATTATGATATTGGTTTTAGCCAATCATTCACGTCGAGATCGTTATCAGCTATTTCTGAGCTAATTGTAGCTAAAAAACTGAATGAAATAAATTTTCCTAAAACCTTTCAAGATAAGATTAATATAAAAGTTGGGTAAGTAATGATTTAAGAAATAAAATAAGACAAATATTTACATACATACTTATTAAAGGTTCCACAACAAGTTTGGTATAAAAGGAACAATTGGATCAATTGATTGTACCCACATTAATATTATTGCTCCATCACAATATGACACTACCAGGCCCCTCGCATTATATATGAATAGGAAAGGAAACTACAGTATCAATGTAGAAGCAGTAAGTTAAGCTAATGATATTTGTTATCCACAAACAGTTTAAATACAAAAACATATTTATAGATTTGTGATTATCGTCTACTTTTCACATCAGTGAACGCAAAGTTTCTTGGGTCTTGTCATGATTCTCTATTTGGACCACTACACCTGCACGAATCCATTTAATGACAAGTAATGTTGATGATACTTGGCTTATTGGAGATAGTGGATACCCACTTGAACCTTGACTTATGGTTCCAGTAAGCAGACCGACAAGTGCAAGGGAAAATCAATATAATAGTATACATAAAAAAGCAAGAAATACCATAGAAAGGGCATTTGGCGTCTTAAAAGGACGTTTTAAATGTCTCTCTAAAACAAGAGTATTATACTATCAACACGAGAAAGCGGTGAAAATAATTTACTCATGTATGATACTACACAACATAATGATAAAAAATAAAATACCAATTGAAACAGAAGATGCTGATAACGAAGAGTATAGTGAAAATGGGACGTTGCTTAGAGTGGAAACTGAGTACCATAGAGATGGTGAAAGAATAAGGGCTAGGTACATTTCATCGTTGTAAAAAGTTTTTTTTTTAATTTTATTAAACAAAATATTGGTCAACAAAAGAGCTTTCTATAATTTATAAATATATAATAATAATAAAAATTTATTTGACTATGAAGTTTTCTTCAAAATTGATTTCAATTCCGCTACACACTCTGACAACATGTCAATTGATGATGCCATTTTTTCTGTTGCAGTAGCCATTAGAGAAATTCCTTCAATTAATTTGATTTCGTTATTTCTTCTTGCATCTAAACTTTCTAAAATTTTATCGTATATAGGGTTCTTACGTAATCTTTTAAAATTAATTTGTTTATAATATTCTTTTTATTGAATCTAACCTTTCTGGGTACATTTCGCTTAAAAATGATTAAAATTATAAGACATTCAATTAAATAAATTTAAATTTCAGCTGCTTTTTGGGTATATAAAAGCTTTTTAATATGAAATTTTTTTTGGTTTGCACCTCTACTACAATTTTTAAAATTTCAAAGCTTTTATTTTGTCACATAAATTCCAGAATAGCTAAACTCAAAAACAATGACAGGAATTATTATAATAACAACAAATGAATGATAGTTGTTATAATTTCCAGAATAGCACTGTTAATTAAATATTTAACATCAAAACAAAGAACTTCAAATTAATGGCAAAAATTAAAAAATTCTTTTTAAAAGATTTCTCTACTCGTTTTGCTATTACAGAGGAAGCATTCGAAAGGAACAACAATGATTGACTGGTTTCGTGTGTGCGCTCACACACATTAAACATTTCCATAAAAAAACAAACAGAAATGAATGAAAAACTAAAATTTCAATTCTATTTTTGATATTTCTCGGCCATTTGTAAACCAATCATTCTGGTATTTTTGCTCCGATATTGTGACTGTTATTTCTGATAAAACTGTGTACTACGTTTGTTGTTCGTTGTGGCAAAATACTCAAAAATCACACTCAGAAAAATTGTCAAAAATAGAGAATGGCGGTTTTTGACTCCGAAAATTATGAACCGATTCGGCTGAACTTCAGTAAAAATCTGAAAACAGCAACAATTGACAGATTGGTATGCTAAAATCTTCTGTACTTTGCCTAGGGATTTCAGAAAGTGGATTTCAACGATAGGACGGACAGCCAATCAGGCAGACGGACAAACCCAAATCGACCTTGATATTTATAAGGATCCAAAATATATGTACTTCAAGGAGTGGCACATGTACGGTGTCGAAATTATAAACGGAATTAGTTAAGCTATTGTCACACTTAGCAAATATTAGCAGCAAATATGTTTGCTTATGAAAGGTGTTTGTTATAGACGTATAGAACTTTAAATTGCAATAAAACAACGATGGATTATTCGATTGACATGAATTTTATTTATCCGAAAGATAATATTGTGGCAATACATTTTAAATATGATTTCTGGCATATGACCGCCACGGCTGGCTCAGATGTAGTCCAATCTGGACGTCCAATTTTCGATGACTTTTTCCAACATTTGTGGCCGTATATCGGCAATAACACGGCGAATGTTGTCTTCCAAATGGTCAAGCGATTGTGGCTTATGCGCATAGACCAATGACTTTACATAGGCCCACAGAAAGTAGTCTAGCGGTGTTAAATCACAAGATATTGGAGGCCAATTCACAGGTCCAAGACGTGAAATTAGACGGTCACCAAACGTGTCCTTCAATAAATCGATTGTGGCACGAGCTGTGTGACATGTTGCGCCGTCTTGTTGGAACCACAGCTCCTGGACATCATGGTTGTTCAATTAAGGAATGAAAAAGTTAATAATCATGGCTCTATACCGATCACCATTGACTGTAACGTTCTGGCCATCATCGTTTTTGAAGAAGTACGGACCAATGATTCCACCAGCCCATAAAGCGCACCAAACAGTCAGTTTTTCTGGATGTAACGGTGTTTCGACATACACTTGAGGATTAGCTTCACTCGAAATGCGACAGTTTTGTTTGTTGACGTAGCCATTCAACCAGAAGTGCGCTTCATCGCTAAACAAAATGCGCTTATGAAAATCGGGAACAACGGCAATCTCGTTTTCGAAATAAAATTGCACTATTTGCAAGCGTTATTTAGGCGTGAGTCAATTTATGATGAATTGCCAAACCAAACTGAGAATAAATCACTTAACAGCTGTTAAATCGGTTGCCATCTTGAACAGTAATGCCAACTTAAAGTTCTATACGTCTATAAAAAACACCCTATATTTGCCCAAACTTTTTAAATATTAGTACTAATTTTTGTTTGTAGTCACATTACAAACATTTATTTGCTCGTTTTTGTTTGTACAAACAGCCTACAAATAGGGGCAAACACAACTGTGAAAAACACATTTGGGCTGTGGTCACATATGACTAATATTTGAAAGCAAATAAATATTAAGTCAAATAATCAAAACAAATAAAAGTATGTGCTTAAGAGCACATGCACACATACATACACACAATCGTAAACAAAGGAAATTATTGTAGAACATTTTGGAGTATTTCTCTTGTTAAGCCGTGGCGCAGCATAGTCACTGATTTTTTATGAGGAATTAAAAATAAATGAGACGCTATAAGTGCCGACATGGATTAAATGGTTGTGAAAAATTGATATTTAAGTTGCGGGTAGTAAATCCAACCACAGCTGTTTATTTATTTTTTTAGATTTCATTGTGATCAAGTTACTTTATTTAGATGTATTATATAATTAAGCGATTTTTTATATTCGTTTTTTGCTTCGGAACAAAACTTTTACTTAAAAAAAATAATATATCTTGTGCGCTGGAATTATGAATACAAAAGATAACAACAACAGACGTTCATTTTCATTCTTATTAATTCGTAATGTTGTCGTTTTGTTTCATTCTTTTCTAGGTTCATAAGTGAAATTAAAACGGGGGATAGACACATCAAATTATGCATTTGTGTGTGTATCCAAAAAATATTGGTTTTGATTTTCGTCAAAATCACACTCAACGTATAAATGTGACTTTAATTAAAAAACGCACACAAATGCATGAATGATGTTGTGTATATCATTCGTTTAAAAAAATTGCAATAACAGGCAATAAAACCCTTTTTTATTAATTAGTTATGGTGTTATTTTTGTTTTCATTCCTTTCTTTTCTAGATAGATAAGTACTACTCAACTAATAGTACAGTTTGTTCTCATGAGAAAATAAAAACAAATAATGGAATCAACAAATTTGAATGGAATAGAGAAATGTGCGGATTTGAAATAATTTTCCTTTGTTTTTCTGTCCGTCTTTTAACCTTATTATAACAAAGTAATTTTTGTTCTAAAAATAAAGAATTTATGAGTTGGATTTAACGTTAAATCCAAATTTACATTTAATCCAAAACCCTGTAAATAATTTTAAAAATAGAACTTCATTACAGACACCTTAATTCTTACTAAATTATTTTATTGATTATTGATATTAATTTAATTGATTTTATATGTATCTACGAGTATATAGCTATATATAAAATTTTTACTTTGTTGTTGCAAAATATCAACAGAAATTATTTAAAAGAAGACAATGTTTTATAAATAACACCATAAATATCTAAAGTATATACTGATTATTTTTAAAAGCATACAACATTGTTTCGCAGCTGTTATTTGCTCCTGTTTGTTCTTACAAAAACTTCGCAAGGCCAAATAATTGTTTACTGAAAAACGAAAAAAATATTTGCGCTTGAGTGGTCACACTATGGTCACATTAGAAGCATTTTTTTTTCCTAGCATATAATTTTATTTGCTTCTTTTTCTGTTTTGTGCTTTTCTGCTAAGAAATATTTGGTGGTCAGATTACACAAACAAAATATTTGCTGTTTTTTGGCAAATGTTTGTTTAATGTGACCGTAGCTTTACTTACAGTGAACGGTATAAAAACCGACAACACTCTTCATGAAATTTTTGTATGGAATTAATATTTAATATTTCAATATGGTGTTTATATATTGAGAAATGAAATTCTAAGTCCATACAAAAATATCATGAAATTTTAATTTCTTAATTAATATCTTCTAGACAAGTTTTAAGTCACAGAAAAGAATTCATATTTTATGTTTTTTGTTTATATTTAGGCTTACTTTTAAGGGCCGATGTTGAATGTGAACCACACCTAAACGTCAAGTTTTTTCTGCATTTCATTTGACATTTCTTAATTTCAAACTAACTCAATTTGAACCATGGAAAGATACATAATCGAGCAACGCGTTAAAGTTATTCAGGCTTATTATGAAATGGGCGTTCAAATCAAAATGCATATCGTGCAATTCGTGATTTTTTCGGTCAATTTAATCGTCCAAATCGGAAAAATCGTGAAAAAATTAGAACCAAGCGGTTCTGTAGGAGACGTGAAAACATCAGTGCATGCTCGTACTGCAGAAAATATTGCTGCTGTTCGCGATAGTCAGGCAGGCAGTTACTTTGAATGGTGTTCGCTATCGTGAGATGATAACAAACTTTTTATGGCCCGACTTATAAGATATGGATGTGGACGATATGTGGTTTCAACAGGACGGTGCCACTTGCCACACAGCTAACGCAACAATGGGTCTTTTGCGCGGCAAATTCAATGGCCGTGTTATCTCACGTGGTGGCGATGTCAATTGGCCGTCAAGATCATGTGATTTGACACCGTTGGACTTCTTTCTTTGGGGTTAATTTGAAAGAAAAAGTGTACGGCCATAAGCCAACAACAAATCAAGAGCTAAAGGATGAGATAATTCGGCACATTAACGGCATAAAACCTCAATTATGCCTCAGCGTCATCAAAAATTTTGACCATCGGATGTAGGTGTGCCGCCGAAGTCGCGGCGGCCATTTGCCCGATATTTTGTTCCATACCATATTATCATAATAAAAAGAAATGACAATAATTTCCTAAATAATTTATGTTTTATTCAAAATCAACATCGGCCCTTAAAATTTAACCACCCTTTATAAAATATTAATGTGTGTTTTTCAAGTATGCTTTGATGTTTACATTAAGTTTTTTTGAATCAAAAACCACTTTTTAAATAATCAAATTAAGGAAATAAAATTATTCTCAAAAAAAAACTTACTCGTTTAATTCCAGCTTTGTGTTGATTATGCCGCCATAGTAGCAGACTTAAACGGCGAGTACGTTCAACAGAAGAAAGTATTAATACAGTTTCTTCCACGAAATCTAAGGATTTAGCCATTTTATGAGAAAAGTAATGGTTTTCAAATACAGCTTACTTGATACGGCTTGTGGTTTATAATGAAAATACTTTCCAAGGGAAAAAAGCTTTAATAGTATTAGTTTGAGTTAAAAAAAGATAATTTTTAAAATACACAACACTTTTTATCAGTAAATAAAGTTACACCCAGTACGAATTTTACGATTTCCTTTTATTTATTTTTGTTTATTGAAAAATGTTTCTTTTAATTCAAACTTATTAAAACAGAAAATCTTTATCTCTATCTATGTCTACATATATCTATAAATATATATAAATCAAATGTCATTCGTTTGTAATTGCATCACGTGAGAATAGCCGATTTGTCTAATTTTTTTGTTATATGTTCAGCAAACCCCAACTTAGATTTTTCGAAACTAAAATTGACAGTGTGGGCCAAAAGAAACCAAGGGGTGTAAAAGTTTAATAACTTTTTTGTTTATTAACTTTTTTTTATTTTTTCTTTCAGATTATATAATATACAAAATGGAAATTTTTTTACACTAAGTATGAAAAATGATGTCTCTTAAATGACCACCGTTTTCAGCTTCGCACTGATGGGCTCTTTTTAGAGCATTTTCCATAACATCTTTCAAAACTTGTGGCTGTAGCGTTCGAATTTCTGCAACAATGTTTGCCTTGAGTTCAAGGATTGTCTCTGGCTTGTTCACATACACTCGCTCCTTCAAAAAACCCCAAAGAAAATAGTCGGGTGCTGTCAAATCTGGCGATCGCGCTATCCAAATAATTTCCGAATTTCGAGAAATTATTCGCTCTCCAAAAATTTGACTTAAAAGTGACATTGTGTCTCGGGCAGTATCGGCAGTGGCTCCGTCCTGCTGAAACCACATACCAGGTCTGTTTTCAAGAGCAGGACGTAAAAAATTTTCTATCATAAAACGATACCGCTCTCCATTTACGGTTACAGCACTTCCATCTTCATTCTCGAAGAAGTAGGGCCCAATGACATTTTCAGATGTGATCCCACACCATACTGTACACCTGATGGGGTGCAATTGGCGTTGATGAATGGCTCTTGGATTTTGAGAACCCCAGAACCTACAGTTCTGCTTGTTAACAAAGCCATTCAAATGAAAATGAGCGTTAAAATAATTGATCTCTGGTTTAAATAATAAAATTCTATTGTTCTGGTTCTCTGTTCAGTTGTGAACCTCTCCATTATAAATTCTCCAAGTGATGTCTATATAATCTGAAAGAAAAAATAAAAAAAAATTAGTAAACAAAAAAGTTATTAAACTTTTACACCCCTTGGTTTCTTTTGGCCCACCCTGTACTACTACGCTCACTTTTTAAGTATATCTAAAATAGGAGAATGTAGATTTAAAAATTTTTTTTTATATAATCATCATAGCCTAAGTTAGCTTTTTATGCTAAGAAAATTTTACCATTTTTACGCCCACTTTTTTATTGATCTAAAACGGATGTATTCATTTCAGAAAAATTTTTTCAGGTTTGTATAAATCCACCTTCGGTTCTTAAGGAAATAAAAATACCATAAATAAGAAAATTAAAGTATATCGTCAAGACCATAAATTTCTTTTTCATTTAATTCGTAGTGGTGTTAAAAAAGCTTAAAATTTAAACAATTTGGAAAATAATTATTTTTGTACGTAATCTGCACGATAAATAACAATAAGAGTTACATTTTAAATTGAATTTTCAAAGTGCAATTGATTGCGAATTTGTGACGTACAAATCGGTGGCTTCCATCAATTCCCAGGACGATGTCATCAACTATCCACCCAAGTTTTTAAACTCGCTGGAATTACGATGATTTCTAACTTACAATCTAGAGCTGAAAGCCGGATTGATTTTTGTAATGTTGCAAAATATACACCAACCACGTCTTTGCAATGACACTGGGCTTGCCGTAAAAATCTGAAGAATACCGTTATCGAAGCAACAATACTTAACAGAAAATACAAAGGAGAAGAAGTTTTGATACCATTAACAACAATGGTTCCGACTAATATGCCATTCAATTTCAATCGCTTGCAGTTTCCGGTACGACATGCATTCGTAATGAAAATTAAGAAACTTTTGCGGTATTTACCTTGAAAATCACTTCTCCCATGGTCAATTGTATATTGCCTACTCCTGTTTCGAAGCACTATCAGAATTATATTTATGCTTACAAGTCAGTCAAAAAAGAAAACATATCGTGTATTATACAGCATTATAATTAACAAAATTATGATATCGCATCAAAGCAATAAGAAAACTATATATATATATATACCCTACGAATCATGGAAATGTAAATTAAACGTACTGCAAATTATCATGCAAAAATACGTTCTTTTCTTCTCTTTTTAACAATTTTTAATATGTGAAGTCAAAACATAGTTTGCCGGGTTGCCTAAAATTTTTATATTTTAAAAAATACAAATTTATCTCTATATCTATTCCTGTTTGTAGAGTTTTCTTCTGTATGACGCGACTACCTATATGGGAAAATACTTTTTCTGTAAAGACCCGACTAATTTAGTGAACAACCAAATGTTTGAACTAAAATAAAATAATACAACACAATCACACAATTATAAAAATGTATCCACACACACATTCAGATTTTCCTTTATTCAGATTATGATATACAATATGACTTGGAAATAAATTTAATTTTATTTATTTAAAAATGTGTAATAATTTCTATTTGGAATTTAAAAGTTTCACAAAATATTAATTTTTATTTGTGCTTAATTCCAGAAATTGTGTTGGTTTTAAAATTTATTCTTTTACTCATGATATGAATAAATAACTTATGAGAATATCATTAGTAAAAGAATAAATTTTAAAACCAACACAATTTCTGGAATTAAGCACAAATAAAGATTAATATTTTATTTAAAAATGTTTTAAAATGTTTTTTAAACAATCAATTTCAAATTTAAAAAAAAAAATTTAATTGACTGCTGAAATCCAAACAAAATCAGAAAAAATATTTTCTGGCATCCCTCTTCGTAAAAGAAATACAAAATTCACGTCTTGTCTGGACTAACATATAATTGTATGTATGTCTATGCGATTAAATTGAGAGCGAGAATTTTTTTCTATTGTTCTTGGTCTAAATGTAACGTATATCTAGACAGCTGAATTTCGTAAACATTGAAATAGGTTGTAATTTTCTTTCTTGAGATAGACAATTAACAGATAAATATGCATATATAAAGGTCTGCACAAGCATACTTGAAATGGCTTACAAGCACTTTTTATTACTAAAAAATATTACACATGTTTGTAAGGATGTATGACATGTGCAGTCTTATAGTATGACCACGACTGCTTTCGTGTTAACGTTGTTCATTTTAGAATTTTAAAAATCACCGAAACCAAAAAAATCGTTAAAATATTCATACGCTTGTTTTGCTTTTTATCATTTATTTAGTGCCACTAAAAAAATACAAAACAATTTTAAAAAGCACTAAAAACGATGCTAAAAGCACTAATTTAACAACACTGTTTTGTGAGTGCATGTACACACTAAAGGGCTGCACAATCATACATGAAAGCCACACATTCCTTTAAACATGTGTAATATTTTATAATAAAAAGTGATTGTAAGCCACTTTAGTACACATATTACTCACATGTACAGATCAAAATTTTATATTAAAAACAAAACAAAAATGAATAAAAACAAACATTTCGGCCATATCTGGACAGATTATTTCGGTATTTTACACAAAAACGTTATGACTGTCATTTCTCATAAAACTATTCACGACAAGTTTTGTTGTCTGTTTTGCAAGGCAAAAAAAACCAAATTGGACTCAGTAGTAGTGGGTTTTCGCTCATAGTTTTGCCATCTATGGACTGAATAGCAACCTGAAGACAGAAACAACTGACAGATTTGTAAACTAAACTTTTCTGTTAGCTGCAATTTTGTTTACCTTAATGAAATGACAATTGAAATGGAATTATTATACTCGTGATAAAATTGGTTGGTGAAATACAAATGCTAACTAGGTATCTACTTCAATTAATTTCTCTCAAAAGCATTTGAACTATGTAAATACATATGGTCGTAAAAAAGGTAATCGATGTTAATTGTTCGCTCGCTGTTGGTACAAAAGTTATTTTTTTTTAATTTGACGATATGCGGGTTTTCGTTACCTTACAAGCAATTTGGTAGTCAACTATAAAAATACCACATTTCTTAATTAACTTTATATACTCATGTAGAGTTTTTGTAAACGGCATGAAAATTACTGAAAAAATTTGTGTTTTCCATACAAATTTTCTAGAAAAATTTATGACTTGTGCTACAAAACTAGAACACAACCATAATCTAAATAAATATGATGATGGTATTGCTGCTTACGTCGAAATAAAAATAAACAACAAACTTAAAACTGTGTTCTTTTACTTTAATTTAAAATAACTATAAAAATACAAATATGAAAAAATGTGTGAATACAAAAATGAATGGGAAAGTTAAGCCGACGACACGAATTCAGCAAAAAGGGAAGAATCACATTATTTAAAGTTAACCACTTGTGTGTTTTTGAATGTCATTTAAAGATGTTGCCACTACAATGGAATGAAATATCTATCCTTGTTCTTAAATTGCTTAAATTTTTAACATATTAATTAAATACTTAGTATGCTCTCATCCAAAAAAATTTACGTAGACTTTAATGTAAAATTTATGAAAAAACTATATGAAAAATTTCGATAACGTTAACTTTAAAATCTACGTTAATTTTTTTTTAGATAAGGGAGATAATTATTATGACCACTGTCATGTTGATTTAATGCTAATTAAAGCCTGGATATTTCCCGGACTGTCTAAAAGAGTCGTGTATAGTGCCTATTCAAAAAATAAAAAAATACTACAGAGCTTAGCGAAATTTGAACAGTAAATATGCTAATGACCAGGGCAAGGAATTTTATGCACTTAAAAAACGAAAATATGCGCATAAAACATGCGTTGAAAAATACAAAATATACACTAATGCCTTTATGGTAAATAAAAAAACATTCATTATATTTTGATATCATATATTCTTAAGACATATATTTAAAGTTTAAATTCAGCTATATAAATAATTGGAAAATTACTTTTTAAATATACTCTTATAAATTTCTTTTAGATCCATTCACATGCAAATATTTTGCTACACGTTACAAGACTATGTTGACTGACTTTGCTTACGTTTACAACATCATCAATTATGGTGCATATTGCGTAAAATGAACAGAATGCCTCTCATTTTACAAACGGTCAAATCGTCTAGAAAATTTACGTTGATATAAGTAAGAAAACCAGTGCTTTTCATACAAATTGTTTAAACGTGTTAGCTACTTTGATGAAATTAAGAATCGAAAATTGCTCATCATTATTGTGAAGTAGTAAACTAGAATGACAAAATATGTACATGCATACTTCAAGTACCCACATAGAAAAGAAGAAGAATATGGTACCCAAACTTTCCCAAAATTTTTCCCCTGCACAAAGTTTATGCAAGTGAGAGAAAATTTGAGAGAGTAATATTTTTCTTCTTTCTGCCTAACACAACCCGCACATTTTTCTTTTTCTTCGAGCTGAAAAAAAATCGTAAGAGCTTAAATAAAAATATTATTATTAAAAAAAAAATTTTGATATTTGTAAATGCCAAATTTTAATTTTGTTGCCGCCTTTTATGCTGTCTTGTATTAAAATGTCAAATGGTTTTTGCTGTTTCCGTACTTTTAAATATTTAAGTCTCTAAATGAGAGTTATTTTTCTTTACGGGATCGGTGCTAATATAATAATATAAATATTAGCAGTAATAATTAAAAAATATTAGCAGTAATAATTAAAAAATTAAA
Source organism: Thelaira solivaga (assembly GCA_947397855.1). Lineage (NCBI taxonomy): Eukaryota > Metazoa > Arthropoda > Insecta > Diptera > Tachinidae > Thelaira > Thelaira solivaga. Next base: position 18,184,727 of record OX377615.1, on the reverse strand, counting down.
GACCACTTTATCTAAAGTTAACTCTAATTATTTAACACATTATTGGCAAGCTGCAATAATGGCAGTAAGTGTTTAGTAAACTCGAAATTTCTGAACGAGTTTGATATTTTACGTCACATTAATATTCAAATATTCTTTGCGTATATTGCACAATACACAATGCATATAACGAATATTAAAAGAGGTATTAATTACAATTTGTTCTATGCATGGTGTATTGCTGATGAGACAATTATTTGTGTGACACACTTAATTGAGTGTAACACAAATAATGTTGGGATTAGTCAATACTTTTGTAACACCAAAAATAACTAGATTTTAAGTACATTAAATATAAGACAAAATAGAATTTAAAATAATAAAGGCAGTCTTGTGAAAAGCAATTCAACTTGGAACAACTACTTTGTTTTACTTTCCAAGGCTCTAACTTTTCGGCAGTTCCTTTCAACGCCTACTCATTAGCTGAGCACCCCACTCAGCTGTTTAAAATAATAAAAAGGGTTATAGGGACAAAACTATTCCATCTCCAACATCAATAGAGATTAGCTTATTAAGGTTTGTAATCATTAAAAATTGAAAGGCTAAGATTGAGTAGAAAATCATAATGTCTTTTATGGAACTCTACGCACGTACTTGTAAAGCTAGCTAGTTCGGGAGATAAGGGCGGGGATTTTGTTCCATTAACCCACAGTTCAATTTGCCAAAAAAAAAAAAATTACGTGTGATTTCAAATTGCCCTTTAGATCATATTATGATAAATATAAAAAAAAGAAGATGGTACACCCACAAAAAAAATTGGCTAATAGTCTCTAAAAAAATGTTAATCAGTTTTTTTATGCAGCTTAGATGTAAAGCTGCGCCTCGTAACCCACCCAACCATGGGTTTCGAATTAGGCGAATAATAAATTAGTGAAAACCCCTAAGGCCAACAAAAACCGTACCTACATCCCTGAAGTTTTACATTTTATATAACTTTACAGACACATCATTGTGTTTTTTTTATTAAAAAAAAAAAAAAAGAAGACTCCTTATTATTTACATACTTTTCTTATTATTACGTACAAATAAGTATAAATTTGACAAATTGGAAGAATATCTGTTTTTCTTTTTTATGTTTATTTTTTTTTCTCTTTTTTTTAAACTTTCATTCATAAATCTAATCCAAAGAAAAATTTCCAAGCAAAAAAAAAATTTCACTCAGAATTTCAAAAAAATAAAAAAAGAGCAAATAAAAATTGTTCCATATTCCATTGTTATAAAGATCAGTTAGATAAAAAATATACTAACATTGATTGCTACACTAAGAGATAGTAAACAAAAAAAAAATTCATTCATAGAGAGTTAAGAGTTCTCTGTAGTACCAACAAAAAAATCTTTATCAATGGGATTGTTCATAATCAGGGATGACATGTTCATGCAATACTAATAATTATTTTCAATTCTATTCTAACAGGAAATTTTTTTTTTTTTTTCATTTTTCAATAAAGTGAATGCAACAATTATGTGTATTAAATGAATAAAAAAATAATGAACATTTGGAATGATTTGAGTAATTTAAATCAAATGGATTTATAAAAAAAACTAACATGAACATAATTAAAAAAAAATTAAAAAATTGTCTCCTTTTCTCCTAACGCAGTAATAATGCATTTAAGAATGTGTCTTAACAACAACAACACAAAGACATTTTTATAAAAATTAAGTATATAAATAAATTGAAGTTGACTTACGTTAAATTCCCCGGTGGTCTCGGATTCAACGTTGCGGAAGGCCTTCTGCTCGTGGTTACTGGAGACTGTGCGACTAATGTAGAAATGATTATTGTTGTTGCTATTATTCTTTCTGCATTAGTATATGCGAGAATTAATAAAGGAACTTAAAAAAGTATATAACAAAAAAAACTTATACTAGGTGGTTGTAATTTTATAGGTAAGATAATATGCACAATTCATATGTCACGTGTCTGGTTGCTATGATACATGGTGATAACTAGTGGCATCAGATGAAAAGGTGAGCTGGTTTAGAGGTTTTAATATCTTCCCTTTTCGCCTTTATTTAGGCGGATGACAAAAGCAAAAAAAAAAGTTGTACTCTTGAGTGCCTTGAAAGATATGCCAGAAGTAACCAGGCAAGAGTAGTATTTTCTCCCTTCCAGATTTCTATTAATAGTATGATAATATACTTGATATGTATGCACTGTCCCGATTCCAAGTGATGGTGGAGTCCCAATACTACAAAAAAAAAATTCGTTCTTTCTTTTTTATATATATATTTTCTTTTTCCTTCTAGAGAATGAGCCAGCCACGTAAATTTTAATATTATATTATTTTCTTTAGGTTTTTTTTTCTTCTTTAATTAAATTGAAATTTTAAAGAAATTACACTCAGTGTCTACCAAAAAACAACGTGCGAATTGCTCAAAGTTCACGTTACAGCCACCAAAAGTAAAAAGAACGTTTATCGCTTTTACTTTTCCTTTTAAGCCTACGTGGCATGATCAGTTTCAATTTTAACCAAGAAAATTCTATATTTGGTTTTCTTTTACTAAAGCAGCTTAAAAGTTTTTTTTATATACCATTGGTATCACATATGAAAGAGTAAAAGAATAAAAGATAGCTACTAAATACACTCTCACCATGTATTAATCAGATAAATTAAGTAGATATATATACATGATAGCATACATGATATAATGAGCTAATAACTGAGAACAAAATAAAAACAATACTACGATGACGTACGCACCGTTGTATAAATGCGTACCACCCAGTGAAGTGCATGTAAAATAAATGCATCATTTTGTGTAAAAAAAAAATAAGTAAATAAATATTAGTCGTTACAAAACAGCTACCATTAGGTATGAAATAGAAGCTGAAGATTTGTTTGTTAAGTTTATATAAAAAAATTAGTTCAATTATTTATCTATTACTATATTTATTTATTTATATTATTTGCTTATTATTATAACCGAATATCTTTCGCATGAAATTTGCCTAATAGTTTTCCTGTCATGTCCTCCAGCTCATAATAACAAGTACCATGTTTTGCTGTAACTCTTGCTTTTTCAAATTTGTTTGCTAGTTTACTGTTAAAATGTTCTGCTGCCTTGGAGTGAGCAAAATTTCTTCTATAAACGATTTGACCAATTTCAAAATTGACAGGATGTGACCGAAGGTTATAATATTTTATATTTTTATCATAAGATTTGCTAATATTTTCGAGTGCTTTTTCCCTTATAATTTCCAACTTTTCATCACTTTTCAAATCTATTTGCGGAGTTTCTAACATATTAAGTTGTCGCAATAGAGAGTACGATTTTCCATTTGTCAACATCTTTTGGCCAAATAAAAGAAAATAAGGAGAAAATCCTGTACTAACATGTACTGAACTGCGAAGAGCACAACTAATACCAGATAATCTCTCATCCCAATCCTTTTTGACTTGGATTTACGTAAGCTCTAATCGCTGCTAAAACTGACCTATTTACTCGCTCACTAGCATTGGCTTGCGGAGAATAAATTGCAGTTACATTGTGGAAAATACCGTGTGTTTCATGAAATTCTGTAAATAATTTAGACTTAAACTGTACTCCATTGTCAGTTGTTCAATTATAACATTTGAAGTAAATTTTTTTATTGGCTCAAGAAAATGAAATTTGGACAAGTGATCCAGTACTATAATTATTCCAATGTTACCAGAAGAGGATCTCAGATATGGTCCCAGCAAATCTAAATATAACCTTTGAAAAATGCGAACAGAGGTAGAGGGCTGTCCCATAGGGGGTCTTAGACACTGATTTGAAGCTTTGGTTTGTTTGCATATATCGCACGATGAAACGTAATTTTTTTGAGCTGTCGTGAGCTTATGACTCATGGATGCTATGGGTACTTCGTCATTGTTGTTATTTCTTTGGGCAAGAACTGCGCCTATAACATATTGGCTTGCATCACATTGGATAGAAAACGGTTTTGAAAAGTCAGGGTTATGGAGCACTGGAGCTAAGCATAATGAATTCTTTAGCTCTTCAAACGCTTTCTTAGCCTCTTCGGATAACCAAAATTTACTCCTTTTCTGCAACATGTCAGTTAAAGAGGTCATCAAAGTAGCAAAGTCACGGAGAAAACGTCTGTATCAGCCACACATACCTAAGAATCTTCTTAGCTGTTGTATGGAAGTTGGTAAAGGAAAGTTTCGAATGGACTGAACTTTGTCCGGATCGGTTTTTATATGTCCATAGCCGATAATATGCCCTAAATACTTCACATCTTTTAAAAGGAAGCTACTTTTTTCAATATTTATTGTTAAATTTGCTTCTCTTATATGCACGGAAACTTCATGCAGCAGTAACAGATGCTCGTCAAATGTTTCTGTGATAAGGAGCAAATCGTTAAGATACACAAAAACTTTTGTACGTAAATGAGCGGGGATTATTTTGTCCATAAGTCGGGACATCGTCTGTGGCGCGTTACACAAACCAAATGGCATTGTGACAAACTGGTATAAAGGTCTACCAGGTACAGTGAAGGCTGTTTTCTCCCTTGACCTCTCATCTAAAGGAATTTGCCAGAAGGCATCCTTCAAGTCTGAGCTCGTAATGAATTTCGCCTTTGGGAGCCTGCTGAGGATTCCATCAATGAGTGGCAAGGGATAAGCATCTTTCACAGTAACACTGTTAAGTTTTCTGGCATCTAGACAGAGTCTAACTTTACCAGGCTTTTGCACAAGCGCCACAGGCGATGACCATGGGTTTTGGGACTCTTCAATAACACCTAAATGTATCGTACGATCAATTTCCGCAAACAAAAGTTTTTCCACTGCAGAAGAAACTGAAAAATGTCTCTGTTTGATGGGCTTGTTGTCTGCTGTATCAATAGCATGAGTAACTAGTGATGTTCTACCTAAGCCTTCTTTAGCATATAAGGGAAATGAATTAATTGCAATGTTTAACCGGGTTTTCTGATCTTTGTCTAAAACATGAAAATTATTATCTATTTCTATTTCGTTGATGACTGTATTTGTATTAATGTTACTATTTTCTGAAAATAAATCTTTTGCTAGACCAAACGCTTTTACAAAATCTACTCCCAAGTATAAATTTTGTGTTAAATGTGGAATAATTAAAAATGTTAATAATTTACTTTGTCTTCTAAATGTAACCAATATCTCTACACTCCCTAAAGCAGAATGACTTTTACTATCGGATGTTTTTAAATTAATTTTAAATTTGTTGTAGCTGTTATTTTTATTTTCTGGCATATTCAGATGCAAAACACGACACCGTTGCGCCAGTCTCTATCAAGCCTAAAACATTTGCATTAAAAATTTTCATCGAAGCAAAATGTCTTATATCAAATGGATATAATTGCTGAACAAAGGTATTTACGATGTGTAATAACTTTTTTCCAATATTCTCTCAATCTTTTTGCATTTCTTTTGACGCGCTTATAAAATAAATTTCATTAATTTCTTGATTAAAAATTCTAATTTTTGCTTCTTTATACTCTCTCAGTCGAACATGATATGGTTTAAAATATTTTGGTATGGGGTGCAATTCTACAGGTTTATTTTTAATCTTATTGTCATGTAGTATTGCATCTGCTTGACAACCAACAGACTTTACGTCTGAGTTTCTCGTGAATGATATTGTTTTGGTCTGATCTTCGTTTGATAGTTTTTTGGAAACTTATTGCACTTTGAACAGTTGGGCTTAAATACATTAGGTTCTCCACAACCATAACAAAATATTTTCATTTCACCTACGCAGTCGTCAAAGCGATGACCATTTTCCGAACAATTCCAACATACAATTTCGTTAATTTCTTTTTCTTGCCTATTATCATCTTCTATTTCATCATTTGTAATTTCTGAAATTATTTTTCGTGGTATAAAGGTTTTATTAGAACGACAAAATTCTAGCTCTTCCTCTAATATTTCATGTTTGCGTACAAATTCTTTTAATTGGGCAATAGAATTGATAATGAAATGTAATATCTCTCTCCGGATTTCTGGTTTTAAATTACGTTTAATAATTTCAACTAACTCAAATTCACTTATTGGATTTTGAAAACGATCAGTAATTTGTAATATGGAATCATAATATGAATAGAACTTCTCCCCCATTCTTTGCCTTCTGCATCGCATTTGCTCTTTTAAATCAAAATCTGTTCGTCTACCACGAAATTGATTTTTGAGCTCATGACAGAGGGTTTCCCAATCTAATCTACCACAAGTTCGGTGGAACCTCCAGAACCAATCCAATGCTTTGCCATTAAAAAATAAATGAATGCGTGTACTTTGTATATAAAGTTATCAACTGATAATTCTTCTTCACCTTGACCAATAAACCTGATATGCCAACCTGACATTATGTTAGAAACTTTGTCAGTGGTAAGATCTAAATTTTGATTGAAAGCTAGTATTCTATTATTCTGCTGGTTTTGTTCATTCCTATTAAAATATTGTTATTAATTTTGTCTAGAATTATTTGCATTTGCTCTGTTTGAATTATTAATTCGATTTAAATTTAATTGATTATTAAGACTTGGCTATATGTTGAATTCTGATTTAAATTAAATGCTGCTAACTGATATATCACTGTCTGTAACTGTTAGACTTTGATTATTTTTATTAAAGGTTGGTGTTTGAACAGTAGTATTACTAAGTAAATTACGACGAATCTTTGTATTTTGAACGGAGGCTTTTGGTATTGCTCCAAGGTCTGTACTGGTATTAACATTGGACACTACAGGAGTGGTAGTAACTGCCTGTTTTGTGGTCTCTGCCAAAATATTGTATGACTTTAATTTGGTTTGCCTACATGCATGTTTACAAATTGGACAACTTTGCGTTTCTTTAAGTACACTAACTACACATTCTTTGTGAAATATATGATTGCAAGGGGTAAACACGACTATATCATCAATATCAAAATCTCTCTTGCGAACTTGGCATAGACGCGTATTGTTGTTATCTAATGATGATGCAATATCTTCATTACTATGTACGAGTGACATTTTTAATAAGTTTTAATTAAATTTATTGTATGATGTCTGTAGAACTTCATTTGGGACTTTACGATAGGTGTGGGGTAATAAAAAAAATGTTTTTTGTTTCTTATAAAAAAATAGAGATTTTGGTAACATAGCCAATGTGCAAAAACAAACGTGAGGCAGATAATGACAAAAAGTGGACGACTCAAGCAATTATCCATGCTTCACAATCGTATATCCAATGCTTTTTAATTAAAATCAACTTCCATATTTCTAAATGACACATTGTCTCGTTCTTTGATAAAATTTTAAGCACTATTGTCACTAAACAACAGGGAATAAATCTACACTGTAAATAGCGGATTGTAGAAAAACTTTATTATGTTTTATTGACAATATTTCCAACTATAGACAAGCAAAACTTTATTCTTGGGCTACGCCACTAAAAGACAAACACAAGTAATATAGAACTCAAAAATAATATCAAAACTAATCTTTCATGTGTATATGTATGAATGATGTTAATTTGTAGATACCCCAAAAATAACGAAAGTTAAATTATATGGTAAAAAAAAAAATTCCATTATTTTCATTCTTGGGGCCCCACGTTGGGCGCCATTTTTCTTTTGTAATCATTAAAAATTGAAAGGCTAAGATTGAGTAGAAAATCATAATGTCTTTTATGGAACTCTACGCACGTACTTGTAAAGCTAGCTAGTTCGGGAGATAAGGGCGGGGATTTTGTTCCATTAATCCACAGTTCAATTTGCCAAAAAAAAAAAAAAAAATTACGTGTGATTTCAAATTGCCCTTTAGATCATATTATGATAAATATAAAAAAAAGAAGATGGTACACCCACAAAAAAAATTGGCTAATAGTCTCTAAAAAAAATGTTAATCAGTTTTTTTTATGCAGCTTAGACGTAAAGCTGCGCCTCGTAACCCACCCAACCATGGGTTTCGAATTAGGCGAATAATAAATTAGTGAAAACCCCTAAGGCCAACAAAAACCGTACCTACATCCCTGAAGTTTTACATTTTATATAACTTTACAGACACATCATTGTGTTTTTTTTATTAAAAAAAAAAAAAAGAAGACTCCTTATTATTTACATACTTTTCTTATTATTACGTACAAATAAGTATAAATTTGACAAATTGGAAGAATATCTGTTTTTCTTTTTTATGTTTATTTTTTTTTCTCTTTTTTTTAAACTTTCATTCATAAATCTAATCCAAAGAAAAATTTCCAAGCAAAAAAAAAATTTCACTCAGAATTTCAAAAAAATAAAAAAAGAGCAAATAAAAATTGTTCCATATTCCATTGTTATAAAGATCAGTTAGATAAAAAATATACTAACATTGATTGCTACACTAAGAGATAGTAAACAAAAAAAAATTTCATTCATAGAGAGTTAAGAGTTCTCTGTAGTACCAACAAAAAAATCTTTATCAATGGGATTGTTCATAATCAGGGATGACATGTTCATGCAATACTAATAATTATTTTCAATTCTATTCTAACAGGAAATTTTTTTTTTTTTTCATTTTTCAATAAAGTGAATGCAACAATTATGTGTATTAAATGAATAAAAAAATAATGAACATTTGGAATGATTTGAGTAATTTAAATCAAATGGATTTATAAAAAAAACTAACATGAACATAATTAAAAAAAAATTAAAAAATTGTCTCCTTTTCTCCTAACGCAGTAATAATGCATTTAAGAATGTGTCTTAACAACAACAACACAAAGACATTTTTATAAAAATTAAGTATATAAATAAATTGAAGTTGACTTACGTTAAATTCCCCGGTGGTCTCGGATTCAACGTTGCGGAAGGCCTTCTGCTCGTGGTTACTGGAGACTGTGCGACTAATGTAGAAATGATTATTGTTGTTGCTATTATTCTTTCTGCATTAGTATATGCGAGAATTAATAAAGGAACTTAAAAAAGTATATAACAAAAAAAACTTATACTAGGTGGTTGTAATTTTATAGGTAAGATAATATGCACAATTCATATGTCACGTGTCTGGTTGCTATGATACATGGTGATAACTAGTGGCATCAGATGAAAAGGTGAGCTGGTTTAGAGGTTTTAATATCTTCCCTTTTCGCCTTTATTTAGGCGGATGACAAAAGCAAAAAAAAAAGTTGTACTCTTGAGTGCCTTGAAAGATATGCCAGAAGTAACCAGGCAAGAGTAGTATTTTCTCCCTTCCAGATTTCTATTAATAGTATGATAATATACTTGATATGTATGCACTGTCCCGATTCCAAGTGATGGTGGAGTCCCAATACTACAAAAAAAAAATTCGTTCTTTCTTTTTTATATATATATTTTCTTTTTCCTTCTAGAGAATGAGCCAGCCACGTAAATTTTAATATTATATTATTTTCTTTAGGTTTTTTTTTCTTCTTTAATTAAATTGAAATTTTAAAGAAATTACACTCAGTGTCTACCAAAAAACAACGTGCGAATTGCTCAAAGTTCACGTTACAGCCACCAAAAGTAAAAAGAACGTTTATCGCTTTTACTTTTCCTTTTAAGCCTACGTGGCATGATCAGTTTCAATTTTAACCAAGAAAATTCTATATTTGGTTTTCTTTTACTAAAGCAGCTTAAAAGTTTTTTTTATATACCATTGGTATCACATATGAAAGAGTAAAAGAATAAAAGATAGCTACTAAATACACTCTCACCATGTATTAATCAGATAAATTAAGTAGATATATATACATGATAGCATACATGATATAATGAGCTAATAACTGAGAACAAAATAAAAACAATACTACGATGACGTACGCACCGTTGTATAAATGCGTACCACCCAGTGAAGTGCATGTAAAATAAATGCATCATTTTGTGTAAAAAAAAAAATAAGTAAATAAATATTAGTCGTTACAGGTTGCTATTGTAAAATAAAACACAGAAGAAGTTCAGTTTCCCAGCACTTATTGCATATATACAATTTTATTATAACCGCCTCAAAGACACCTTGTTACTGTTTAATGTCAGCTAAAACTGATCATGTCGGGCAATCTCAACACTGCTTTATATACTTTTTTGAGCTCAGCCCAGATCCTTCTACAAACAGCCAGACGTTACTAGATTTATCAAATAATAGAACTAAAGCTTAGCCAACATTTTTAATCTAGCTAATTCTAGAAAATTTAAAACTACCATGAAACCTATACACCAGTCAAGTATAATATACTAGCTTTTGCCCGCGGCTTTGCACGTATTAAATTTGTATTCAAACAATTCCCCTTTCCCTATATTGTGAAGATTTCCTGCTATCTTTGGAATATCTAAATTCATATACTAAATTTTTACTTATTTATTTTTTACATTTTCACTTATTTATTTTACTTTTACAATTAATATACTACAGAATATCTGTATATACAACAGCTTTCTTGTTAAAAATATTTACAAAATAATTTCACTAATACTAAATTGTCTTACCTTTAAATTCCTACCAAGATCTTAATAGAAGAAATAGAATTGATAAATTAGCGTTTTAATCTAATAATCTATCTAAACTAATGTAAGTACTTACTACAATTAACCTTAATACCGACTAAAGTATGAACGTACAATTTCGAAAAAAAAAAGTCGCGCTGAAAAGCAGGTTTTTATTAAGTTTGTTATTTTCCTCGCTAGAGAGCGTGCGATTGCTACAAAGCAAAAATTCCTATAAGTAGCTACGCGCGCTTATTGGGTTATCCTTAAGAGATAAACATATACCATCGCGGACTTTCTTGTAGACCTTTTTAAGGTATACAATACTTAATTCATTATTTTGATCTATCTCGTAGAGTTCAGCCAGCGTTTGCAATGTAAGCGCAAAAAATGTGTTTATTTACGACTTCACATTAGAAATCTTCAAATTATCAGTGGTTCCCTAATATATTAAGCATGTTATTATATTTACATATAAACCTTCCTCTTGAATCACTCTATCTATTAAAAAAACTGCATCAAAATCCGTTGTAAAGTTTTAAAGATCTAAGCATACATACAGACATAGGGACAGACGCGGGAAGCGACTTTGCTTTATACTATGTAGTGATATGTACTACATATCTTATTTTATAACTTACACACAACCATTCCATACACAAATTCTGCGTATTAGCTTAAACAACAAATTGCTATCTGTACATACATACACAAAGTTTCTTATGAAAAATAGTAGCAGTGCGATAACAGCATGATTTTCCTTAACATATTTTGTTGAACTTAAGTTTAACCGAAAATCATTATTATTTCATTAGTTTCTCAAATAGGTAGGCCACATTCCTTTTTTATTTTAAATATATACAGGGTGTCCCATAATTCAACGTCAAGCCGAAAGTGAGTGATAGCTCACATGGTGACTGCTCCCAGAATAATTACACTATGGAACATTTTTGGGATTATTGTCTGGGGGGTGAGTAATTCCAAGTCAGGGTGATGGTACTAGGTCAGTATAGTAAAACCCTCAAAGGGTTTGGCGTTCGTATGTGTCAGTTTTTTTTATTACCTTTTAAATATTTTCCTTATCTTGATCCTTGATCTTGATTAAGTAAACATTTTTATAATTTTTTATTTTTATTTTATTTATTTATTTTTATTTATTTTAATAAATATTGCCTAGACTTTTTCGATGGTGGTTGTTCAGGACTAGTGGCATCGCATTCATCGCTATCATCAGTTTCTGAACCACACATAATGTCAATGTGTGACTCCACTGTTGGCCCTTCTGCATCTCCTGAAAATTCTTTATCATCAAGATCATCCTTGTCTTGCCACACAAGCTTACTCCACCAGCAAATTTCCGCAATTATTGCACTCGGCGACTTTTTGCCTCTATATCTGTAAGTTTTTGTTTTATTAAAATGAGTTTGAAAAAATAAAAAATCAGTATTACCTTATTTCAAATGGCATAGCAACTTGATGAAAGCATAGCGTTCACCTTGTTCATCTGATTCGGTAGCCAATTGTTTGCTGAAGTAGTCCAGATGATGATGTAAATAATGGATTTTCAAGGACATGTGGACACCAATTTCCGAGAATGCTCTTAACATCCTTGCGACAGAAACATCGAAGTTGTTAGAACGATGCTTTCCCAACAAGCCTTCTATTACTTCTTTGATTGCCTGCCATGCATTCAATTCAGCGTCAATCAAAATATTGTTGAATGCGTCACTTTTAATCAGCTTTCGTATATCTGGACCATTTACTACGCCTGATTGGAAAAAATTAATTTGTTAAGATGGAAAATCATGGGAAATGAATGTGATATTATAACTTACCTTCTTTAATTTTACTTTCGCTGAGTCTCGGGTAAATTAGTTTCAAACACAAGAAAACTTCATCTCTTTTGACGACAGTTTTGATAAAATTCTTAACAATTCCAAGTTTAATATGCAGTGGAGGCAGCAATATCTTCTCCTTCGGCACTAGAGGCTCACGAATAATATTGGCCGTTTGTAACCTGCTGTGCTCTCTGAGTTTCCATCCGTGGCATGCATATTGGTCACCGGAAAATCGTGTGTCCCAATCGCACAAAAAGCACATATATTTTATATAGCCGCTTTGAAGACCGCAAAGCATTGCTACAACTTTTAAATCGCAGCATATGCGCCACATATGTTTGGCGTAGTTAACCATTTTTAAAATATTTTCCAGTGCATCATATGTTTCTTTCGTTTCTGTACTATAGGCGATTGGAACTGAAGGTTTTTTATTGGTCTTATGCAGTAAAACCGCCTTCAAGCTGAGTTTTGAACTGTCAATAAATAATCTCCAGTCATCTGCTTCATATTTCATTTCCATTGCGTCCATCAATTTTCCTACATCCGGGCAATATGCAGAAGTTTTTTCATCATTCACAAGGAATAAACTTTGGAGTGTTGCCTGACGACTTCGATAAGCTGTGACTTTCACACTGGGTGCCAACAAATTGTTTGATTTCAAAATGGAAGCCAGCTCTTCCGATTTATGCTGTGTTAATTCCAACTTGGCAACAATTGAATCAAGCTTATTTTGATTTATTAAAATTGGCTTATTGGATACTGATGGCTCATATGGGGGATCATCACGTGCATGATATGTCGGAGCAGTCGTAGAAGAGAAAATATCTGGGCTAGAAGCTTTTGGCACAGGAATGTGGTCCGAATAAGGCAATGGTGTTGCGGCACTTGCAACACCAACGTAATTATACGATTTTCTTATCCTTTTTGCGGCTCCTTTATTCGCACATGCATAGCAATTCAATGGATTGTGACCTTCGCCAGGATTAGTCCAAGTCATTGGGATACCGAATGGCATACTTTCACGTCTTCTATTTTTCCAATCCATTAGACGGTTGTAGCAGCTTTTACACACTATATTTGGTACCCAATTTTCGTTCACTATAACATTTTGGTTGAAGTACATCTCGAATGTTTGAACAAAATCAGTACTGAAATTTCCCCTTTTTTTATGTGTTGAGACATATTGACCACAGCAGTAGCAAAAGCTATTTATATCTGGCTTACACAGTTCCATATTCTGTTCAGTTTTGTTCACTTTTAAAAAACTGGAGAAAAATCACTTTTACTGTTCGCGTTCGTCGGCACTTGTTGAATGACAAAAATCACAGAACCAGTGTGAGAAAGAGAAGAAGTATAATGACAATGCATGTTTTATGTGAACATTACAGAACCAGTGTTGCCACATCAATATTTCTCTTTTAGTAAAGCAGAAAAATATGAAAGAGTTCGGCTTGTGAGTGTCAATGTTTTCTCCAAATAATGTTGTGCATATCTGGAGCAAATTTTTGAAATTCATACATTTACCTAATTGTGAATAAATGAGAAACGCGTGCATCGATTTTCATGATCTATGCCTTTTTTTGCTCATGAGTTATGTGACTTTACGCGAAAGTAATTAGTTTTAGCACTTTTTTCCATTTTGGATTTTTTATGAATTTAAAAAAAAAAAATATTTAAATTTTTAGGCAAAAAATACTTTTTTCCCTTCATACATTCATTTTTAACTTCGCGAGTGTTGCACATATAGGAAAACGGTATAGAAACAGATTAGAGAAATTGTAATTCTAAATTTTTTTGAGTTAGTTTTAGCAAAATCGGACAAGTGGTTCTCGAGTTATGTTAAACTACGTTTTTGCCAAAATGTTACAACTAAGCGAAAAAACATCAAGATAAGGAAGAAATTTAAAAGGTCATAAAAAAAACTGACACATACGAACGCCAAACCCTTTGAGGGTTTTACTATACTGACCTAGTACCATCACCCTGACTTGGAATTTCTCACCACCCAGATTGGCTGTTGTACTGTGTTAGCAAACAATTATATGTCGTGAAGTCTCATCGCAGCACTAGCGTTGCATCTGCATTCCCCATAAATTAAATGCATATTAGCATATTGCTGTGCAGTATAAGTAGATGGCATGATAGCAGATTCATATTAACGTTCGAATAACGTTTGACACTTGTAGCACATGTACATATGAGTTTTTTTTTTTAATTTTTAATTTAAAGGAAAAATATTACCGGTTTATTTAAAAAAAAATTATTTTCACTATAGCAAAAACCATTCAACTAACTTTTATACTATTTTAGAATTGGAACTAAATGTACCAACTTTTGATGCAATTTGCCAAAAAAATTTTTTTCAACAAGGTCGTTTAAAGTTGGGTGTAATAATAACTTTCAAAACATAGTTGGCCAAAAAAATTGTATTTTCCTTGAAAATTACTTTATTGCGGTAAAATTTTATATTGACGTTTGCAAAAAGCATGCTTACAATAAAATAACGGAAAAAAATTTTTTTAAAAGTAAAAATTTGCAGCTACAACAAGAGATATTTCAATGCAGGGTACCAAAATTAAAAAAATTTTCCGAATGGCAGTAACTCACGAAATACGCGACATAAAATTTTTTTCTAATTTTTCTGGGAGCAGTCACCATATGAGCTATCACCCACTTTTGGCTTGACGTTGAATTATGGGACACCCTGTATAAACAAAAAAACGTTCATCACTATCCTTTGATTTGTATTGATTTTCATGCAAATGCATGTTTTTACTCAGTAACTTAAAACCGATTCAGATCAAGTACTTTTCCGAATTTCAGAATTTATTGAAAAATGGCATCAATTTGTTATTACATACTTTGTTTCAAATGCATATTTTAGCATGTTTTGTTATAAATAAATATTTTTGCGCATAACTTTTATTAATTTTTATATTTTTAACTAGTTGACCCGGCAAAAGTTGTCTTGCCTTAATATTTTTATATATTCGATCTTCTTACACAAAGAAATCGTACTCATAGAGTAAAGAACCGCGCGAGACCGGGTAAAAACAGGTAGTAGGCAAATAAGCCAGATACCGACTATAGCGCTACCTGCCGGGCGGATTTGTGACGTTAAATCTTCCAAGATTATACATATAAACCTTCCTCTTCAATCACTCTATCTATTAAAAAAAACCGCATCAAAATCCGTTGTGTAGTTTTAAAGATTTAAGCATACAAAGGGATATAGGGACAGAGAAAGCTACTTTGTTTTATACTATGTAGTGATATTCACTTACTGATAACCTGTAAAATAAAATAAAATTCAAAAATTTGAACTAAATTCAATTTTTAATTGTTGAGATTAAATATTGAAACTCATTGTAATTAATACGGTACTGCATTTTTAAGTGCAATACAAGAAAAAGAAAAAAAGTGAGGGTTGTGTTGGGCAGGAAGAAGAAGAATATTACTCTCTCAAATTCTCTCTTACTTTTCTATTACAATGGATTTGTTGGATGCTATTTCGCCATTTTTTAAAATTTTAGTGTGCTATTAGATGTGAGTGTGTATACTGCGGAGATGGCTAGTAAACCATTTTTAATAGAAGTTATTGAAAATGTTAAAAGAAAAAACTGTTATTTGGGAAACAATAAGTAATATTTATGAAGACAGAACTGGATAACAAAAGGGTTGGTTACTTCTTTTCTTTTTTCTTTGTTTTTTGTACTGAGTACACAAAAAAATAGCCAAAAGAGAAATTACGTCGTTCGCTTCGCAATTCATGTTTACTCGTCGGCGTTTTTGTACTTGTTTGATGTTAGTGATTGTTCCATTGTCAACAAATTAATTCAAACAAATAACATGTGTGTGGCTAGCTTTAAGTACCGTTAGAAGTAGACACATTTGTTAAGTGTCTTCCTCTTACTCAGAAATTGGGTTTTCAATAGCAGGCTCATGCATTACAGAAAAACGGAGTAGACTTAACCCCTCTACAGTAAAAAAACAACTACTTACTCAAGATAATTTTCACTTTATAAATAACAATATTTATTAATATAAAATTTTCAGTTTTGACCAATAAAAAATTGCAAAATTTTGTTTAAAAAACTTTTTTAATAAACAATTTTAAAACTACATATACGAATACGTCATATCAGCATATTTAAAAAGAAAGTAACAGAAAGAGATGTATCAGAATATCTATGTAACCAGATAAATTATGCCATGTGGTCTAAAACATTGTGTTGATTTTCATATAGGCAGAGTAGGAACGACACATGGGCAGAGGTCTATCTTTTACAAGAAACTGCAAATATAAAGGGTATTCTTTATAGACGTATATAACTTTAAATTGCAATAAAACAACGATGGATTATTCAATTGACATTAATTTTATTTATCCGAAAGATAATCTTGTGGCATTACATTTTAAATATGATTTCTGGCATATGGCCGCCACGGCTGGCTCGGATGCAGTCCAATCTGGAGTCCAATTTTCGATGACTTTTTCCAACATTTGTGGCCGTATATCGGCAGTAACACGGTGAATGTTGTCTTCCAAATGGTCAAGCGTTTGTGGCTTATCCACATAGACCAATGACTTTACATAGCCCCACAGAAAGTAGTCTAGTGGTGTTAAGTCACAAGATCTTGGAGGCCAATTCACAGGTCCAAAACGTGAAATTAGGCGGTCACCAAACATGTTTTTCAATAAATCGATTGTGGCAAGAGCTGTGTGACCTGTTGCGCCGTCTTGTTGGAACCACAGCTTATGGACATCATGGTTGTTCAATACAGGAATGAAAAAGTTAGTAATCATGGTTCTATACCGATCACCATTGACTGTAACGTTCTGACCATCATCGTTTTTGAAGAAGTACGAACCAATGATTCCACCAGCCCATAAAGCGAACCATATAGTCAGTTTTTCTGGATGTAACGGTGTTTCGACATACACTTGAGGATTAGCTTCACTCCAAATGCGGCAGTTTTGTTTGTTGACGTAGCTATTCAACCAGAAGTGCGCTTCATCGCTAAACAAAATTCGCTTATGAAAATCGGGAACAACGGCTTGCACTATTTGCAAGCGTTGTTCAGGCGTGAGTCTATTCATGATGAATTGCCAAACCAAACTGAGAATAAATCACTTGCCAGCTGTTAAATCGGTCGCCATCTTGAACAGTAATGCCAACTAAAGTTCTATACGTCTATAAAAAACACCCTTTACATCTCGAGTTCCAGCAGAGATGAAAAATTAATACACAGCCAACCCTCTCCCAATGTCAACCTCAACCACTATCCTTTTAAGGACTTCATCGTGAAGAAAATAGAATAGAATGCTGCCAAGAGTACTACACATGAACATGATGCGAAGGATCGGGTGAAGAACCAGGCTGTGGTAGCTGAGTACCTTAAGCTTAAGGATGCCGTGCCCATCACTTCTTAGGCTGTTGCCAAGGTAAGCGCCAAAAGAAACCGTTCTCAGGCTGAGGATGGTGCCGTGCCTAAGAGAAGAAAAGTGCAGAAGTCAATCTCTCTTCTTTAACCTACGTCAGTGGCCAAGATAAAACCTTTCAATGAGGTGGTGAAGCATCACCTTCTGGCCTTGAAGTCAGAAAAGCACTGCAAGAGTGCTACAGGCAATCTCCAGGTCCTCACAGCTGAGGAGGACTTAGCCATCTATTTCGTCCAGGTACCCTACGTCATGGACTCAGAAGTAAAAGGGTTCCCAACTACCACATACAATGTTCTGTACATTAAGAACAAGGGTGAGCCAAGGTCCTGTCTTATCGCCAGATCTTACATTCGAGAAGCTCGAGCTGACTGATAGGAGGAGCATTTATATGATATCATGCTACATGGCACATGACAGATCTGCCCCGCCAGACGAAGCTCATAGAAGCCATTGGAGTCGATAACGATATCGTCCTTGGATACGATGTGAACGCTACACACACCATCTGGGGGGCAGCGAGATTAATGATAGAAGTGAGTGATAGGCTCGTAACTCCGGATCTTCTCCCACATTTATCTTTCCGACATCAGACAGATTCAGTGTTTGGGAAGAGGTTCTGGATATTACGTTTACTAACGATAGATTTGAGTTTTTGATCGAAAACTGGAGTGTCCAATAAGAGGTCCTTTTCGGATCACAATTGGATACTATTCAAGATAAAACCTTCTGACACGAAAAGACAGTGCTTTAGAAATCCTAGGAGAACGGACTGGAACAAGTTCAGTTGGGTTCTGGAACATCGACTGAAAGGAAAACCCGTATTAGAGAATACTATTGCGGGACTCGACTCGCTAAAGCGTATGAGATTTTCTGCTCTGTAACTAAGACTAGAAATAAATACCCCCCGTGGTGAAGATCGGAACTTTCTAGGCTTAGAGAAGAAGTGAAGAAAGCTTTCAACACTAGCTACAACGACAAAGCTTGGCAACCGTATCGCGATAAGCTACGGGCCTATAAGAAGGCTCTAAGAATCGCCAAAAGATATTCATGGAAGAAATTCGATTGACAGCACTAGAGACTCTGCAAGGCTCAGTAGGGTTTTGGGTGGGAGTCACTCAACTCCTACCTTTTTTGAAAAGAGCTGATGGCTCCTGGTTCGAATCTTCGGTAGAATCTTTGGAAATTCTGTTGAATACACATTTTCCGGGTGCAATAGATATACGCAAATGGGTGCATTGCACTGCGGGGACCCTTATGTGGTCTATGAAGACTTGAGCTTACCTTTCAAATCACTGGGACTTGATATCATTTTGCCAAAGTTGCTTTAGAGTGCTCAGCACTCCATCATTCCCTGGTTGAGCAAAGTATATAACCTATTCCTCTCTCTCTCAACTATATTCCGACTTGTTGGAGTAGAGTAAGGGTTATACTCATCCCAAAAATTGGTAAAAGAAGTCAAGAGAATGCTAAGTACTTCCGACCAACCTGTCTTTTGTCTTTCCTACTTAAGACACTGGAGAGACTCATAGATATACATATTAGGCAGAGACTTAGGAGTTCGTCGAAACTCTCCATGAGCCAACACGCTTACCTGAAGGGCCGCTCTACGGAGACTGCCCTTCATGAGGTCTAGAGAACAGGCAATATACTTTCATTAACGTATCTGTGACGGCCATTGAGCATGCTCTTTGGGTTTTTGATGTTGAGCAGTACATCAGATGCTAGAGGCAAGGTATGTCACTGCGATACTCGGCAATAGCACGAAGACCAAGTGGGTGAAAAGGGGTACACCTCAGGGTGGTGTGATCTCTCCTCTACTATGGCTTCTTGGTATTCATTTGATCCTATTTAAGCTGCATAATAGGGGGATTAAAGCTGTTGCTTACGCGGACGATGTGGTGATACTAGTATCGGGAATGTTTATGGACGTGATAAGCGATATCATGACCAGTGACTTGGGATTACTCAGCAACTGGGCCCCAGGCTGCGGCTTAGGAGTTAACCCATGCAAAACAGTCCTGATTCTATTCACCACAAAGACCAAGGTGCAGAGCTAATATGCCCCACGGTTGCAGGACCAGGAATTATCCTTATCGGATAGTGCGAAATATCTGGGAGTAATTCTGGATTTTAAGCTGTCCTGAAGGGCCAATGTACGGCATACTAAACCTGTCGCAGGATGTTTGGCTTGAAATGGGGCTTAAGCCCTATGTTGTTACTGTGGATGTATAAGGCCATTATACGGATCTTTGGTATGGTCGACCGCTACTGAGAAGAGATACGTAGTGGACCAGCTGTATAGGGTTCAAAGATCTGCTTGTATAGGAATTACCGGGTGCTTGCGTACCAGTCCGTCGGAGGCTCTGAATACGGTTCTGCACCTCATTCCTATAGATTTGATGGCCATATCAGTCAGCAGTGCGACTAGGTTGTCTGCATCTGGCTGGTGGAGGCATAAAACATATGGGCATGCTAAGACCCTGAATCGATTGCATCCGGATCTTAGGGTCCCTACCGATTACATAGTTCCTCAGATAGACTTTGATAGGTCTTTCAGGGTTGTTTTTCCTTCCAGGCGGGAATGGAAAAAGGGAACGTATGTACGTGGGTATGACACCAGAGTATACACTGACGGCTCTAAGATGATCTGCGGTGTGGGCTCTGGAGTGTTCTGCAGTGAACTTGAACTCATTCCGACTTCCGGATAGGTCTACTGTTTTCCAAGCGGAGATACTGGCTATCAAGGAAACCTGTGAGTCTCTGAATAACAGGAAGATCAAGGGAGCTATAGGCATCTTTGCAGATGTTACATTCTCTGCTTTAGTGGGCCAATGCAAGACTGTATTATCCAATCTAGGACGTCAGGCTGACGTATCCTTGGTAGGGATTCCTGCACACAGCGGTTTTATTGGTAATGCGCAGGCGAATGAATTGGCTAGGGATAGCTCTAACATGGAGGTTTCTTTGTTTATGGCAGTCCCGGTATCGCTTGGTAGTATTAGGAGTGGTACTTTTGATCACTACCGGAAAAGGGCAGATACCACATGGCGGAGTCTACAAACGTGTTAGGTCATGCGTCAATTATGGCCCCGCTATGATGGTAAATACTCTGTTCAATTAGTGAGCAGGAATAGAAGAGACATTTCTGGTGGCTGTGATAACTGGTCACTGGGCGATCGGCAAACATGCCAGCAAGCTGGGACTGCCCTTCAACGAAAGCTGTCGCAACTGCCGGTCACTCAAGAGTGAAGAGACAGTCTTTTACCTTCTCTGAGAGTACCCAGCATTAATGGCTTCGAGACACAGATTTCTTAGTGCACATCTGATGGCCGGACCACCTGAGATATCGGGAGTAAGGTTAGGGGACCTTCTCAGATATCTAAATGTCATCTAGGTAACTTTACGGCTACATAATCTTTGCGACTAGGTGGTTCAAATGGAGTCTCCCGACTCTAATTGAAGGCCGTTAGGCCGCCACGTAAACCAACCAACCAACCAGTCTTCTTGCTCTCAGGATCACGGCAGCTGCGGTAGTTTTTGTAGAAGGGCAATCCGAAATGGAAATATTCTTTCTATTCCTGTTCGCCATCGTAGCGAGGTCATAATTGTCGAGTAATATTTTTAGACTTCTCCTTTTCCTGGTTATACTCAATAATGCCGCTTCTGATGCTACTAAACGGTAAACCGACCGTCACTGACATAGAAGCAAAGATATGTCAACCTTACAAGCCAGATTAGATAACACAGCCCTGTATCGGCTAACTAGACAAAAGGATTTAACATTCGATGAAGTTCCAGGAGAGCCGCTTGACTATCAACTTAGATACCTATACTACCTCTGATTCAACTTTCTTACAGAGACTCACATGCCTTCGACGGCCAGTATCTCCGCTTGGAAAACACTAGACCTATTTGGAGTCTTGTGTCCATATAAAGGGTGGTTAAATTTTAAGTGCCGATGTTGATTGTGAATAAAACACAAATTATTTAGGAAATTATTGTCATTTCTTTTTATTATGATAATATGGTATGGTTCAATTATGTATTGAACAAAATATCAGCCAAATGGCCGCCGCGACTTCGGCGGCACACCTACATCCGATGGTCCAAATTTTTGATGACGCTGAGCCATAATTGAGGTTTTATGCCCTTAATGTGCCGAATTATCTCATCCTTTAGCTCTTGATTTGTTGTTGGCTTTTGGACGTACACCTTTTCTTTCAAATTAACCCCAAAGAAAGAAGTCCAACGGTGTCAAATCACATGATCTTGGCGGCCAATTGACATCGCATTGGTTTTTCGAAAATCACTCTTGGATTATCATTTGCCCAAATGCTTCCATTCTGCTTATTGTCGAATCTACTGAGGTGAAAATGTGCCTCATCACTGAAGATGATTTTCTTCGAAAATTTATCATCCACTGTTGCCATTTCTTGCCACCATTCTGACTATTGACGACGTTTGGAATGGTCAAGAGGCTTTAGTTCTTGAGTCAATTGCACCTTGTAAGCGTGTAAATGCAAGTCTTTATGCATAATGTTCATCAACGACGAGCGTGACAGGTGCAATTGTTGGGCACGACGACAAGTTGAGGTGGACGGCTCTTCAGCCACACTATCGCGAACAGCAGCAATATTTTCTGCAGTACGAGCTGTACGAGTATGCACTGGTGTTTTCACATCTCCTACAGACCCGGTTTGCTCAAATTTTGCACGATTTTTCCGAGTGTACGCACATATGGACGATTAAATATACCGAAAAAATCACGAAGTGCACGATGTGCATTTTGATTTGAACGCCCATTTTCATAATAAGCCTGAATAACTTTACCGCGTTGCTCGATTATGTATCTTTCCATGGCTCAAATTGAGTTAGTCTGAAATTAAGAAATGTCAAATGAAATGCAAAAAAAACTTGACGTTTAGGTGTGGTTCACATTCAACATCGGCCCTTAAAATTTAACCACCCATATAGTAATCATTTTATAAGATACCCAGCAAAAATTATATAAGTATATAATCATCCCTATTCTGCGTTGCGATTCGGATAGAAATTTTCTGCGATTGACAGTTTTGGTATTCTACGTTTCGATCAGAATCGAAATTTCTCTGTTTGGCATCTTTGATTTTTTTTCTGTTCCAAGAGTGAAACAGAGGTTTATATCGAATTTTTACGATTGCATGTATTTTGATTTCTATCGCAGCTGCGTTTTTCTGTTGCTTTTAAAATTTTTGTTGTTGCAATAAAAAAAGAGTGCAATTAAAAAAGAAAATGTAAGCAGAAATTGCAATAAGAAAGGTGTTCAAAGAAAATGTTTAATTTATTGCAGTTCAAAACAACACCGGAGCAACATAAAAACTGGTACATTTGATGGTAACAAATAATGACCATAAGCGTCCCAAGGAAGACGTGTTGAACGCCAACTAAAAAAGTATTAAATAAAATTTTTTGAGGTGTGGATTGACTAGAAAACCTATATAAAACGGAAGCTTGTAGATAACAAGTAAGAAATGAAAAACACTGATTTACAGCGCCGTTTTAGCAATCCAGTGTCTGGGAGTAATATTAATTATGTGTTTAATTAATAATTAAAGATTCTAAAATATTTGGTTTTATACATTTACTTGTTTCAGCTATTATTTTATTTATCACTATTTTTTTTCATACAACTTTACTTTTTTATAAATTAACTTATTTTTCTGTTCTTATTTTCTACGTATCATAACAAAACAGCTGGAATAAAAACATGTTTGTCTTTTTTTTTTAATTTATTTATTAGTAGTATTGAAATACTTTTAAATTTCTCTCGTTGTATATTATCGTATATATACAATATTTAAAATTTTCTCAAAATTACTTTGAATCTTACAAAGTTTACACATTTTTTTTATAAATATATTCTTGTTTTCTTCTTTTTTTATATTATTAGTAAAAGTATTAAATAATTAAAAGGTGATTTTATAAGAACTATCGGAAATTTAAAAAAAAAACACATAAAATTCAGAAAAATGCATGAAATATTTATTTGGATCGATAGTTGGGTCGATATAATTTAATGTTTGAAGATTATTTCATGCAAATGTTGGCCGCGGCTGCGCCTCAAATGGTCCATCCGCTTAGTCCAATTTTGGCATACTCTTTCCAACATTTCGGCCGGTATCTCACGAATAATGTTGGCAATGTTGGCTTCCAGTGCGTCAATCGAAGCGGGCTTGTCCCTATAGACATTAGCCTTAACATAGCCCCACAAAAAATAGTCTAGAGGCGTTAAATCGCACGATCTGGGCGGCCAATTGACTGGTCCCAAGCGTGAAATAAACTGTTCACCGAACTCGCCTCTCAATTGGTCCATTGTTTCGCGTGCTGTGTGGCATGTTGCACCGTCTTGTTGAAACCACATGTCATGCAAGTCAAGCTCTTCCATTTTGGGCAAAAAAAAGTTTGTTATCATCGCACGGTAGCGCTCACCATTTACAGTAACGTTGTGATTCGCATCATCTTTGAAGAAATACGGCCCAATGATGCCGCCAGCCCATAATCCGCACCAAACGGTTGTTTTTTGTGGATGCATTGGTAGCTCTTGCAATGCTTCTGGCTGCTCTTCACTCAAAATACGGCAGTTTTGCTTGTTCACGTATCCATTCAACCAGAAATGAGCCTCGTCGCTGAACACAATTCTTCGATAAAAAAGTGGATCTTCATCTAACTTTTCAAGAGCCCATTCACCAAAAATTTGGCGTTGTGGTAGGTCGTTTGGCTTCAATTCTTGCACCAGTTGTATCTTATAAGGCTTCACACCCAAATCCTTCCTCAAAATTTTCCACGTAGTGGAGTAACAGAGGCCCAATTGCTGCGAACGGCGCCGAATCGATAATTCACGGTCATCACCAACACTGGCCGATATGGCTGCGATATTTTCTTCAGTTCGCACTCTACGTAAGCGTGTTGGTGGTTTAATGTCCAACAATGTAAATTTGGTGCGAAATTTTGTTACAATAGCCCGAATAGAAGCCTCAGTAGGTCGATTAAACTGACCATAAAATGGAAGAAGCGCGCGATGAACTTTCTTAACAGAGCACGCATTTTGGTAATAAAATTCAATAATTTGCAAGCGTTGTTCGTTTTTAAGACGATTCATGATTAAATTATACACCAAACTGAAGATGTTTGACAGTGACACAAGATACAAAACGTGCGTGAGCTGTCAAAACTAGTGTTGCCAAAAAGATAATAGCAAAAAAATCACTCGTTATAAACCTTTACAAAATAATGATCTTTGCATTAACGTTGATGTTATTCGTTGAATGTGGAAATCATAAGCATTTCTTAATCCATATGATTATGATTCTGCAACATATTTTATTTCTTCACACAATTATTTAAGCGCTTCTCCCTGTTTCATTTTAATAATAATTTTAGTGTGTTGAGTTGTAGTCGCTGTTTAATATTCATATATTTAAGGTTTTGTAGCATGCTATCTATGTGAACGTACCGGTCAGATTTTAAAATTATTTTCATTGATTTGTTCTGCAATTTCTGCATTCTCTCAAGCTGTGTTGTGTTGCAGCATATATATAAAATCGTGGATCCGAATTCAAAGTGCTGTTGAATCATTACGTTATATATATGTATTGCTATTGATATTTTTTTCTTATTCTCTTAAGAAGCCAAATTTTTTTACCGATTTTTTTCCATGTATAGTCTATATGTTCGTTGAATTTAAATTTTTTATCTATAATAAAACCAAGATATTTTATATGTTCTACTTTTTCTATTGTCACGTTATTTATCTTAAAGATTTCTTCAGAGTTCATATTGATTTAAATTATTTTAGTCTTATTTTCATTAAGTTGAAGTTTGTTAATTTTTAACCAATTATTTATTTTATCTAAGTCATATTTCAGATTTGTTCGACACTCTTCTTCTGTTTCTCCAGTCCCGTATATAAGGGTATCATCCGCATATAAAACTATCTCATATCTCTCCAATATCTCAGGCATATCATTTATATATATTATGAACAACTTTGCACCCAGAATAGAACTATTCCAGTTCTGTATCTTGTATTCCATACATATATAACTGTTACCGGCGCCACTGGTCATTTATTAAAATATTTAGTTAACTGTATGTCTCTCATTTCATTTCTTTATTTTGTACCTTTTATTCAGCAATGCACATATGTATATTAACGGTATCATTTACACATATGTAAAGGGTGTTTAATTTTAAAGGCTGATGTTGATTTTGAAGAAAACACAAATTATTTAGGAAATTATTATCATTTCTTTTTATTATGATAATTCAAGACTAAAGGATGAGATAATTCGGCACATTAACGGCATAGAATCTCAATTATGCCTCAGCGTCATCGAAAATTTAGACCATCGGATGGAGGTGTGTCGCCGAGGTCGCGGCGGGTATTTGGCCGATATTTTATTCCATACATAATTGAACCATACCATATTATCATAATAAAAAGAAATGAAAATAATTTCTTAAATTATTTGTGTTTTATTCAAAATCAACATCGGTTCTTAAAATTTAACCACCCTTTATATATACTCGTATATGATTTTTTTATTTGTATTATTGAATTAAGGCATGCGCACAATTAGTTTTTAATCGTGCTTCGAAAATGATTTAAATAAATTTAATACACAATTCTTTGAGCAACATCGTCATACCGTCAGAAACACATAGAGGCACTATGGCATGTTTGATCGTTTGAGTAAAGGCAACACGATTTTTCGTGCATTGAATAAATCATTCACACCGGTTTTAACTCCCTGATGTGCATACATATAACAACATAAAAGTCCATAATTTACAAATCTACTACCGGCCAGTTGATAACCGAATTTTATTTGAATTCTGGTCATATATTAGGGGCAATTACATCAATATTTTTGGAAAATTTGCCCTTTTTAAATTTTCCAAACTTTTGCTTGCAAACACCAAAATCAATGCCGCCAAATCACAAAACCCCCGAACAATCAGGCAGCTTTAATTTTATCTGTCAATTCTATATTTTAATTGAGTAATAGATTTTTCTATATGATTTTTTTCATTGAACTATTTGTTTTTTTATTATGTTTTTTCTATATATTATTACTCGCGCTTTTTAGTTCAGTATATGTACCTATTATCAATAATATTTCCATATAATTCCCTATTATTGAAGGTACATAGTGTTTTTTATTTGTTGTTTTAATTTCTGATAATTTGATATTATTTGAAATGCAGAAAAATTTTCTCCGAAAGTGATCGCTTCATCAAACCAGTGTCTGGGGTTAAAATCAATTTTTCTGCATTTCAAATAATATCAAATGTTCGTAGTGAAAACGCAGGAAAATGAAGCAAAGTGCAAGAGTGTACATTTTGTTGTGTTGAGCAAACCACAGCATTTTAGCACTCATTTGCATCGTTTGTATTGTTTGCAAGCATTGACATGATAACCCCAATTAATACATTACATCAGGTACTCAAGAAGTCAGGGTAAAGCCACCTCGCAGTGGAAATAAAGTGCAAAAATATAGGATGCTTCAGATCTCATGTGCATAAAATAATGAATAATATTTAAATTAAATTCATGTGCACACCTTCGACTTTATGTTAAACATCAGTTTCAGTTCTGTGCCTGTTTTCGGGACAAATTCTTTTTAACATTTGACTTTTTCTAAAATTTCATCAATAATTAATTATAATATTTACTTACGTTTAATTGTATTATTATCTTATTGTAGGCCCAGTGCCAGCGTTGTTTGGCTGTTACTTCTGTTTTCCGTTTTATGATTTGTATATGTCCACCAACAACTTCCTCTGTTTCCCCACGTATTAGTTTCATTTTTCGCGACTGTGAAGATCTTAGACCAGCTGAAACCATTTGCAGATCTCCCATTTGATCATCTTCAATATCAAGCACTTCGTTGCTAGATTTGCGGCTAAGAGATTTAGAGATGGAAGAAATTTCATTTTTATCATCTTCTAGGATAATGCTGTCCTGTTTTTTAATTTGTTGATGTGCTACTGTTGACACTGACGGTGTAGTAGCGGTCGTAGATATAGCAGATGATGATGAAGTTTTTGTTTTGACAAGTCCATCGTCTAATGCGGTGGCTGTAGTTCTTGACGGCACTGTGTGTTGGTGAGTAGCTAAATCAGCTTTTACGCTACCGCTAGAACTTTCATGTAGATAATTGCCACTATCCTCACTGTGATACATGTCTTCTATATATTCATCCACAATTTCATCATTTTTGTCCTGTTGGTAGTCATCATCCAACAGATACTGCAAGGACGACTGCTTGTATATTTGACGTAGGTTTTCTTGTTTTTGTTGTTGCTGTTGAAGCTGATTATATACCACATTATCCTTATCGTGAAGTTTTTCCTTTTGAAGGTATTTAAGCTCATCCTCTTCGTTGAAATAATCATCCCGATAATCATAACTACCACCATTTGTATGCTCATAATAACCATTAGTTGTTGACGGTGCCACTGGCTGTGTATCCATGTAGTAATCGACCTGCTCACTATCGATGTCATAAGTCGGTACCCTTTTAAGAAACGGTTTAGACTTATTGTCAAGGATTTCAACGTGCTCTTCGTAAATGTCAGTCGGCTGTTGTTTTACCAAATAGCCTAGTTTATCATTGATCGTGGGCAGTTTTTTGCCAGTGGATCCACTACCTGGCGGCACCGTTGGTAACAACTTCTGCTGAGACTGCTGATGTACACGTTGATTTGGTTGGTTCTGATTTGTATAGTAATATTCCTCATCATCTTTTATATGGCTAAAATCTTCATCAGTATTTATTATATTACTATTATCATAATCATTACTACCACCAATGCTCGATGTGTATGGACTGGCTAGCGAATCTTGATGACTTATTACAGGTTTTTGATAATTATTTTCTGTTGCGGATGTGAGTTTAACTGTGGTTGTAGCGCATGTTATAGGTTCTTCAATTGTTGACACCCGCTTAATAACGGAAACCGCTGAAGTGGGTTGTAAATTTCTTTGTACTTTAGTGCTGGCCATTGATGCACCCTGATTCACAACTTGGGTGGCTGTTTGCATTGCTGCTGCGGCTTTACCAAAAATTGAACCAAACATTCCACCAGCACTACTACCACTGCCTGTTGCTTTGGCGCTTATTGCGTTCGTAGTGCTGGCACGTGTTGGCGCTGTAATTGTGGTAGCAGCAGCTGTTGTAGCAGTAGTTTGTTGTGAAATCTGTGATGCCACATTTGTTAAGGAAGAAAATAATGAACTTGTGGCTTTCTTGGCTGCTGTTACGGTTGTCGAATTGTTGGATTGCATTGCAGTTGACGACGATATCGCCGTCGATACAGCCTTTATAGACTCATGTGTTGTTTGCACTATTTCACCTGATGTAGTGTATGCCATGTCAATTAAATTGCCTGTAGTTGTAACAGATTGATTCTCGCTAAAGCCTTCATACATATCAGTAGTAGGGTTCTCTGCATTTGCATAATATTCTTTATCACGAGAGATTATGTCATCGTACATCGTCATTTGTTTAGAATGATTTACCATCTCATCTTGAGCATAGTCAAGGCTACTTGTCATATGATAGTACGTTGGCTGTGTACTATTATAATAGAGCCCACCACCTCCATTTTCCTTACTGTTATATGCTGGATCTGTTATTTGGGTTAGTACCACAAAGTCTGCATCTTTATTAGTAGAAGTTGTTATAATAACCTTATCACTTGTGGTAATGTCATTGTAATAGCCTTCACTGATTGTTGGTGGTATAGAATTCTGGTTGGGTAGAGAATCGGTGGTTGAAGTGTCATAGTTGTAATCAATTTGGTTTCCATAGAATGTAGAGATTTGTGGAGTTTGGGTTGTTATTGCTACAGTAGTGATCTTTTTCGGTTGTTGCTGTTTTTGTTGTTGAGAAGAAATTGCCGAATTTTTTGTTGTAGGCTTGGCGGCAGAAGCTAATAAGCCACCAACACTTGGCACAAACTTAGAGGCTAAACCAAAGCCAAAGCCTCTTTTCTGTTGTGGCTCATTGCTTCCGGCAGCACTTAACACACCATCCAATCCCCCTTTAAGACTTTGAGAAAGGCCACCCAACATGCTGGTAGCTTTACCACCAGCTGTTGTTTGTTTCTGAGTACTTGGAGTAGATTTTAATGATAATGATGTTATTATTATTGACTGCGACTGTGATTGTGACTGCACTGTTGAAATTGCTGTTGATGACATTGTTGTATCAATAGACTCACTTGGAACAGTCGATGTATCAACAAACGGCAATGTTGTTGCAGTTGCTGTATTTGTTGTTTTATATGGTGGTTTTGCAATATTTGAAGAAGTTTCTACTTCAGGTATGGTTTCAAATTCTTTCATATCATATTTTGGTACTGCTGTTGTCATTGTTGTCGTGTTATCGGTACTTACTGCAGTAGTTGTTGTGTCGGCTATTAACGAATTTAAATTTACACTAAAACTGCTGTAAAAATTGTCATCAAAATCAACTGTCTTCGAGGCAGTGTTGTCAGTCAGTTGGTTTTCCGTTGGTGCAATCGATTTTGTTGATGATGACGTTGCAGTTGTTGATGTTGGTGCTTGTACTGTTGTTACTGTTATTACAATTTCATTTGTTGGTGATACTATTGTTTTTGTACAAGACACGTCATCAACTATTGTTACTGCAGTCATCAGGTCATCTGTTATCTTTGGAATATCATTAGGAAAACTGAAGCTTGTGTTAATGAGATTATTATTGGTAGTAGCCTGTAAAATATCATCATCATCATCATCTGACTTTGTTTTATAGAGATTTAAATAATTTAAACTGTCGGAATAGTCGTTTGATTTAGATATCGCCAAAAAGTCCATTATGTAAGCTGGTAGTTCTTGGGATGGTTTATCGGTTATATCTGAGACGACAGATGTTGACAATGACGCCATCACTGTACTGTAGTCATTTAAATAATCTTTGTATAAGTCTGATGTTGTTATAGCAGCCGTTGTTGTTAATGAATCTTTTGTTGGTGTAGATGTTAATGTGTATTCAGCGTCAAATGACGTTGTCTTAGTTGTTGTAAACAGACAATCTGGTTTTAATGACAACAATGTTGAAGTTGTTGCGTTAACAACTTCATTGTTATTAATTGTATAACAGTTATTGTCATTTATTGTTGTTTTAATTGCTGTCGTATGCGACGACATCATCATTGTGCTTGTTGGTAACGATTTATTCAATATCGAAGAGGATATAGTTGTCGTCGCTGAAGTGCGTGTTGTTGGTGATGATGTTGTTGTTGCTGGTTCTGTTGCTGACGATGACATTAATGGTATAGTGGCAAAATCGAGCTTGCAATCTTTCAAATAATTATTATAATCGTTTATATACAATGATGATGAAGACACAGAAAACTCTGTGGCATTTGCCTTTAGGTCTTGATTATTATTGTTTTCTTTTCTATCATTCTGATGATAATGATTTGCGAAATCTAAATATGCTGCTAAAGTATTCGATGATGTTTGAATATTTGATAATGATGTTGTTGTTGTTTTTATAGATTTTGCTGTTGATGCTGTTGATGGTGTCAATGCTACGGTTGGATAGCATAATACTGAGGTAATTGAAACAACACTACCACTAGGACTTGCAATTTTTGATACGGGTGAACTAATGCTACTTTTACTACTAATATTATCACTTAAATTTAAAGCTGCTCTTATATTATTAAGTTCTATGTTATTTATTGCTAATAATTTTGATGCACTTGCAATTTCAGCTTGAGTTGCATTTACTGATGTTGATGTTATTGTTGTTAATGAGGCGAATGGCGAAGCTGTTGATATTGCAGTTATTGTGTTCGTAGTCTTTGATGAGGAAAATGTTAAATAGCTGGTACAAACATCTAGACTAGTGTATGGTAAATAACTATTGCTACTACTTTGGGTAAATAGATTGGTATTATTGCTGATAATGCTACTGGAGGAAAATGTTGGTAATGTGTATGGTTTTAAATAGTCAGCGTAATTAGTTTTGTAATCATTGCCAAACATGCTGGAGCTCATTTCAGTTGTATTTTTTTCTTTAGATGTTGTGGATGTGGTCGTGAGAAATGTTTCTGTTGTTACATTTGATTTATCTACTGGCAATGATGGAAACGTTATTAATGAATCGTATGCCACTCTTGCTTTATATGAATTATGAGATGCTATCGAAGTTCTGTCATTTGTCGTTATTAAGCTGTTTAGTCTGGACGGCGTCGTTGATAAATGATATATGGATTCTTCTTCTTTTCTCTTCTCTACATCTTGCTTCTCTTCTTCTACTCCTATACTACATTTGTTATCCGATATTTGTATGTTATTATGGAAAAAATTATTATTTTTATAATTATTCAAGTTTTCATAATTAATATTATTGTTATTGTTTGACAACATTTGATTTGTTGTTGTTGTTATTGTTCTTGCTGTTGAAAGTGATGTTTTTATTGCTCCTAGTGGTATTTCAACTGTTTTAGTTGACGTTATTGTTGTTGGTTCTTTTGCTCTGGGTGTTGCCAATGACATTGATGCTAACGAAGTATCTTGAAATGATAATAGCGAATACGTTGATGATATTGATGAAGATGTTTTTGATATTGTTGGTAGTAATGTGACTGATGCTGTTGATAAAAAGGACGAAGTTTCATTGATGTTGTCCAATGTATCAACTGTCACTGTTGACGCCACTGGTAAACTTTTGCTTGTAGCAACATAACTTAGCTGATATTGAGGTGATTGCGGCAAGTTTATGCTGGTCACAAGGACACGACCAGTGTGATGCTTTGGCAATTTTTTAGAAGTAAAATTTTTTACCAACGACATAGTCGCACCTGTGTCAGCGCCTGAGCGTGTCATTGCGGTATTTTTATATACATTTTTAGTGCTACTGCCGATGCTTGTTGTTGTATTTGAACTACTATCAGCCACAATTGGTGAGGCTGATAGCAACAACATCATTGACGATGTAGCTGCTGTTGGTAACGTAACAGGAGGCAAGGCAGCTGTGCTTTGAGTTGGTGTAAGTGTTATATTTGTATAGGCACAAGATCCTAAAGTATTGCTCCCGCTAACATTAATATCTTTAATATTGCTATCAGTATTCTCGAAATAACTACTATCATCATATTTATAGGAAACAGATGAAGTCATGTCTTCACCAGTACCCTCATTTGATTGACTACTTTGTGCCATTACAGCTGATGGCTTCGTCGTTTTCTTTAATAAATACTGTGGTATACGAGTTTCTCCACTGGCTATAACAGATGCTGTTGTCATGGCCATAATAATAGAGTAACGGCATTTTTGTATATCTTGTAATTTTTGTTGGCTCGCATATGTGACTGATGTTGGTATAGTTGTGTCACTGTATGTGGACATATTGTCTGCTGAGTTTATACCGAAATCATTATATTCATCTCTAGATTGTATAGCAGTATGTGGGCACTGTTCTATTGAATAATCATACTCGTAGCTATTGTAAGAATTGTTATAATCTGTTTCATTACTACTCGAGTGGGGTTCAATTAAAGTGCCATTATCATAATAGATGTTGTGAGAAGGAAGATTTTGTGTTTTAGACGAAACCGGCATTGCATTTTTATAATCTAAATTTAATTCATTTCGATACGACGAAATCGAAGTAGTTTTTGTTGCCATATTGTCTGAATTATTTTTAAAAAATTGTTGTTTTAAAGTCTCTTTGAGATATGTCTGGGGCTGGGGCTGGGGCTGTAACTGTGACTGGGGCAAAGGTAATATGCGTTCCGGTGGCTTACGTCCATAAAACCTACTACCACCACCACTACCATAATTATAATGTCTATGGCCATTTAACTGAGCACTAATATCATTCGAAATGCATCCTCTGTCCCAATCGCCATTGCTATAGCCCATATTTCTACCGCCAACACTTCCACCATCATTAAAACTAAATGTGGGCGTTGACGGTAGACTAATGTTACTTTGCCTATGCTGGCCACTACCGTACATACCATCCCACATACTGTGACTATGCTGAACTGGCGAAATTTGCAATAACATTTTATTGTTACTGCTATCACCAAGAGATGTATACGGCCTGAAATTTTCACCCATATCTGCTGTTGTTGTTCTATAGTTAATGCATTGGTCTTTAAGATTGTCATAATCAAGGGTTGAATAAATCTCATAACGCTGACTACTACCACCGCTACAGGCATCACGATGATACATTAAGTTGTCTGTAGTGATTACGTTATTACAATATTTTTCGCCATAATATGACACATTATAATTACCAGCATTTGACATTGTTGATGTTGATCTTGGTTGAAGGTTGTAGCTATCACAGCTATTTCCGTCATTGTACTCTTGATTACCGTATATATCATAGCAAGTTGCATCGTCTTCAGTTTGATTTTCGTACGCATTGTATGTACTTTTGCTGCGCAAAGTGCTGCTAATTGGTCGGTTATTGCAGGATAAGGCATCGATTTCATTAAAATAATAATCCTTTTGAGTGTAAGACTATAAAAGAAACAAAACAATGCAATAACTGTAATTAGTTAGGTACATTTCCAAAATTTCAAGAAAACAAAAAACTGTTAATGGAATATGAATGATATAAAAAATGAATATTATATTCTTCTGTGAATTACATAAAGTAAACTTTAAACGAGTGAGAGTGGTAAATTCGACCGTGCCAAACCCTATATAGTTGATTTAAAAATCGCACAAATTACAAGGAAAATCGTATTCTAGGGATCAAAATAAGAAACTTTGCCCAAGGAACCATAACTCTAAAATGTATTTTGATGTCCCGACTTTTGATTCGAAGGGTCAAATTTTCAATAATCTCACTTTGACCCATTTAGAGTGATTAAATCCAGTCAAAATTTATGACCGACCCCCCCCCTAATTTTGGGGGGCCGACCCACCTATGCCAATGGCATACCCCCGGGAACCACCTCTGGGGGGTTCCCCATACAAACAATTCAAAAAATCACTATTTTAGGCACTTTACAAGAAAAAATGAGCGAAATGGCAAATTTATTTATTTTTGGAGTTTATTTTTCTCTTTAGAAATTTATTTAGTCAGAACATATGTAAATGAAACAAGAATCTTGTGTTATTTTGGGTTAAATACTGGTAATCCCTGATAGCTAGGTAATAAAATATATCTTCCATGTGTTTACAATATGTAGCTGTATGCAGTAAAGAGCATGCCTTAAATCAGGTACGTATATGTACTATTTAGTTTTAAGGTTCTCATTTTTAGTATTTAAGTCCAATTTTTTATAATAAAAATTCATTATTTTACAACTACTCAAAGCGTAAGCTACATAGTTTATTATTTAAACAATCATCATATGAATCCACCATCCTGTACACCGCAAGATGAAGCCACAATAACTATCGAAAACCCAATGAGTCATATATCCAAGCATGATGTTACTGTTTTTGGTGTGTCTACTGATTTGAGTGATCTTAATTTACCAACCCATCTGGATATCTTGAGATATTATTTTTACTTGAGCGAACGTGCTAAAACAGACCAAAAAAAGTTTTCTTATAAATCATTCACTATTGAAATACAAAATAAGTTGATTTTAATTTGGGAAAAACTTGGTATGGAAATAATGGCGAAAACTTGTGTATATATTAAATTGAATAGATTGCTTGACAAATATCAAGAACAAATCAAGAGCAAAAAGAAAAACCCAAAATTTCCAGAATTTGTAAAATCTCTGGAAACAATTTTTCACAGCTCCATGTGCATGCGACTTTTTTCCAGAACGCCTCAAAGAGTTTATGCACGATTAAAATAATCAGAGAAGACTAACAGTGGCTGCATTTATGATGGAAATTGAAGAGCAAGGAGCAACGTCTATGTCATCAATGCCAACATACCAAGATCCCGATGATTCAACATATGCACCGCCATCGGTTCAAGAAGATATCGATACAAGCACAAGTTCACAATACACAGAAAGATACGATTGTTTTAACTTTGCCTTGATATGTGACAGATTTGGTGTGCCTGATAGAGTAGCATCAGCATTAGGAACCGCTCTTTTCCAAGATTTAAAAATGAAAGATAAGCATGGCGAACCTCTCATCATAGATAAATCGAAAGTTCGTAGAGAAAAAGAGAAATGCAGACCAGAAGTGATTCGCAAACGGTTAGATGATATCAATTTGTTAGCCTTTTCATTCGATGGCAGAAAAGCTGATACTTTAGAGACATAAAATTGATGAGAAGTATTATACTAGGATGGTAAAAGAACCTCATATTGTTATTTTGAGAGAACCGAATTCTGAATTGATTGGTTACGTAAGACTGGAACATGAAACCGCTGAAAACAAAACAACCAAATTAAATGATTTTTTCAACGATAAAAATATGTCACTGGATGTATTAATTGGCATATGCACTGACGGTGAGCCAACAAACACTGGCCCACACCTTGGAATTATACGACGATTCGAATTGCTGTTAAAAAGACCATTGCATTGGTTCGTTTGCCATCTACACTTCAACGAACTTCCGTTTCGGCATTTGTTTGAAGCTTTGGATAAATCAACCAGGACTGGACCAAGATCGGCAAACGGAAAACTGAGCCGTCAAATCGAAACTTGTGAATCTCTTCCGGTAAGTTATTGCTATCACTCATTTATTATAATTCTTAACCGTTTTTAATTATTTTATTATTATATATTTCACGTGGTGGACGGCTTTCAGAAAATTGAGTTGAAAAATATGCCCCCTGCTCCAGAAAAAATTGAATTTTCCACCGATTCGAAGTACTTATACTACATGGCTCATGCAATTTCTAGCGGCGTGGTTTCGGTGGATCTGGCTAACATCAAACCAGAGAAAATTTACATTCTCGCTGGCTTACCAAGGCCGGTAGATTATTACGATTGTATGCGACAGCGGAAAATCCATCCGAAAATTTACGGATTCTGGTTGAATTTATAATTAAATGTTATGTGCCAATGTACTTCAATATCAAGTATTACAGCTCTGTTGTGTACGGTAGTGCATTATTTTTCAAGTTCATTAGTTGGTCACGGTTTCTACAACCTCATTTACGCAGTGTTGTTAATAAAGTAATTAAAGATAATTCATATTATGCGCATTCGGAAAATATCTTGCTATCAATGTTGTTTGATGATAGCAAAGAAAAGCCCAGACTTGAAAGCAAAAAAGAATTCAAACAATAATTTTTTTTTTATTTTCTTTTCTATTCATTTCATTTTTTCATTTCATTCTCACTAAATAAATTTCTAAAGAGAAAAATAAATTCTAAAAATAAAAAAACAGCCATTTCGCTGATTTTTTCTTGTAAAGTGCCAAAAATGGTGATTTTTTGAAATGTTTGTATGGGAAATCCCCCAGGGGTGGTTCCAGGGGGTGTGCCACTGGCATAGGTGGGTCGGCTTACCAAAATTAGTGGGGGTCGGTCATACATTTTGACTCGATTGAGGAACTCTAAATGGGTCAAGAGATTTTTCAAAATTTGACCCTTTGGGTCAAAAGTCGGGACATCAAAATACATTGTAGAGTTATGGTTCCTTCGGCAAAGTTTCTTATTTTGATCCCTAGAATATGATTTTCCTTGTGATTTGAGCGATTTTTTTGCCTCCAACCCTAACTATATACCCCTCAAATTAGTAAAAATTAAAAGAATTTATTAAATTTATTTTCAATACCTGAGTATATATTTGCATTCTAAAATAATTATTTTGATTTTATTTATTTAATGAAGCATTTCTAGTTTATTTTTACATCATTTATTTGAACATGTTCAACTGTAACGTGTTGTAACAAACTTATATTAACTTAACAGGCCAACCCGTAATATGTATCGCACACTTTGTATATAACCCTTATAATTCTCATTAGGTATTATACAAAGTAGAGAATACATAAAGCATCAGGCTTACCAACAAGTAAGGGGAACAGAGTTTTGAATTTTGCTCTTGTAGGTTTGATCATCGTAGTTATTAGTATTATTATATATAGGGTCCGCCATCGAAAGTTTTTTTTTCAACTAGTGCTTATTTCGTGAATGGTAACACTTAGCTCATGTCTGATTTGACAGATAATTAGTTTTATCCTTCCGCTGAAAGAATATGGTTGTGTTTTCGCTTCGCTAAGTGGACCTGCGATCGACTTACAGAAGATGCCGATTTTGCCAAAAAAAAAAATCATCTTTTCAGAGGAAGCTCATTTTGATCTAGGCGGGTATGTAAACAAGCAAAATTGTCGCATTTGGGACACAGAAAACCCGCACGCATACATTGAAAAGCCGACGCACCCAAAACGAGTCACTGTTTGGTGCGGATTTTGGTCCAGAGGCATAATTGGGCCATTTTTCTTCGAAAATGAGCAAGGAGTGGCCGTTAGTCAATGGAGATCGTTATCGGGTCATGTCGAACGAATTTTTGTTCACAAAAATTGAAGAGGAGGATATTGGCAACATTTGGTTTCAACAGGACGGCGCTACGTACCACACAGCCGAAGCTACACTCGATGTTTTTATAGCATTTTCAAAAAAAAAAAGTTATTTGGCGGACCCCATATTATATTAATTAGCCGACCGAGGACTAAAGCATTTGAGGACGTTCGGATCTAATGGCTTAACTTTATTTTTCCCGCCTGCCAGTTAGTTAGTCGCATATCTTCAGCCCAGAACCGAAAAAGTACTAGGAAAAAGAAGGCATAAATACAAGGTGGGCTAAGGAAAAAAAACCCTATTGGAAAATGGTCTTATTTTTGCAAATGGCGGCCAATGTCTAATCTGTTTTGACATTTGTGAACTAGACAGATGTAGAATACAAGTGAACAAGCCATGGAGCTATACACTCCCCAAGAACGGGGAATAGTCGAAGTGGACGATTTTTCGACCAAAATCATAATGAGCGACGAGGCTTATTTCCACCTCAGCGGGTACGTGAACAAGCAAAACTATCGCTTCTGGGGCACCGAAAATCTATGAGTGATGCACGAGGAGCCATTACACCCGCTCAAAGTGACTGCATGTTGCGCTGCTCACGCTGGAGGAGTCATCGGTCTTGTCAAGCGGCAACAGTGTACAGTGTGCGCTATAGGGCCATGTTAACCGAGTTTTTTCTGCGACAATTGAACGATTTAAGACTGCAGGACATGTGGTTCCAACAGGATGGAGCAACGGCACATATTTAAGTTTCATTTAGAAAAAAATGAGATCCAAACAACATCGGATGACTTCTTTTAGCCCTCCTTGTACAAAGGAAGCAGACCTTTGTCGACCCCGTATTAACCGAGTGTGCCTCAGCTGAAAAATAAACCGCGTTATTATGCGTTAATGCTGAAAGAAACAGGTCTTATATGTTACTTTTCATTAACACAATCATAATTTCATGTTTACCTGAATCTTTAATGAGGGTTTTGCACTACAATACAAGAGTTAAGATTTTCATTGGATTTTTAAAAAGCAAAAATCAAATAGTATTTCATATGACTGCCAATGGCTTATTTTGATTTTTCATGTTCATGTATGTTTCCACAGTCACAGGGTGCCCAAAAATTGCAGTCAAATTTAAAAAATATTTTTGTTTTAATTTTTATATGTTTAACTTATATCAGGTTTTTTATTTGTATCAAAGATTAATTTTTTTGAAATATTTTTAAAACTAAAAACTATAAATATTTTTTTAGTTTTTATATAAAACTGTCGTTTTTTGGCTTTCGATGGCAGTAAAATATTTTAATTATTCTATTAGCTAATTCATAACAAAATATTTATTTTTAACAAATAATAATAATATTTAATAAAATTAGCATTTTCCAACTAAAATTTTTTTTCTTTTAAATCCTTCTGTGATTTGACATATCCTCGTGATGAAATAAGTGGGTCTGATAAGGAAAGCAATATGATAAAGAGGTCTTCATTTTCTTTAATGCGTGAACTCTTGCAAATGTTTGTATACCTAAATCTCTATTTCTGCATAACTGCGCTTCTTCTGAGAGCCCTCCAATTGGTAAGCACTCATATTAAATTTTTTCATGAGCAACATGTTGAAGAAGTCTTCATTCTCTCTAATGCGTAAAATCTTGCACTCCTGCGCTTCTTTTGAGAGCTCTCCAATAAACTTCGACACCAATAATTTGAGCAGTCACCTCATCATTATCAAAATTAATCTGCCCGTATTACCATCATTTGTACTTCTACACTGAAAGAATTTTGTTTATACATCCAATGAATTCTTTAACTAATCCAATGAAAAAGTCATTATTTTTCAATCAATGACATGCTCCCTTAGATCAACGAATCAAGTTTCATTGAAATTATTTTAATGAAAACTTTCATAAAATGTATGAAATTTGTTCATTATATTTATATTTATGTGAATTTTAAAAATGTCTTATAACTGCATATGTCGCGTTCAACCCCCAGTTAGGAACAAAAAAAAATTTTTTTATTTTTTATTAAAAATTTTTGAACGCACCATACTCATTTTGATAAATTTACTTTTTGTTTGAATTATTTTCAAAGTTTATTTCACTCAGCCAAAATTCGAACTTGGGACACATGCAATTAAGAAGCTTTAACTCGCCCCTCAACCACTTCATTACCACATTACCTAATGAATTTTTTTATGAAACTGTGAAATCTAATGAAACAATTCGAATGAAACTTCTTCATTCTTACAATGAAATTATGAAATAATTAATAAAATATGTTATTAAGCTAATGAAATATTTTTAATGAAATCGCTTCATTGGATTTATGAATCATAATTCTTTCAGTGTATATCCATACTCTGGTTAGTCTAATTTGAGTCCAAGTTTTTTAAAAATTCCTTTTGTATGATTTGTTTTCTTATATTCTGCTTTTAATTTGATATTGCATTCTCGCCAAAGGTTTCTTCTCCCCGTGGTATTATATATGCCAGCTTCAAAATGAACTTCATGCACCTTATTCTAGCATGTAATACTGAAGCATTCAAATTTTTAAAGTCTTTCTGTGCCCTTTTACATATAGAACATTTTAAAGTTGACGAGATGTTCGTAATTTTATTCAAAACTTTACCATCAATCATTGTAAGAAAAAATTCATAGCTGACAATAACAAATTTTGCATTATTTATTTAAAAAATAGAAGGATTAAGTTTACCAATTTGAGTGAAGTTATACCTCTGCTGACACTTCAGTTATCTCTAACACAATCAGAATTGATTTTTTTTTGCAATAGTAATTTTACGGTATGAAGGAAGTACATTAAAGTTATGATGCTTTAAAAACTTTTGTAAAATAGAATATTTTTGCTTTCACAACCCCAAACCCATAAATAAAGCTAAGGCCTCTTCTAAAGTATACTTGGTAGGAAAAGCGTTTTATGTCGCAAGTAGGTTGGCTTCCGTGGCGGCATAATGGCCTTCAATTAGAGTCGGGAGACTCCATTTGAACCACCAAGTCGCAAAGATTATGTAGCCGTAAAGTTACCTAGATCCACCCCGTGACATTTAGATATATGAGAAGGTCTGCTTACCTTACTCCCGATATCTCAGGTAGTCTGGCCATCAGATGTGCACCGGGAAATCTATCTAAGATTTATATACTTTTGAGCAGTCACAAACTAGGCTATACACGCCATTAAATTCTTATCGATAAGTTTTACGACATGGCAGAGGCAGCTTGCTACTTAACA
The DNA here is from genome assembly GCA_947397855.1 of Thelaira solivaga. NCBI lineage: Eukaryota > Metazoa > Arthropoda > Insecta > Diptera > Tachinidae > Thelaira > Thelaira solivaga. The sequence goes on along the minus strand of OX377615.1, from coordinate 18,143,258 downwards.
ACATTTCCTGCAAAATCCGTCCCCTCAGCAAATATGCCTAGCCTTGATGAGCAGAAGAACTCACATAATTATGAAATCAAAAGTACAGTAAGTAACACTTGTAATAAATACATGTTGCTAAGCCAAAAATTGCATTGTGTAAAAGCAAGCAATTAATATCGATAATATTTGGGAAGATATATGTAGATACAAACACAACATAAACAAGTTATATCCGGCAGTGCCGAGTCAAATATATCCTTTACTATAGAAAATAAAAGTTTACATTTTCAAACTCGGATATTCCTTGTAAATTAAAAAAAATTATAAAGAAGGTTTCCAATGAAATGACAAATACGAATTAAATAAAATAATTTTTTTGGAATATATTTTGTTATTCCTAAAATCATTTATTTCAGTTAAAGAATTTCAAGTTAATAATATCAGAAAGAAAAACTGCTTTGGCATCGTTTTTTGTATAAACAATGACTGTCTAATTTCGTGTGTGCAAAATTAATGAAAAATTAAAATATCGATTGTAAGTTTGATTTTTCTCGGCCATTTGTGGTTCTGATTTTTTGCACAGACGTTATGTCTGTTGTATCTGATAAAACTGTTTATCAACATTTTTGGGATGGTTTGCTGGGAGCTCTTTGTCGCACGTATTCACGGGAAGCAATATTTCATTATTTAAATTTCGACAACAGGAATTCAGGACTGAATTTTTGAAGACAACCGTGTTCGTAATGAAATAATCTTTATTTTAACTTAGCTTTAATTCATTAACCAGACCGGTGCAAATTACTAGTATCAAAAATACCGTTGGACTCCTTTCTTTGAGGATGTTTAGAATAAAAAGTGTGCGTGAGTAAGCCAAGAACAATTCAGGAGCTATAGGACGAGATAATTCGGCACATTAACGACAATTATGGACCATCGGAAAGAGGTATGTCATCCAAGCCGTGATGAGCATTTGGCCAATATTTTGTTTCAGACATAATTGTCATAGATCCTTCCAACATAATAAAAACTATTAAGATAATTCTCTGAAAACATTTTTTTTATTTACAATTCCCATTGTGCATTTTGGTTGTAGCACCCTATATTTGGATGGGTTTTTTAACCATTAAAATTCTGTTTGTAAACGAATTTCTCTAAAAATTTTTAGATGCGCTCTCTAAGAATACAGAATCTAAGGATACCGACTCACGTAATAAAAGACCGGGACGGACGAGACCAGGCAAAAACATCTCGTTTAATATAAATAAAATACTTTGCATCCATTAAAAAGCTCGGCGACGCTCGTTTTATAACGGGATCTCAATACAATGTAATGTAGAAATTACAAACTATCACAAACTGATATTTCTCACTTGCAATGAAGGGTATAGTTCAAAACAATATAAAAAATTTATATAAAATAAAATTAATGTTTAACTTACCGTCATTTTTCAATATTCATTTGCATGTTGTTTTATTGGTGTTGTTGCTTTATTTTTTTTATTTATTTATTTCTTTGTTTGTATATCATAAATTAATTTTTGCAAAGCAAACAGACTCATCCACTTTGTTTAGTGTTGGACTTAACGTAACATATCATTTTTAATACTCTCGCTCTTTACTTCGTTTTTTCTTTCTAACTTTCTTTTTATCACTTTGCTTGGGGTTTTTTTCAATAGATAAAGTTAATTTTTTATGTTTTTTTTCTGTTTCGTGGAAAAATTAAAAAAAAATTTATATAGTAAATGTGTTTCTAGTAAAAATAAATAAATATAAAAAGCAAGACTTGCATTGCAGATTGCTTATGTTTTTTCATTGTTTAAAAAATTAGATGTAAAAGTTTTATATCACACCAGTTTCATAGCTTTTTATAACCGATTAAATTAGGATATAAATTTATGAAATTAAAAGCGTTTGGAAATGAAATAAAAAAAAGAACAAAAGCTGCAAATATGAAGTGCTTTCTTTACTGCCAGCATGAGAAAAAAGAGTTTTTTTTAAACCCAGGGCAGAAAATGGCATCGAAGGGTATAACGCAGTCAATAACATTTTACGCCACAAGATTAACGCTTGACTGTTAAAATTTTCCTCTCCTTTGTATATTACGGAATTGTCCACAAAAATACTATACTAAATATAAAAGGATTGCCATATATTATATGCACAAAAATGAAAATTAAAAAGTCGTACTGCAGACGCTTTGTCTATTGCTTATTAATTAAAATTAAGAAACTTCTAAATTTAAATTAATGATATATTTCATTTTTCAGAATTTATTGCCAAGTTAGGGTATAATAATGTTGGAGAGGGCAGGATCACCATGTAATAAGATTGGAGATAGAATAGTTTTGTGCCTATAGCTCTTGTATTTATTTAAAACAGATGAAAGGGTTCTAGCTAATAAATAGGCGTTCAAAAGAACTGCCAAAATATTTTGAGAATTAATCAAACAACTAGGCAAGATATGCCGAACTCTGTTATTCAATTAAGTCTGTTTTATTAATAATTAAATTCAAGCTTATATACTAATTTAACTAATCTTAACTGGCCTTTCTATCTTATGCTAGTATATTATAATATATCTCTATCTTACTTTAATACATTTACAACATAATTATTTTATTTGTTAGTAATTATTAAGGTTTGTAGTGACCAATCACATTATTCGGCTTGCACTAAAAAAGTGTGTCACTCAAATAATTGTCTCATCAGCAATACACCGTGCATAGAACAAATAGTAATTGATACCTCTTTGTATGTTTGTTCTATGTACTATGTATGCAGTACAGACTTGTGTGGTACACTACAGGGGGGATGGGGTATTTCATGGAGGCTGAAAGCCTTCCGATCGCTATTAGTTTGGGAATAGCCAGAGGTGATTCCTTCACTGAACTACCCAAGCATCCCACTACCTCCACGTGGTATTCCCTGGTAATGTCTACTACTGCAACGTTGATGAACCGGAAAATACTATGGCTAATGTCGCAGCTGCCTTCCGTCCCGGTAAAACCTTGGCAAGGACTTGGAGAACGCTCTAAATCACGTTGCCGTTAAGTTGGCCGTGCAGGTTTAATTGATACGACATCCTAATTAACGCTTGACCTGGCTTTGAACATAAGGTATTGTGTCAACCCTTGCGAGGACCTCACTGCAAGCAAAGGGACCCTCGGCGTCATCATAGGGGTAACTGCACTACGGATTTAGAAAACGCCTTCAAGTTGGGACCCATATAGAGAAAAATGACATCAATTAACAGTCAGGCCTGAGAATAGGACCTGCTCTTTAACGCCAAATGCGATTGTGGACGCACAAATTTTTACGCGTCAGTTTGACATGACAACTAGTCCAACAGGAACCACTCCGAAAACTAAAGTTGATACACCAACATCAAAGACAGATTCTACTCCGGTAGGTAAGGAAATACAAGCCAGAATGCACAGATACGTAACTGTTACCAAACGTAAGGCTAGTCCTAGAACTAATCAACAGGAGCGCACAAGTAAGCAGTACAAAGGCAGTCAGGCGGCTACGATACCAGTCTCCGAACATAGATTTTCAATACTTGCACCCACAGACGATGCACCAGTAGAACCTGCGTCTAAGGAACACAAACCTCCACCTATCTATTTGCGAGAGCAAACATCGAACGCAATTGTAAATCTTTTATCAAAGATTGTGGGAAAAGATAATTTTTACGTAGCTTCTATACGAAGGGGACAGATACAGGAAACAAAAACCAAACTCATACTGAGAAGAATTATCGTCTAATTGTTAATAGTCTTAACGCCGAAAAAAGAATTACTACACGTACCAACTGAAAAGTGCTAAGGACCTCATGGTTGTGGTAAGGGGCATTGACAGTTCCGTCCCTGTTGACGAAATCAAGAAAGCTATTGAGAATGAAAGCTACGATGTGAGAAATGTTCACAACATACACAACAAAGGTAAAATTCCCCAACCAATGCACAATTCGACTTGACCCTGCTCATACCCCATTTAAACGGATTTTGTTTTAATCCTCTCTAATGGAGGAAGTGGTAGCGTATAGTTACAAACGGTAACTTTTGACGTCAATTGTGCTTTAGGGAAATACCCCATTTTCATGGAGGCTGAAAGCCTTCTGATCGCTATTCACTTGGGAATAGCCAGAGGTGATTCCTTCACTGAACTGCCCAAGCATCTCACTACCTCCACGTGGTATTCCCTGGTAGTGCCGTCCGGATCACCTGATGTGGCTGTAGCTAAAGTGTGTATGCGAATATGCAGATAGTAACCTGAATGGCATGCGAACACCGGTGCATCTCAGGTTACTATTGCAACGTTGATGAACCGGCAAATACTATTGATTTGAGTTTGATTATTTATTGGAATTGGTTGCAAATGGGCTGACAGCTGTGACATTCTGTTACCTTAATACATGGGAGTGACATCGCGTGGAAACGGCTTTCAGGCTAATGTCGCAGCTGCCTTCCATCCCGGTAAAACCTTGGCAAGGACTTGGAGAACGCTCTAAATCACGTTGCCGTTAAGTTGGCCGTGCAGGTTTAGTTGATACGGCATCCTAATTAACGCTCGACCTGGCTCTGAACACAAGCGCCCACAAGGTCTTGTGTCAACCCTTTCGAGGAAAAGGGACCCTCGGGTTCATCATAGGGGTAACTGCACTACGGATTTAGATAACGACTCCTAGTTGGGAAACATATAGAAGAGATGACGACAATAAATGAAAACAAAAATACAAACAAAAACGAAAAACAGAGCAAGAACAGTGCATACTACGTGTTCTCAGATAGTATGAATTAGAAAACTGACGACGGAGCATATTTAACAGCCAGGCCTGAGAATAGGACCCGTTCTTTAACACCAAATGCGATTGTGGACGCGCAAATTTTTACGCGCCAGTTTGACAAGGTAACTAGTCCAACAGGAACCACTCCGAAAACTAAGGTTGATACATCAACCCCAAAGTCAGATTCTACTCCGGCAGGTAAGGAAATACAAACCGGCATGCACAGATACGTAACTGTTACCAAGCGTAAGGCTAGTCCTAGAACTAATCAACAGGAGCGCACAAGTAAGCAGTACAAAGGCAGTCAGGCGGCTACGATACCAGTCTCCGAAAATAGATTTTCAATACTTGCATCCACAGACGATGCACCAGTAGAACCTGCGTCTAAGGAACACAAACCTCCACCTATCTATTTGCGCGAGCAAACATCGAACGCAATTGTAAATCTTTTATCAAAGATTGTGGGAAAAGATAATTTTTACGTAGCTTCTATACGAAGGGGACAGATACAGGAAACGAAAATCCAAACCCATACTGAGAAGAATTATCGTCTAATTGTTAATAGTCTTAACGCCGAAAAAAAGAATTACTACACGTACCAACTAAAAAGTGCTAAGGGCCTTATGGTTGTGGTAAAGGGCATTGACAGTTCCGTCCCTGCTGATGAAATCAAGAAAGCTATTGAGAATGAAGACTACGATGTGAGATATGTTCACAGCATACACAACAAAGGTAAAATTCCCCAACCAATGCACCGTGTGGAGATTGTTTTTAATGTAGATCTTATTAAGATCGAAAATTCAACGCATCCTATTTACAATTTGAGATATCTTCTTAACCGAAGAATAACAGTAGAGGAGCCACAAAAGCGTAATGGCCCTGCACAATGCACCAATTGCCAAGAGTTTGGCCACACAAAATCTTACTGCAAGCTACCATCTGTTTGCCTAGTGTGTGGTAACGCACATAAAACCACGTAGTGTACAGCACCTAAAAACGACCCCAATGTGAGAAAGTGCAGCAATTGCGGTGGAAGACATTCTACTAATTATAGAGGATGTGAAGTATTCGAGAGGATAAAAAAATCTAATCAACCTCGAAATATAGCGAATTGAACTACCTAATGGTGTACATGTGGATAGAGTGAACTATGCCCAACAACTCTTTAATGGCTTACCAAACAGGCCCAACGTGAAAAATCTTTCTTATGCCCAAGTGTTAAGGAGCAGACTTCAAGTCTTCGCCGCTAACAGTTCTAGTTCAATAGACAAACTGACGGAGACAACGAGCAGTTTCATAACGAATAAGATCTACATTAATTTTATGAATAATATGCAGGGCATGTTTCAGGAGATGATGCGGAATCAGAACATGATTCTGCAGACCCTTCCTAGACAAAAATAAAATGACCCAGTTACGTATTTGCTACTGGAATGCGAACGGGTTATCCCAACGTAGATTCGAGAGAGAAGATTTCCTACATAGGCAGGAAAAAGATATCCTTTTTGTATCCGAAACACATTTTACTGTAAAGAATTGCTTCAGAATTAACGGATTCATTATATATGACACTAAACATCCAAGTGGAAAGGCCGTGCCACCAGGCCGTCATTGTGCATAAAGACGTAAGGCACTATGTTATGCCAGAATTTGGGAAGGATTACATTCAGGCAACCTCAATAAGTCTTACTGATTTTCATACCACAATCTCATGTGTGTACTGTCCTCCAAAACACATAATTGATAGCGAGAACTTTAAAAGCTTCTTCGCGACACTGGGTCACAAGTTCATGGCAGCAGGCGACTACAATGCCAAGCACACCCACTGGGGCTCTAGACTTACCAGCCCAAGAGTTAGGCAGCTATACAATACTATTGCTCAAAATAGTCTAGATGTCGTATCTGGCGGTGAGCCCATATACTGGCCTACAGATCGAACGAAAAAGCCAGACCTTATTGACTTCGCTGTTATTAGGAATATTAAACTTGACCAACTTCTGATTAGTCCCCTAGAGGACTTATCATCTGATCATTCTCCTACTATAATAACACTACGTAATAGTTTAATAAACTCTGAAGTAACTCCTACTTTCTATTCGAACCGATACACGAACTGGCTAAAGTATAAAATGTATATGAGCTCTCATCTCTCCCAGAACATACATCTAAGGAACTCGTCTGATATACAATGTGCTGTGAACCACCTTACAGACGTTATTACTTATGCAGCTAGGAATGCAACTCCAATGAGAAAAACATATAGGAGGAAACCGTTCAAGTCATCAGCTGATATTGAAGCCCTCATCCGACAAAAAAGAAAATTGAGAAGGGAATGCCAGAGAAATCGTTCTCCAGCTTTAAAGACGCAATTGAATTTGTGTTAAAAAATACTTAAAGAAAAGCTGCGTCTACAGCATGAGTCAGCGCTTGCAAATTATTTAAGTAACTTATATCCAACAACAATAACCGACCACAGCCTATGGAAAGCTGTGAAGCATATGAAGTGTCCTACTTCCTCCGAACCACCAATAAGACTTGAGGACCTTAGTTTGGCTTAAAATTCAAGCAAACTAGCAAATGCTTTTGCTAGCCATCTAGAAAACGTTTTCACTCCACGTGACAGAAAGTGAAATTAATCCACCACACATCAGAGATTTCATCGAAAATCAAATAAGGATGCGGTTGCCCTCAATTAGAATGGCAATCAAGAACCTTGATGCAATAAAACGCCCGGCGCTGATCGAATTACTAGTTCAATGCTGATGAACTTGCCAGATTGCGCTATATATGAGAATTATATTATTAATTTTTAACGCCATCTTAAGAGTGGAGGTTTTTCTGTCCTCTTGGAATATTTCTGAAATTGGCATGATCCAAAAACCGGGTAAAGACGCTACTCAAGTTACGTCATACAGACCTATCAGCTTATTATCCATCCTATCAAAGCTGTTCGAAAAGGTCCTTCTCCAGAAAGTAACGATCTATCTAGCAGAGCAAAATATTATTCCAGAACATCAGTTCGGCTTCCGGGCTGGCCATGGAACTACAGAGCAGGTTCACAGAATTGTTACTGCTATCTGGTCGTCCTTCGAGAAAAAGCTGTTTTGTTCAGCATTGTTCATTAATGTCTCTCAAGCATTTGATAAAGTTTGGCATGATGGTCTCCTTACAAAAGTAACACGACTTCTCCCTACAAACACCCACAAGCTGATTAAAAGCTATTTGACTGATAGAACATTTAAGGTACGGTCAAAAAATGTATTTTCTCCAGTTAAGAAGATTTTTGCAGGCGTTCCCCAAGGAAGTATACTTGGCCCGCTATTATACATCGTCTATACATCTGACATGCCTAGAAATCGAAATATTATCAAGTCAACGTTTGCAGATGACACGGCATTTTTAAGTGTGAACAAAGATCCAGGAACTGCATCTCAGCACTTACAAGCTCATATAAACGAGCTGGAAGGTTGGCTAAATAAATGGAAAATCAAAGTAAATCCATCAAAATGTGCCCATGTTACATTCACACTAAGAAAGGAAAACTGTCCACCAATAACAATAAATAACGTCATTGTTCCGGTAGAAACCCAAATTAAATATCTAGGAATCCATCTAGACAGACGCCTAACATGGTCACGCCACATTGAGGCGAAAATCTCAGCTATAAAACTAAAAACAGCTCGACTAATGTGGCTCATAAGTCTGTAGTGGCATCACTATTCAGTGGCAACATTCTGCAGTGGCCACTTCTTTAAATGACATTCCAAAAGACACAAGTGGGCAACCTTAAATAAGGTGACGTTTGCTTTTGACAGAAAAGCTTCCTTCTTCCGTTTTGGGCTAATTGGTGTGGTTGGTAAAACTTTCGTACGCATTTCTCATATACCCACATTTTTTCATATTTCATATTTTATATTTTGTACCTAATTAGTTGTTTTAAATTAAAGTAAAAGAATACAATTTTAAATTTGTTGTTTGATTTCATTGAGAGTTGAACAGCAAAAGTGTTGACCCCGACGTGATCGTTCCAGATACATTTAAAACATGCCGAATCACAATGATACAAGCGGCATCGTAATTGATGATGCAGTTGCAGGCTCGAGCCGTAACCAAACACAACCAATGAGGGTTTATCCTGACGCTGTGGTGAACAGGGTTTCTGTCAAAGTGCCACCTTTCTGGTCTGATCACCCAGAGATTTGGTTTACGCAGATTGAGGCTCAGTTTGCCATCGCCAGTATCAATACGGATGATACGAAATACAACACAGTATTAGCAGCCATTGAATCAAATATCTTGGCACAGATTTCCGATGCCGTATTACAACCACCCGCAACCGATAAGTATGAAAATTTAAAGAAATGCATCAATGAAAGATTTTGCGAAAGTGAGCAGAAGAAAATTCAGAGGCTTTTATCTGACATCGACTTAGGAGACCGGCGGCCGACGCAGTTATTGAGCGAGCTAAGCGGTTTAGCTAAGAACAGAGTTAGTGACGATTTCCTTAAATCACTTTGGCTCCAAAGATTACCACAGCAAGCGCGGGCTATATTGCAAGCATCGACCGCCTAATTGCCCGAGTTAGCCAAGTTGGCGGACAAAATTTTGGAGGTAAGTGATTGTCGTAACATAGCTGCCACTACGTCAGTCAATGGGTCACATGAAAGCCTTATATCAGCCCGAATCGCCGCCCTTGAAAAAAAAATCGAAAAGCTATGTCGCTCACGTTCTCGAAATCGCACGTATTCAGGCGGAAAAGGTAACCAGCGTTCTCCGGCAGCATCTAGTGATATATGTTGGTACCACAGTAAGTTTGGTGAGAAGGCCCGCAAGTGCCGTAAGCCATGCAATTTTGAAAAAAACTAGATTTCGAGTCTGATTTTAAATCCAGCACGTCAGACTCAAATACAATAGCTAGACTCTCATTGCTGGACAACGTCACTAAAATAAAATTTCTTATTGACACGGGTGCCGACGTTTCTGTGTTGCCACCACGCCAAGGCGACAAAAGGAAACCCGTACCATCTTTTTCTCTGTTTGCCGCAAATGGTACAAAGATAAACACGTACGGCGAGCGACGCCTTAAATTATCCTTTTCATTACGACGTGTTTTTGAGTGGACGTTCATTATTGCGGATGTGTCAACGCCAATTATAGGCTCTGATTTTTTACAGAATTTCGATTTGCTCGTTGATGTCAAACACAACATGCTGGTAGACCGCAAAACGTTATTAAAAGTACCGGGTACGCCTTCAACATCCCAACAAGCAAAAATTTCAACATTTAATATCAACAAAAGTTTTTCAGGTTTGCTTTATGCTTACAAAGACATAACAGTACTTAACCCCAATCGTTTTTCGCAGAGTAACGCAACAGGCGTTACACACCACATTGTAACTAGAGGCCCGGCAGTTTTTTCTCGTCCGCGAAGGATGGTTGGAGAAAAGTTCACAGCAGCTAAGAGGGAATTTGAATACATGGTGGAACAGGGCATTTGCAGGCCCTCGAGTAGCAACTGGGCTAGCCCGCTCCACATGGTGAAGAAGGCAAACGGTGAGTGGAGGCCCTGCGGTGACTACCGCGCACTCAACGCGCTCACCATACCGGATAGATATCCCATTCCTTTTTTACACGACTGTACGCACATACTGTACGGAAAAAAAGTATTTTCAGTGATTGATCTCCAGCGGGCGTATAACCAGATACGGGTAGAGCCGTCAGATGTTCCCAAAACGGCCATAACGACGCCTTTCGGGTTATATGAGTTTAATTATATGACGTTCGGATTGCGTAACGCTGCGCAAACTTTTCAGCGACATATAAACTCTATTTTACATGGCCTAGATTTCATTTTCGTATACATTGATGACATCCTAATAGCATCGACTAGCAAAGAGGAACACTATAATCATTTACAAGAGGTTTTTAATCGATTGCGACAATACAAGCTGGCCATTAACGCTTCAAAATGTCAGATTGGCGAGAGTATAGTTAATTTTTTGGGGCACACGATAACACCTGAGGGAATAAAGCCGTTAGAGAAACGAGTAGAGGCGATACGAAATTTTCCGCAATTAAAAGTAGCAAAAGAGCTTAAACGATTCCTTGGAATGATAAATTTCTATCGGAATTTCATAAAAAGCGCTAACAACAGAAATTACAGTTGCTAATTAAAGGGAATGTAAAGAACGATGTCACACCTTTAGTGTGGAACGACGAGGCGATATGCGCATTCGAGGCGTGCAAGAACGAATTGGCGACAGCGACCCTACTTGCTTACATTGCCCCTAACGCTCACCTTTGTTTAACAACTGACGCGTCAAGTGAAGCGGTGGGTGCAGTTTTACACGAGCAGGTAAATGGAGCGTTAGAACCTCTCGGTTTTTATTCGAAGAAATTATCCGATGCACAGGTTAAGTACAGCACGTACGACCGCGAGCTTTTAGCAATTTATCAAAGCATCTGCCATTTTCGTTATATATTGGAGGGCAGAAATTTCACCATTTTGACGGATCATAAACCTCTAATTTTCGCGTTCCACCAAAAACAAGATAAGACGACGCCACGAAGAGCACGTCACCTCGACTTTATTAGTCAATTTTCTACAGATATACGCTACCTTCCTGGAAACGAAAATATTGCCGCTGATTTGATGTCACGTTTGAACGTAGTGGACTGCCCGGATTTTAGAGCCCTGGCAAAAGAGCAGAAATTGGACAGCGACTTGGCATCGTATATCGGAGCAGAAAACGCAGCACTCAATATAAAGCAATTCCCTATACCCGATTCGCCGAGCATGTTGTATTGTGACGTATCCCACGAACGAGTTCGTCCAGTGGTGCCAAAGAAATTCCGCCGTCAAATAATATCGAAATTACATGAACTCTCACACCCTGGGCGAAAAGGCACTCAACGGTTGGTGTCTCAGAGGTACGTATGGCCGAATATGATGAGAGATGTCGCGCATTTTGTACGCACATGCTTACCGTGTCAACGCAACAAAACATCCCGACATACTAAGACACCTGTTGGCAGTTACGAACCGGTAGAGAGACGCTTCGACCACATTAATGTGGATATAGTGGGACCGTTGCCCGTATCCAGAAATAACCGATATTGTTTGACTTGCGTCGACAGGTTTTCACGATTCCCAGTGGTCAAGCCCATATCAGATATCACCGCCGAGACGGTTGCACACGCTTTGATAGATGCATGGATATCCATATTCGGTGTACCGCTTTCTATTACAACAGACTTGGGTAGACAGTTTACGTCATCAATATTTGCAGAGCTTACAAAGATACTAGGTGTGCGGCATCTGAAGACCACTGCTTACCACCCTCAGTCGAATGGACTCGTCGAGAGATTCCATCGTACATTGAAGGCAGCAATCAAGTGTTATGATTGTACCGATTGGTCGTTAGCGTTGCCGCTAGTATTGCTCGGTTTGCGTACAACGGTAAAAGAGGATATAGGTGTTAGTCCGGCAGAAATGGTGTTTGGTTCACAGTTGCGTATTCCCGGCGAGTTTTTTCATACCTCTCAAAAAAAAGGTGATGAGTCCGACTTTGCCAAGAATCTACGAAAACACATGTCCGCTTTGAGATCAACGGAGGGCGTTTGTCACGGCACAATAAAAGAATTCGTAAGCCGTGACCTTAGAGAGTGCGAGTTTGTTTTCGTGCGAGTTGACAGAGTAAGAACACCATTGGAGTCCCCATATGAAGGGCCATTTAAGGTTGTGCTGCGTGGGGATAAATTTTTCAGAATCGACATGGGCCAACATTAGGTAAATATTTCATGCGACCGACTTAAGCCTGCTTTCATAGAAAGGAAAAGCGATGATAGGCGAGGAATCGAAAGTCCTAAGCTGGCACCCAACAGAGACAATGATGAGAGGAACCTGAGCCAAGAGAAGGATGAACCAGCGCAAGGGGTTCCACGATCGACGAGATCGGGACGCAAAATACGTCTTCCGGCTAGGTTTTTGGACGTAATCACTAGGAGGGGAGCCCTGAAGTGGCATCACTATTCAGTGGCAACATTCTGCAGTGGCCACTTCTTTAAATGACATTCCAAAAGACACAAGTGGGCAACCTTAAATAAGGTGACGTTTGCTTTTGACAGAAAAGCTTCCTTCTTCCGTTTTGTGCTAATTGGTGTGGTTGGTAAAACTTTCGTACGCATTTCTCATATACCCACATTTTTTCATATTTCATATTTTATATTTTGTACCTAATTAGTTGTTTTAAATTAAAGTAAAAGAATACAATTTTAAATTTGTTGTTTGATTTCATTGAGAGTTGAACAGCAAAAAGTCCATATTCATCTCTTTCTTTGGAATATAAAGTCTTGTTATATAAAGCCATTATTAAACCAATCTGGACATATGGCATTCAGCTATGGAGAACCGCGTGTGCATCTAACATCCAAAAGTTACAAAGAAGACAGTAGAATATTTTACGAACAATAGTCTGCGCCCCCTGGTATATAAGAAATGAGAACATCCACAGAGATTTAGAAACCCCAACGGTTCGGGAGGAAATTGGGAAATATTGTACTAAGTACGTTCACAAGCTGATGATTACAGTTCGAGGGATACATTAGGCTTAAGACAAGTGATACCTTGCGCATAGTTAGAAGAGATATTTAACTTTTTTATCTTTATACGTAGTCTATTTCTTTTATTCCTAAGATTTGAGCACAAGAAACTAGTTATTACAATGGTAATAATTATTTAAGTTTTTTCTTTTTTATATTTAAGATTTGGATACTTATTGTAATTTTCTTATAGAAAGATTCAATAATAAAAAAAAAAAAATTTAAAAAAAATTAGCCAAGTGCCAATCTTTTATGACTATAACATTTAGAGCACCATAAGCGTACCGGATGCAAAACGGTTAATTTAGTTTTATTATTAGGAGTGTAAAAAATTGATTTAAAAAAAAAAGCCAAAAAAAAAAAAATTTCTTACTGTCGACAATTCACAAGGTTGATGCTGCAAAACAGTTAATCTATATAAATATTATTAATTTTCAATTTGGATTTAGAAAAATACACAGCACTGGGGAATAAGTGCGTAGAATAACGAAACTTGTCCGAACAGCTTTTGCGAGTAATAGCGTAGACAGAGGCGACGTTAATTTGCATTAAAATTTTACTAATGTAAATTAAAATTTTATCTTAACAGACAACAGTTTCTGCATTTAGTAAACAGCTGTTTGCATTTAAAATTTATATACGGTAAGGTACTCCCTACAGGAAAAATTAAATTACAAAAACAACCCTATTGTATGCGCTAAATAAAAATGAAATTCAATGCAGATCCGGCATAAACTCGGAATTCTCTATGAATTTTGAGCACAAAAACAATGGCGGCCCAAAATGTGAACAAATATTAACAGCTCAGAAGCTAAAATGAAGAGAGGAAAATATGTACAGCTGTCTTAAATGCTTTACCGTGTATAATTCTGCCATGGCTACTTGTTTGTAAAATAATATTTTCAGTGACACGTTCCGCCACAATTTTAAGAGAATCTGCGTATCTCTTGTAAGCCACGCACTTCTTTTCTTTCCCTTGGAAATCTAATATGTTATAAAATGCGTTGTAATTGTAATATTTCTTTTTTTTTCTAAAAACATCCATTTTACTTTAACAAGTACAAAACAGATTGACAACAACTGTTTGATTTTCGACGTTGTTGCCATATCGAAAAAGCTAAATACAGTATAAATTCAGTTTGATTTCATGCATTTACGCTAAAGTTAATTCACATTAAATGGAGATAATTCACAAGTTAATTTCAATTAAGAGTGTTAATGCAAATTAACGCCGTCGTCTGTCTACGCCATATTGACGCACTTTTTATTGACTTCAAGCATTCGACACGATGGTGTATTGCACAAAATAAAACATTCATAAAGTGCTTTAAAACTACATTACAAACAGATCTTTTCGAAATCTGTTTTATCTTCCACTAGATATATACACGCTGGTGTGCCACAGGAACGTATTCTTGATCCTTTCCTGTACATTTTGTTTGCTGTAGATATACCTTCGAGTCAAATGACTCATACATCAACCTTGGCAGATAATATTGCTTTTCTGACAATTTATAACCACGCAGTAGTAGCAAGCAGACAATTTCAATCACATATAAATCAGTTGGAGAAATCGCTTTCAAAGTAGAAGATAAAAGCAAATGGTTCAAAGAGTGTGTCCATATTACGTTTATTTTGAGAAGAGATAGTTGTCCTCTCATTAAAAAAATGATGTTACAATCACGTGAAATATCTTTGTACTCATTTTCATAGACATTTCACATAGCAGGTAAAATTACTCAACAGCGCAGCTTATAGGAGCACACTCTTTAAGGCGATTTTAAGCCCACATGGCAATATAATTCAGCTGTGGGGAACAGCTTCTGCGTCAAATGTTGCACAATTACAAAGAAAACAGTAAAAAATTTCAAGAATAATCACAGGCGATTACAGAACAAGCTAAATAAGAAAATTAAGAAAGTTAGTAAATACAAAGTACGTGATGAAGGTCATAGTGCATTCCAATTCACTTGATAGAGATGTGCTTGTTTTTGACGGCCACAGGAGAATGAAAAAGATCCACACAGGTTTTTTAGCAATTAAAATTATATTTGTAAACGGTAGATACTCGTACGCTCTCTAAGCATACCGACTCACGTAATAAAAGACTGTGCAAAAACATCTAGTTCGTTATAAAGTTCGTAAACAATTTAAGTTTTATAAAATTGTCCATTTGTCCCCATGGTTCTTAAGAGACTAATTACCCAATGAAAAGTGGTATTTTGTTTGAAATGATATAAAAGTTAAAATTGTGTTGCACTAGTTTTATAAATTGATTAAATATAGAAATTAACAGGAGCTCTTAATATAATCAGTAAAATATTCGTAGCGATTCCTTATTCTTATCTTGCGCCTGTCGTCTAAGGATGACAAGAAAAACTAGATTATTTTTATTTAAAATCCAAAAAATATAAATTTTTTTCGATTTTGTTAGAAAATTTAATAAGAAACCTGATCTCAGCTTTTATTTCTAAAAAAATATGAAATACGGAAAGAAAGACCAATTAACAAACATTAAATGAAGCAGATACACACTCCTATATTGTATTGATCCGACACTACACAGTGGCTCGTTTTGCCTTTTTTCGTTGCAAAGATCACAACTTTTGAACTAATGAAGATATGTATTTAAAAAATTTTAAAAGGTGTTAAAAGAAAACATTTTTAACCTTGAAACAGTGTATCACGTAAGTTCCCACAGCAACAGGTTGCCCTAAAAATCGCAGTCAAATTGAAAAAATATTTTGGTTTTAATTTTTATATGCTTAGTTTATATCAGGTTTTTTTATTTGTATCAAGGAATCATATTTTTGAAATATTTTTAACACTAAAAACTTAGCTAAAAAAATTTTTTTTAGTTTTTATACAAAACTGTCTTTTTTTTTGCTTTCGATGACAGTAAAATATTCTCATTATTCTATTAGTTAATTCTTTACAAAATATTCATCCACATTGGGAGCGATCTCTATTTCTGTACTTCTGCGGTTCTTCTGGGAGCTCTCCAATTGGTAAGCACTGATATTCAATTAAATTTTTTCCATGAACCAAAATTTTGTGTACTGTGGGGGTAAGTTTTTTAGGATACATTTAGGTTAAAAGTTAGGCGCTTTTTGAAGCGTATTCTTCAAATTTTGATTTATAAATCTTTTCTTTACAACTTAGTACATTTAGAATAACAGCGAACGTTTTTATTATTCTAACTTCGACACCAATAATTTGAGCAGTCACCTCATCATTATCAAAATTAATCTGCCCGTATTACCATCATTTGTACTTCTACACTGAAAGAATTTTGTTTATACATCCAATGAATTCTTTAACTAATCCAATGAAAAAGTCATTATTTTTCAATCAATGACATGCTCCCTTAGATCAACGAATCAAGTTTCATTGAAATTATTTTAATGAAAACTTTCATAAAATGTATGAAATTTGTTCATTATATTTATATTTATGTGAATTTTAAAAATGTCTTATAACTGCATATGTCGCGTTCAACCCCCAGTTAGGAACAAAAAAAAATTTTTTTATTTTTTATTAAAAATTTTTGAACGCACCATACTCATTTTGATAAATTTACTTTTTGTTTGAATTATTTTCAAAGTTTATTTCACTCAGCCAAAATTCGAACTTGGGACACATGCAATTAAGAAGCTTTAACTCGCCCCTCAACCACTTCATTACCACATTACCTAATGAATTTTTTTATGAAACTGTGAAATCTAATGAAACAATTCGAATGAAACTTCTTCATTCTTACAATGAAATTATGAAATAATTAATAAAATATGTTATTAAGCTAATGAAATATTTTTAATGAAATCGCTTCATTGGATTTATGAATCATAATTCTTTCAGTGTATATCCATACTCTGGTTAGTCTAATTTGAGTCCAAGTTTTTTAAAAATTCCTTTTGTATGATTTGTTTTCTTATATTCTGCTTTTAATTTGATATTGCATTCTCGCCAAAGGTTTCTTCTCCCCGTGGTATTATATATGCCAGCTTCAAAATGAACTTCATGCACCTTATTCTAGCATGTAATACTGAAGCATTCAAATTTTTAAAGTCTTTCTGTGCCCTTTTACATATAGAACATTTTAAAGTTGACGAGATGTTCGTAATTTTATTCAAAACTTTACCATCAATCATTGTAAGAAAAAATTCATAGCTGACAATAACAAATTTTGCATTATTTATTTAAAAAATAGAAGGATTAAGTTTACCAATTTGAGTGAAGTTATACCTCTGCTGACACTTCAGTTATCTCTAACACAATCAGAATTGATTTTTTTTTGCAATAGTAATTTTACGGTATGAAGGAAGTACATTAAAGTTATGATGCTTTAAAAACTTTTGTAAAATAGAATATTTTTGCTTTCACAACCCCAAACCCATAAATAAAGCTAAGGCCTCTTCTAAAGTATACTTGGTAGGAAAAGCGTTTTATGTCGCAAGTAGGTTGGCTTCCGTGGCGGCATAATGGCCTTCAATTAGAGTCGGGAGACTCCATTTGAACCACCAAGTCGCAAAGATTATGTAGCCGTAAAGTTACCTAGATCCACCCCGTGACATTTAGATATATGAGAAGGTCTGCTTACCTTACTCCCGATATCTCAGGTAGTCTGGCCATCAGATGTGCACCGGGAAATCTATGTCTCGAAGCCATAAAAGCTGGGCAGTCGTAGAGAAGGTGAAAGACTGTCTCCTTACTCCCGAGTGACCGGCAGCTGCGGCAGCTTTCGTTGAAGGGCAGTCCCAGCCTGCTACCGTGCTTGCCGATTGTCCAGTGACCAGTTATACAGCCACCAGTGTGGAAATGTCACTTCTATTTCTGCTCATTAGCTAAACAGAGCGTTTACCATCATAGCGGAGTCATAATTGACGCGCAACTTTACACGTTTCTAGACTGCACCATCTGGTATCCGCCTTTTCCCGGTAGTGATCAAAAATACCACTCCTGATACTACTAATCGATATCGGGACTGTCAATGACATAGAAGCCTCCATGTTAGAGCCAGCTTTAGCCAATTCATACGCCTGCTCATTATCAATAAAACTGCTGTGTGCAGGAATCCATACCAAAGATACATCAGCCTGACTTCCTAGATTGGATAACACAGCCTTACTTTGGCCCACTAGAGCATAGGATATAACATTCGATTGAAGTGCCACTAGAGCTGCTTGGCTATCTACAAAGATGACTATAGCTCGCCTGATGCTCCTATCGTATAGAGACTCGCATGCTTTCTTGATGGCCAGTATCTCCGCTTGGAAAACACTAGACCCATTCGGAAGTCGGAATGAGAGTGGCATTTCAAATTTCCTGCAGTACACTCCAAAGCCCAAACCGCAGATCATCTTAGATCCGTATACTTTAGTGTCATACATATGTTCCCCTTTTCCACTTCCGCCTGGAAGGAAAGATCTTCTTGAAAAACCGTCGATGGTATACTCTCTTTTATCCTGTTCAGCCGTACTGGACTTGCAATCGACACTGCCTTTGTGATATCTGAATGAATGAAGTTTAATTTTCAGATCCTCCTTTTCTTCTTCCTTTTTGAAAATATTTATAATTTGTTTAACTACCAACACAAAGACTCACAAGTCATCTGATCTTCAGAATAACGTAAACAATTCTGAATTTTTTTAAGGACATCACAGCTCTTTTAAAAATAATTACTCTGTGTGAAAAATTGCATAATTAAAATTGTATAATAATACTTTCGCCTATATCAAACACAATTTAAATAATTACTTTAAATAATTTACTTTTTATCATATTTATTTGTGACTTAACACGACTTGTCGCTGCCCTTGCTTTCTAAATAATAAACATAAGACAAAAAATGTCGATAAGCCAAAATTACTACCAGGTAATCTTGTTGTTGACTTTTGTCCTATTTCTTTGATTGTTTTTGGGAAAAGCAGTCAGGTACTCCGTAGAACAAAAAGTAATACCATATATGCACTAATCTACCCATCTGGGGTCAGAGGTTTGATTCCTGCCTACACCTTGGGTGTTTTCTGCAGACAAACCAAAAAACTTCCCGAATTCATATTCTTTTGAAAAAAATTAAGGACTGTAGTTATTTAATAATAATTATTTTATTTATTACTGAAAAAATTGTTAGTAGTATTGATATTTGATAGAAAGTATTTATGCCCTTTGTAAGCGTGACGCAATTTTTGTGCACCCATTTTGTAGTGTCAGAAGTTTCTATTAAATGCTTTTTAAATCTTGGTGAAATTTACCTATAAGTACAATACTACGTATGTAAGGATAATGAATTCCCTTATTCAAGCTTCTGCTTTTGCCGAATCGTTGTTTTATTAGATTGAACTTTGTTAAAACGTCAAATGTCGTTTCTTTGTTAAACAGGTAAACAGATAATATTAAATTTTTGTATTAATAAAATTTATTAAATTCAACTTTGTTAAACAGAGAAACTCAATTTTGTTTTTATTGGTGTCATTTCCGGAAAATAAGAGGACTTATACGTATATAACTAGGTTTAAATGACGAGGTTGTGACAGCCAAATTTACTTAAATTAGTTACTGTATGAAACGATAAAACTGTGTATGTAATACTTCCCGTACCTTCGCGTAACTTTTTTAGTTCTACTCTATTTAATTTCCAAAAACAACTCAAATAAAGGGTGTCGGAAAACCACGGCCACTAACGAAAAAAAAAAAACTAAATATATTTTTTAAACAGATTAAAAAACAAACAAACACTTTTTTTAGTAAATTCAAAAAGTAACAATCGGTAGTAAACTTTACCAAAATTTTTTTTAAGTCTAAATTTTTTGTCGAAAATTGAACTTTTTTTTCTACAGTCTAAAAGAGTAACAACTTAAAGCGGTTCTAAAGCTCATAATTAATTTTCATCCGATTTAAGAGCGGGTGCTTGATTCTTGATCAGTAAGTTGTTTTTTGCAATATGCAATAATGCATTTTCCAACGGGTTTTTGGAAAATGCGACGCTGCACACCGTGCGTAATTGTAGGTCTTCTTTTTTTTAGCTGAATCAGAAAGCGGCTTTCTCCATATCATAAGTTAAGAAAACATCGAATTTTTACTCATGAGTGAAAATTACACATTCTCAGAAATTTGGATCGGTCAAATGTTCTTTTTGTAGTTAAATCATAGTTCATAGTTCCCAATATTAACCGCACTACCAAATGTTTTTTCTGAAAATGTGAAAATGGAAATATGGGGGTGTATGTCCGCAAATAGTGTTGGTCACTAAATGTTTATAAATGGAACAATTAGTGCATCTATTTCGATATTACAAGTGAGGAATTTCCTCCATGCGTCCAAAAACTCCCTCGAAAAAGGAGTTACATATGTATGCACTATAAAGATCCCGAGTATTTTTCTCTATTGGTAAGCGAGTAGCTGCTATATAACGTGCTATAAAAGTTGGAGCATCATCCTAAATATCTTGACCGGAACTGTGTTAAACACTCGTGACCATATTTTAGGATACAGGTACAAAACGAAAATCTGTCAGCAGTTAAACTCAGTGTTGAAGGAAAAAATGGGGCAAGATGCATTAGAATTTTTTATAAAACTTGTGAATTCCATGCCTAATAGATTAAAGTAGGTGGTAAAGCTAAAAGGTGTACCCACTTAGGACTAAAAAACTAATTGTGCACTATTTTTCTACACCATATTTTATAGAGGGTTCTTATTTATGTGAATATATAAATAAATTGTCCAAAAATTAAAATTGCATTATAATTATGCAGTTTTTACAGCAAAGCATGAAAGTATTATAATAAAATATAATGAAAAACCCCAAAAAAATACAACAAAGTTGTTGTAGATATTGATGAATATCGGTATTCGCAAGCGCGAGCGCTGGCCGTTATCAACATATAAAATTCATTTTTTTGTAGGTTTGTTTGAACTTTTTTTTCTCTTGTAATTTATAATTATATAATGTAGAAGCTGGAGGAAAATATCGATTTATAAATAAATAATTATAATCAGACAGCAAGCTTAAAAAACTAGCCGTTCTAATATAAAATTTATTTTTATTCGAATTTATATTTTTTCGTTACAATTAACGGTAATTGAACATGTAGAAAAAAAAGAATTTTATACAAAAATATATAAGAACTTGTGAATTTGGTTAATTTTTTTAGTGTGTAGACTATGAAATCGTGTTTTGCATAAAATGACGCGTTAAACTTTGATAATTGAAGAAATAATGGCTATAATGGAAATAGATGATGAGACGGATGATGATCCTTCGTGCATATATAGTAGACATAATCAATGAACTTACATATTAGGAGTATAAAGACAGAAATTAAATTTTCCTAAATGATAACTTATAAATCTAAAAAGATTATTCATTCCAATATATATTTATATATAAGTTCGTTTTGAATTTAGTAAGAAGCTTTGCAAAGAGTTGCTGGAAACTTTGAAATTTATAAGCGTAATCAGGAGGAGCTATTGCAAGATATGGAATTTTCTGAGCAATCATCAACATCTACAGAAGCCATACGGAAAATAAAGCTTCTAAAAATAACGGATAGCCCTTGAGTGACACTTACAGAAACAAAGTGTGATACGTCAGAAAACTTTCAATATATTTTACAAAGAAATACAGATGAATTACCGGATATTCTATGGAAACAGTTTTAAAAAAACAAAAGAACTTCTACTAACACAGATAGTTGAGAGGTTTTTATAACTAGAAAATATTTTATATGAATCAAATAACTGTACCATAAAAACTTATCGATATTTCATAGAACAATAATTTTATTATTATTATTATTATTTAATATTAGAAATTAATTCTACGATAAATTTTTTTTAGCGAGCACTAGTAACTTTGACCATCGGCTCCCAGGATCTAAGTAAGAATCAGAGATGTACATGAATCCGATTCAAATGCCTTTTTTTATTTTTTGAAAATGTGTATTGAATCGCCACTAAACATAAACTAAATGAATGGTGTCATAGCAAAATTCACCATATCAAGTAGTTTGTTATAAAATGCATGTCATGCTTGCATTTTCTATAAGCAGTTACCATTAACAAAAGTAACGAATCAATTAATAATATTAAAGCTTTTTAAATAAAGCTTATCAAAGCTGTTTATGTAAAGGCTTTTAAGTAATAATATTTTGGACTGTATTTAGTTGTATGTACTATAAATAATAATAGGGCTATCTTACAGAAAAAATATTTTAAACAAATTTCAGATATTAAGAGAAAAAATAAGGCAGCTCATGAATATTAATTCACGAGCTCTACGTCTTTTCTATAAAAAAGTTAAATAGTTACTTTTATTCTTTGGCTAAATTACGCTATTCGTCATATAGCATCTTCAAAAAATTTTATAAATATAAAAAATTCAAAATTTTGATTTTGCTTTGTCTATTTTTTGTTAATCGAAAAACACCATTCTTAATATTTTTATTATTTCGGACTTCATTTTATCAAGATAAAACTAATGATGTTTCTTAAATCACACGCGAAAACTTATTTAAAACAAATTAATGCACTGATATTTTACTATACGTTCAACTTATAATTAAACTTTTATGAATACTTTGAATAAAAATAAAAAGTAGTAATAATTTTTGATGTGTTACTGCTAACGGCATATTTAAAAGAGAGTGAATAAAAGGCAAGCAGTTGTGAGAAGCAAACACTGCAAGCAATATTATTAGCACATGTTGATGATTGAAAACTCAACAAAAGCAATGAGTAGATTCATATAAGAAAAAAGGGAATCAACTCCTGTACATCTCTGGTAGGAATCGAATCTGCGACCCCCAGATTGATAGGTTAGCACGCTATCCATCAGTCTTAGGCTTTTTTATATTATCAGGCTTTAATGCTTTACCATAAATTGAAGACTATTAGTCAAATGATTTATATCTGGACAACCAACCAAGAATCAATTTCGAACATATTCCTATTGAACAGAAACATGGTAATCCTAAACATTGCTGATTGAAAACCTGAGGAAAGATAATATAATGGATATGAAAAAGTGTAAACTATTTTTACATCGTGTCTTTAGACGTACCATCAAAAATATTTTTTCATTATATACAAAAACATAATCATTTTCTTATAAACATATTCAATAAAATCGTATGAAACCTGTATTAAAGTGTATTTTATGTATGTACATACTCGTATATAAAAGAAAATTGTTTAAAGTTTTTAAAGAAAAAAGTAATAGCGCAACGGCTAATGTTCGTGCTTGCGAACACCGGTTTCTGATGATCTGAGTAGAGTTAGATAAATTTTGACAACAGATTTGAATTCACGACCTTCAAATTAGATAAAAACTCGAATTTCATTGACCTCTAATTTTTTTTTTTTTTTTTTTTTTTTTTTTTGGTAAAGTTCAATTAAAATATTGAAATTATAACTTTGTGCTTTTGCATTTCCAACAAATATCTGTGCTTTTTTTATAACTTCTGATGCCGGTTTCCTATATGTTAAATACATATTGTTTTTCAATGAGAACTTGACATATTTACGTATAAAGAATAAAAAACACTTGAACTTGAAACCGATTAAAAAATTTTAATAGTTTTCAGCCAAAGAAAAGTCATATGGTACACTCTAGCAATGTTCAGCTTCTTTAAAAAGACAACCATAAATAATTTTTAATATGTAATGGCTGATATTATTGCTATTAATTTATTTTTGATTTTTTAATTTATATATATATGTACATACTATGCATATAAAGCTATAAGAGTTGGTAAAGTCTAAATTTGTCAATTTATGAAATAAATAATTTTATGCAATTTATTTAATTATATTAGCGATTTGCAAATAATCGCGTTAGACAAATTTAACCCTTAAATTTTTCTTGCAAAAAATCTGAAAGTTGCAGTCGTGCTCTTTGGTTTCTTATAAATTCTGCAACGTTTAAACAACTTACAACAAAGAGACTAAATTTTCGATACAAATTTTTTAATTAACTAAATCCATAGATGTTTGAAATAATTGTTAAAGTTTTTAAAAAGCTTACTAAAGTGCAAAGCAAGGGTTGTAAATATACGTGGGTATATAATTACATATTTATTTATTTTGATGTATTTTATAAATCAGAATTAAAATTTTTTTTATTTTTTTTTTTAAACATGTCCCTTATTTATATAATCGTGCATGGCCGTAATTATTTTAAATATATTTACTAGAATATTAACTGAATTTATAACGATTTGTTTTGGTTATACATTTTTATTGATTGAACTTTTAGTTTTAGTTTTGATTAATAGTGGTCATTTTAAATAATCGTTTATGATTTAATTATTTTAATTTATTTTGCTATTAACTGTTTTATCTTACCTACATACATACATATGTACTCATTTTTTATCAAATAATCGACTTTATGTAAATATACAAATATACAATCAAACACACCCACACGCATGCACAAACAAACACACTTACATTTTAGCTACACAACTGACGTCCTTCGCTTCATTTTTTTTTATTTTACTTTTCATTAATATTGAAGGCCTTTAACATTTGCTGTTTTAGTAGTTGTACTTGTAAAAAACCATTTTAATTAACTTTTTTTTGAATTTCTTTTTTTCTATGTGGGTATTTTATATATTTATTTGTTTTACCTAAATAGGATATTATTAATATTATAATTATAATTTTTATTATTATTATTACTTGAAGAATAATACAAACACCACAACAACAAGTAGTATTACAACTGGGTATTCTTTTTTCTATATGTTAAATGCTCTCAAAATCTCTTTGCAATTGCTATTTGTGCTACACACATGTGTATATGTATGCTCTATTTGCCATTGAAAGTTACCCTCATATTGTACTGGAAATTTTGAGAACATCTGACAAAATTTATGAGCATGTGTATTACAAGGAGTTGCCAACTTAAAAATAAAATTGTTATATTTTGTAACCGTTGTCTCATTATAGAACACGTCGATAGTGTTTGACGGACAATCACTAAGCAACCAGAGATAAAACTTTTGAGGTTAGAATTTTGAAAAACTCAGCTTTTTATTTTGAGTTTGTATAAAAGAGACAGAAATAGTGTTTTAATATTACGAATAAGAGAAAATAAGCAAAATGAAAAATTTTTTGTTTTAAAAAACATTAATTAAAAAGTTATTTCCGTAATGAAAATGCACATGCCGGAGATTCTTATATATACGTTTATTGTTATGAAGTATGGAATTTAATGTAAAAGTGATGACAAACACAAATTTTCATGTTTTAAAATTCATGTTTACAAAATGTAAATAATGAAAGTGTAAATTTTTTAGAAATTCCCGAGCAAAACAAAATAAAAATTTTGAGTTCGTGCAAAAAAGGCAGAAAGAAAATGTATACTATATCTGCACTCTAACACCTCTGGTTGCTCGGTGGGACAATTGCGAATCACTTCTATATTATAATTTACACATGTTGTAAACACAAGTGGGACGAACGACGAATTATTCATTGCGATTATTCGTCGTTGAAAATAAAACAAATTTGTGTATATGAAAATGCTTACAATCAGTGCGTTGAACGAAATTCGTCGTGCGTAACGAACAGTACCATGGGTTTATATCTATTTCAAACGTTGACGACTGACTAATAAATTGTCGTAGAGTAGCCGTATTTTTTTATTATTTTAGTAAATAAATAAACAAAAGGATGGTAACAAAAACAAAATTGAAAACAAATACTGCAGTGCGAAATACGTACCCGGCCTTACGAACAACAAACATATTATAAACACATTAAACAAAAATAAAATAACATTAAGTTATAAACCAAATACAACATTAAACTCTATTTTCACAAGAACAAAAACACCAATACAAAAATTACAACAAAGCGATGTCATATATGAAATACCTTGTAAAGGCGATGATAAAAACAACTGTGATTTAGTATATATCGGAACTAGAAAAAAAAATCTAAAGACAAGAATAAAAGAACACAAAACAAACATAATAAAAAAGAAAACACTGCATTATTACAACACACAATACAAAATAAACATCAACCTGATTTTGATAATGTCAGAATTTTTGACAAAATAAGTAACGAAAGAAAACGGTTTACAACGTAAAGTTTAAGAATACAACAAAAAATCAGAAAAACAATGAAAAAAAGAGAAGACACTGAAAATTTAAGTTCAAGTTACAAATTGGCAATTTTATAACATAACTACGCAGACGAATTTGGTAAAAGCAACTTTATTAATTGATAAATTTACAGATTATACTAATATATATTTTATATTATAAAACAATAACATCAATGTAATACACATACATACTTCATATTGTAAGTAAAATGTTTTTTCTTTATGTAATAATTTCTATTTGGAATTTAAAAGTTTAACAAAATATTAATCTTTATTTGTGCTTAATTCCAGAAATTGTGTTGGTTTTAAAATTTATTCTTTTACTCATGATATTCTCATGAGTTATTTATTCAGTACAATAAGTACTGAAGGGGAGAGCATACCTATATGGACCATTTCATCAGACGCTACTCTGAATCCTCAGTAGGTTACTCCCAACGTTTCTTGCAAACATTAGAACCTTTATATTGTTAAAGCAATTGACTAAATAAATTTATTTATTTATTCAGTTCAATGCTTACTGAGTTTTTTGTTTGAATATTTGAATCTTTTTGTAACTATTGATTAATAATTCTTATTTAGTCAATTGCTTTTACAATATAAAGGTTCTAATGTTTGCAAGAAACGTTGGGAGTAACCTACTGAGGATTCAGAGTAGCGTCTGATGAAATGGTCCACATAGGTATGCTCTCCCCTTCAG
The DNA here is from genome assembly GCA_947397855.1 of Thelaira solivaga. Lineage (NCBI taxonomy): Eukaryota > Metazoa > Arthropoda > Insecta > Diptera > Tachinidae > Thelaira > Thelaira solivaga. Next base: position 18,116,072 of record OX377615.1, on the reverse strand, counting down.
TACTTATTGTACTGAATAAATAACTCATGAGAATATCATGAGTAAAAGAATAAATTTTAAAACCAACACAATTTCTGGAATTAAGCACAAATAAAGAATAATATTTTGTTAAACTTTTAAATTCCAAATAGAAATTATTACATATACAAATACAAGTGCTCATTGTAGAAAAACCCTATGTTTTTCTTATTATTTTTTATAATTTTTTGTTTTTGTTTTTCATATACTCTTTAATTACATTCAGTAATACCCACCTGGCATTCAAATGTAAAAGAGAAGAGAAGAATCAAAATAGAATATATAGTTTTCAATATTAAAATGTTGGTTGGGAAATTTATTTATTTATTCAGTTCAATGCTTACTGAGTTTTTTGTTTGAATATTTGAATCTTTTTGTAACTATTGATTAATAATTCTTATTTAGTCAATTGCTTTTACAATATAAAAGTTCTAATGTTTGCAAGAAACGTTGGGAGTAACCTACTGAGGATTCAGAGTAGCGTCTGATGAAATGGTCCATATAGGTATGCTCTCCCCTTCAGTACTTATTGTACTGAATAAATAACTCATGAGAATATCATGAGTAAAAGAATAAATTTTAAAACCAACACAATTTCTGGAATTAAGCACAAATAAAGATTAATATTTTGTTAAACTTTTAAATTCCAAATAGAAATTATTACATATACAAATACAAGTGCTCATTGTAGAAAAACCCTATGTTTTTCTTATTATTTTTTATAATTTTTTGTTTTTGTTTTTCATATACTCTTTAATTACATTCAGTAATACCCACCTGGCATTCAAATGTAAAAGAGAAGAGAAGAATAAAAATAGAATATGTAGTTTTCAATATTAAAATGTTGGTTGGGAAATTTATTTATTTATTCAGTTCAATGCTTACTGAGTTTTTTGTTTGAATATTTGAATCTTTTTGTAACTATTGATTAATAATTCTTATTTAGTCAATTGCTTTTACAACATAAAGGTTCTAATGTTTGCAAGAAACGTTGGGAGTAACCTACTGAGGATTCAGAGTAGCGTCTGATGAAATGGTCCATATAGGTATGCTCTCCCCTTCAGTACTTATTGTACTGAATAAATAACTCATGAGAATATCATGAGTAAAAGAATAAATTTTAAAGCCAACACAATTTCTGGAATTAAGCACAAATAAAGATTAATATTTTGTTAAACTTTTAAATTCCAAATAGAAATTATTACATATACAAATACAAGTGCTCATTGTAAAAAAAACCCTATGTTTTTCTTATTATTTTTTATAATTTTTTGTTTTTGTTTTTCATATACTCTTTAATTACATTCAGTAATACCCACCTGGCATTCAAATGTAAAAGAGAAGAGAAGAATCAAAATAGAATATATAGTTTTCAATATTAAAATGTTGGTTGGGAAATTTATTTATTTATTCAGTTCAATGCTTACTGAGTTTTTTGTTTGAATATTTGAATCTTTTTGTAACTATTGATTAATAATTCTTATTTAGTCAATTGCTTTTACAATATAAAAGTTCTAATGTTTGCAAGAAACGTTGGGAGTAACCTACTGAGGATTCAGAGTAGCGTCTGATGAAATGGTCCATATAGGTATGCTCTCCCCTTCAGTACTTATTGTACTGAATAAATAACTCATGAGAATATCATGTGTAAAAGAATAAATTTTAAAACCAACACAATTTCTGGAATTAAGCACAAATAAAGAATAATATTTTGTTAAACTTTTAAATTCCAAATAGAAATTATTACATATACAAATACAAGTGCTCATTGTAGAAAAACCCTATGTTTTTCTTATTATTTTTTATAATTTTTTGTTTTTGTTTTTCATATACTCTTTAATTACATTCAGTAATACCCACCTGGCATTCAAATGTAAAAGAGAAGAGAAGAATCAAAATAGAATATATAGTTTTCAATATTAAAATGTTGGTTGGGAAATTTATTTATTTATTCAGTTCAATGCTTACTGAGTTTTTTGTTTGAATATTTGAATCTTTTTGTAACTATTGATTAATAATTCTTATTTAGTCAATTGCTTTTACAATATAAAGGTTCTAATGTTTGCAAGAAACGTTGGGAGTAACCTACTGAGGATTCAGAGTAGCGTCTGATGAAATGGTCCATATAGGTATGCTCTCCCCTTCAGTACTTATTGTACTGAATAAATAACTCATAAGAATATCATGAGTAAAAGAGTAAATTTTAAAACCAACACAATTTCTGGAATTAAGCACAAATAAAGATTAATATTTTGTTTTTTCTTTATATAAAAAAATTAATTTTTGAATATTCTCATATTTTTCACGCTCTATTTAATTAGTTCTTTTTTTTTATTTTGTCGTATACCTATCAATATTTTTACCGTACAAATTAATTTTTATTGCAGTTATGTATGTATGAAATATTTTATTTATTTTTATTTTATTCAATTTAACAAATCGATATTATTTTTAATGAAAATGTAAAAATATTGATTTTAACCCCAGACACTGGTTTGGTGGAGCGATCACTTTCGGAGAAATCCCTTTCCCCTCATCAGCACCATCTGTGTCACCAACTATGGGATGCTATGTATTGTTAACGTTGAGTATTTAATTCAAGTATCAACAGAAATAGAATACGAGAATTTTTTAACTCTCATCACAATACACAGTTTTAATTAAATTCAATCTTTATAGTGTTACCACCGATGCATTTTAATTTTTTTCAATATCATAAGTGTTGCCAATAATTGAATAATTTTTTGTACTATCATATAATTACAACAAAAAATTTTACATTTGTACTAATCGACATAAAATTGGAACGGCTAGCTTATTATTTATTTATTATATACAATATAAAAATCAAATGTCATTCGTTTGTAATTGCATCACGTGAGAACGGCTGAACCGATTTGGCTAATTTTTTTTGGTATATGTTCGTCATAAGTTAACTTGGTATTTATGGGAAAAAATTTACCACGCCCATTGTTTAAGTATATCTAAAATCGGAGAACGACTGGACCGATTTGGTTTATTTTTCGTCATAACTTAACTTTGGCCTATTTTACGCCCAATTTGTAAATTCATGTATCTAAATCGGAAAACGGCTGGATCTATTTAGAAAATTTTTTTTTAATGTTTATACTAAAAAAAATTATTCACAACCTGCATCGATTTGGGAAATTTTTTTTTAATGTTTATACTAAACAAAATTTAAATTCATATACAAAAAATAAATGTGTCGTTTTTATTTAATTCGTTATGGAATTAAAGAAGTTTAAAACTTAAACAGTTGCAAAATTAATTAGTGTTTGTATGTAATCTTCACGAGTAAATAACAATAAATAGGAATTATTTATTTTTTTATCCTCTTTTGTTTGGTTCATTATACACCCAAGGTTTTATTTTATTTACATTTAAAATTCAAATTGAAATTATTTGTATATATTTATTAACTGCTTATTGTAAAATTGTGAACAAAATTAATTGGTTGACGAAAAATAATAATAAATATTTAATAAGTTCAGTGAATAATTGCTTACTAAAAACTTTACCGTTAATATGGTAAGTTTTTAATCGATACACTAAAAATAAAATAAGTTGAGTGATTATAATTGTAAGTAAAAAATTAAGTGATTCCGAAAAGATTCCATTATAAGTATATTGAACCGTTTTATCTCAAACAAATTTAAAGTCTAATCTATTGGCTTTTGAAGTTTTAAGGTAAAAACAGAATAAATTCTGATAATTGTAATGCCGCCAATAAGAATGAACAATTTAGGTCGCAGGAATCGTAATGCTTTAAATCAAATACATTATCGATCTACTTAAAATGCGGGGCAACTGCAAGAGTACAATGAAATATAGCGGAATCTATTATCACAAAGACATTTAGAATATACAGAAAAAGAGAGACAATATACAAACGAAAGAGATATGCATCGAATGAGAGGCAATCGATTAGTAGAGCCCATTGGAGCAAGAATAAATGCAAATATTCGTGCAAAAAGGCTAACAAATGTTACATTAAATACTTATCGAGCTGTATTCAATTACAATAGAGCAACTGATTACAGTGCCGATCATTCTGTTGCTATTGGAACAATGAGCGTTGTGTGCTGGCATTGTAAAGCATTGAAGTATGCAAATGAACCTCCTGTATTGTGTTGAGCAAGTGGTAAAGTAAAATTGCCACTACTGATTTCACCACCTGAGCCACTGCGCTCATTAGTTCCTGGAACGGAAACAGATTCTAACCAATATTCAGAACTATAACAATTGTTTCCAAATGACATCATTTGGTGCAACAAATGTGGTTCGGGATAATTTCATGACCACTTTCAAGGTAGCTACAATATAATCACTTACAGTAATTACTTTTTTATATAAATTAAATATTACAGATTCAAAGACAAATGTATCATAGAGCAGGTTCACTTTTGCCACTTCCGAATACAGACTATAAATTTCTGCAGATTTACTTTACCACAAGAAGTAGATCACCGTAGTGCGAACAATAGTTCAGTACGAATACCAATTGTTGAACAACCGCAAACTTTTTTCCATCAACACAATCAATTGGTTACATTGTTCAAAGTCGCACTCGACCGCCTGGCCTCTGATAATCATAAAATTGTTATCAGAGCCGATAAGACACCTGTAGGAGAACACCCAAGACGGTTTAATACACCAACAATTGATGATGTCGCTATTGTCGTCACTGGTGAAAACTTGCAACTCCGCGATATCGGCGAAATAATCAATTGAAGCGAATTAATGCCAATGCATATTCAATTTTGCTATCATAAACAAAAGGGATAAAATTTCATCGTCATTAATCAGGAAAGAGCTAATAAAATTAACAAGCAAAACATCTTTCCTTGAATATAATTTCAATTATAAGAAAATACTAAAACTGAACAAGGGTTACCAGAACTAATCATGTAAATTATTGATAATCCTTAATATAGATAAAGATATTTCTGTTTCATTACTAGAACATAGAGATTTCTAAATACATATTTATCAGTATAAGAACAAACCATTGCAAGTAGAATAATTAGTATAAATATATGTTAAGTTACATTTTGTAATCAGTCTTAAGAATATTGTTTCCGTGATGAGGAAAAGACGTGTTTTTAGTTAGGAATTCAATACTTTTTATTTATATTATAATTATACAACTTCAAGCGGATGCTCACAACCAACTTGTACGTTCACTCTCACCCAAAGAAAACTCATGTCAAAAGTTGGCAAAGAAAGAAAAAGGTTGCCACAGGTTCCTACCATCCAAGGGCGTATGTACACCGAATTCAATTTTAGCACTTGGATAGCAAAAACATACCGGCCCCCTTGCACCATATGTGCAATAAATGTGAAGAGGAAAAGAAAATAAATATAGAAGAAGAGAGAGAAACAAAAATATTCAGTAACCAGCTAAGCATCGGTCCTTAATCTTCATTCACCTTCTCTGCTATCGGCACCTCCCCAAACACGCACCAGCCAAAAATGGTGTTCTGCACTGAAATTCCTGGTTTGGTTTGCTCAGGAGTCCCAAGAAACAGTTTACTTGCCACATTGCGTCCCAAAACGATGCCACATGGGAGATTTCTATAAAATTGTCGGTCTGCTAGTTCCAGATGAAAATATGCTTCTACTATTGGCTTATACTGGATATTCCAGCTAGGGCTGAAGGGCGCAGGGCCAAAGCGGGAATTCCTGTGTCAATGTACGTGATGGATTGTGTACAGACGGGAGGTTATAAAAGAAGCTACCACCCTCATTGGGATTTAAAAGCACACGAACTCGACGTTGCTGCCCTGAGCCGTCAGATGCTGAGACCTTCACTACCGCGGTCATGTGCAACCATAATTTTTGTCGGGTGTCCATTGGGTGGACTAGAGTGTGATGGTTCAATCCGCAACGAACACACATCAACGCTTGGGCACTTAGATTGTACGTGGGACATTCCGAAGCAATTTTCACATACCTGGTGGGTCTTCAATATGGTGAATTTGTCGCTAGGTTCCATTACCAAAAATCGTGTACAACGTCTTAGCGAATGACGGGTATGGCAGAGGGGGCATTTATAATTATCATTGTAATCCATTTCTGTGATAAAAGTGAGAGATAAATTAGTAGGCTGATTGATATACGAGTAGATAGAGACAAAGATTTGATAAGGAAAGACGTCAATAGGGAAATGTCTCTGTTCAAGGGGATAATTAAAGCACACTCTGGGGTAATTTAACTAATTTATGGATAGGTCGGGTAATAAACCCATTAACCGTTTTAAGGTCAACCACTCTGACCCGTCGATCAGTGCCATAGTAGACTTTAAGAACGCGACCCAGCCGCCATTCAGTGGGGCATACGGGCTCATGGCGAATTACGACTAAGTCATCTACCTTAACGTCTTCTTATGGCTCTTGCCACTTATTCCGCTTATGCAACTCTTTCAGATATTCAGTTTTCTACCTACGTCAGAAGTCTTGCTGCACGATTTTAAGTCGTCGCCATCGATGCAACAGGGAAGTAGTCGAAGGAACCTCTTCAAGCTCAGCCGGGGTTAACAGAGAGGAGCCAATCAAAAAATGAGCAGGGGTCAAAGGAACAAGGTCCTGTGGGTCCTCAGACAAAGGAGTTAATGGTCGGGAGTTCATGCATGCTTCAATTGACGCAAGAATGGTATCAAATTCTTCAAAAGTGCATTTTACCTGCCCAGCAATCTTTCTCAGATGAACCTTACGGCTTTTGACGCCCTAGGCGATATGAAGCTGTCCAAGCCAAAGGACACCATGTAGAACGATGGGCCTAAAGGTTAATCTGCAGCACTCCAAAAGTGCTACAGACAATCTCTAGGTCCTCATAGCTGAAGAGGACCTGGACATCTGTTTGGTCCAGGAACCCTGGGTCATTGACTCAGAGGTAAAAGGGTTCTCAGCTACCACGTACAGTGTTCTGTACGTTAAGAACAAGGGTAAGCCAAGGTCCTGTCTTATTGCCAGAAAGCATTTGAACATTTTTCTCATCCCACAGCTTAGTATAGCGGATCTTTCAGTTGATGCTGGTATCGTCCTTGGATGCGATGTGAACGCTAGACACTCCATCTAGGGGAGTAGGGAGATTAATGATAGAGGTGAGTGCGTCCTTGATTTTCTTAATTTCTATAGGCTTACGATATGTAACTCCGGATCTTCTCCCACATTTATCTTTCTGAGTTCGGACAGATTCAGTGGTTGGGAAAAGGTTCTGGATGTTACACTTACTAACGACAGATTTGGGTTTTTGATCGAAAAGTGAAGAGTGTCCAATAATAGGTCTTTTTCGGATCACAATTGGATACTATTCGAGATAAAACTATCTCTCACGAAAAGACAGTGCTAAGGCGTATGAAATTTCCTGCCCTGTAACTAGGACTAGAAAGAAATACCCTCCGTGGTGGAACTCGGAACTTACTAAGCTTAGGAAGGAAGCAAGGAAAGCTTTCAACAGTAGCTATAAGGACAAAGTATGGCAACCGTATCGCGCCTATAAGAAGGCTCAAAGAATCGTCTGCAAGGCTTAGAAAGGTTTTGGCTGGGAGTCACTCGAGTCCTACTTTTGTGAAAAGGGCTGATGGCTCCTGGTCCGAATCTTCTGCAGAATCTCTAGAAATTGTGTGGGATACGCATTTCCCGAGCGCAATGGATATACCCAATATGGGTGCATTGCACTGCGGGGACCCTTATGTGGTCTATGAAGACTTGAGCTTAACTTTCAAATCACTGGGACTTGATATTTTGCCAAAGATGCTTTAGAGTGCTAAGCACTCCACCATTCCCTGGTTGAGCAAACTATATAAACTCTGCCTCTCTCTCAATTATTATATACCGACTAATTGGAGAAGAGTTGTAGTGAATATAGCTGGTTAGAATTTTTTTAATTTTACCGTACATCAGTACGAGTATTTACTTTCCTTTCGGGGATAACGATAATGATCACGAAAATAATAATAATACGAATAATAAAAACAATATTAATAATAATACTAATCTGGAAAAACTAGGCTCGACGGCCTACGTGAGTTAATGAATTGAGAACTCTGTACTTGACTTGTTTGTTAAAAGACTTGGCAGCACTGCTGGTTGAGGTACTTGCACGGGTTAAATAAGTAATCGCATAATGATTTGACCTATCGTTGGCTCGTTAATTTTTAACGAAACCAGGCTGTTTCCTTTTTATTTCAACTGTCAATGAAACATCTAGCTGCCCGAACGTTGTAGGATAAATTAAAATCCAGCTAAATATACGGCATCCATAAAAAATTTACAATATTTCGCTCCAATAAAGGGTAATTATAATATTTCTTTGGTTTCGTCATACTCTATGGTAATAATTTTACATTTTGTAGGCAAGATAATGTGTAATCTGCAAGTTTCGATAGAGTAATCTAAACGAGGCACATTTTCATTGAGGAGCGTTTGTAATTAGGTTGCATCTATATTGGGTTTTACGTTGGTCATCGGTCGAGTAATACTGTCGGGTGGAAATTATAAACTCGAAGATAAGCGGTCGCAAATACTCAGATCCCCATAGTATCAAATTTGGTAAAATAACAAGGCTTATTTGGGATCACGTGACATATTCACATAAGCTTTAATTGCAGGGCATCAGTAATTTATCTTGAACGACAAAAGGAGATCAAATATTCAGCTTCCTTTTGGCCTCCGGTGCTAACCAATTCGAAAGAGGAATACAGGGTATTAACATCTCACCGCCTTCCAATTACCACCATATGCAGGGCAATTATCTAACCTAAATGCTGCCAATTCAATCCACATTTTCGCCTACTCCTGTTAGGAACATCAGTAGCTAAACAAGTACATGCAAATGTGTAGGTGACTGTAACGCTGCAGACAGACAGACAGCATCGGCACAACAATGAAAAAGAAAAAAAAAAAAAACAAACTTAAGTCTACATTCATACGTCTTTTCTACTATTTATTCAACGTTCTCCAGCCTCAATGCAAAACGCTAACAAAACCGCTTCATATGTACATCATGACCTGCATACATTTTGTCATCGCCCGTAAGAACGCTGATCCTTAATGTCTTTATTTTGATAGCAAATTTCAGCAAAAACAACATACATGGATACGCGAACAGGCCTGTGTCGACATCTAATTTATGTTGGTAAGTCACAATTCTTTAGTTTACATATACGAGTACGAGTATTCATACATATTTAGGAATTTAGTGTTCTTGACTAGTGTTTGCATTCAGTTTTACAGAGCTGAAGAATGTGACAAAGGCAATAAAATTTTATAACCCTTCGTTATTAATAAAGTAAAATAAACTACCCTCATTCAAGAAAGAAATTAACAATCGAAAGTAAAAAAAAAAAAGAGACTAATCCAGCAATCAAAATAGTTTTGCTGCAGCTGCGAGTACATAACGCTGCTTCTGCGATCAGTTATGCACACCGCAAAAAACATCACAACAAAACATAAACTACCCTCACGTTAGACTATTGAATTTGTTATATTGAACTTGTTAAATTTACTTTGATTTTTTTTATTGTTTACGCCCATGTAAATACTTGCACAGTGATATCAATATACAACGCCACTATTACCCTACCGTTTTAAATGACATTATTTTGTGTTTCTTTTTGTATGATGCGCGTACAAATTTAAGATTAACTTAAGGACTTTTTGCTCTATTATATTTAAGTTTTTTTTTTTTATATTGTTTAATAAACGGTAACTGGATTAATGATAACTATGGAGAACTAACTTTAGCTAGTGTTTTCTTCCGGACAATGCAGTAAAGATTATATGTATAAGACTATGTGGGGTTTAGTTGCACATTTTATACGGCAGCTGAACCTATGGTAGGGAGGGTTTTGAGCCGACTTCCTCTCCGAACAGTCGAGAGTGAACAACCAGATTAGACTGGCACAATCAACTTCATTTTAGTGGTTATATAAATTTTTTTTTTGTTTTGTTGACTTGGGGCTTTTGTTTAGTTACAGTCCAACTTTTTCTAATCCAGTATAGTAAAACTAAAAAGGGAGTCTATAATATTATTATTGATGTGTGGATTTGAAGACAGCGAAGCAAGGACACGAACCCCCACCCGACTGATTAGCTAGATCAATAATGGCTACCGCAGTCCTTTGCCAAGTTGCCTTTCGCGAGAAACCAAATGAATTTGATTCATTTGAGTATAAGACCTTTCGCCGGTGATACAAACACAGGCACATTCTTGTGTTCATTACAGAGTAAGGGTTATATTTATTCCCAAGATTGGTAAATGTAGTCACGAGAATGCTAAAGACTTCCGACTAATCTGTCTTTCATCTTTCCTACTCAAGACACTGGAGAGACTCATCGATATACACATTAGGCAGAGACTTAGGAGTTCGTCGAAACTCTCTATGAGTCAACACGCTTACCTGAAGGGCCGCTCTACGGAGACTGCCCTTCATGAGGTGGTGGGGGCATAGAAAGATCTCTGGAGAACAGGCAATATACTTTGGGAGCATTCTTAAACATAGAGGGTGCTTTCAATAATGTATCTGTGACGGCCATTGAGCATGCTCTTCGGGTTTTTGATGTTGAGCAGTACATCAGAACCTAGGTAGTACAGATGATAGAGGCAAGGTATGTCACTGCGATAATCGGCAATAGCACGAGAGAGATTCCGAAAAATAAATCTCAACCAATTCCCAAGCCAAGGTGTTCTTGGAATCGTGCCAAGGGCTGAATGGTGCAGGGAATTAAAATATGTGCATCGCAAATGGAGACATCCCCTGGAATACCGGGCGACCTTCCAGTGTAAATAGCCTTCTGTACGTATGTGAGCTCTGCGTACATGGACCAATCCAGTCTCACCTCTGAAAATTACTTTTTTTTATGGAGAAAAAAATTGAAAACATAAAAATCAAAATAACGGAGTCAGATGAAGATACTCTACTTAGTTCGCCGGTCAGTGCCGGAGAAGTTGAGAACATGGACTAAACTACCATCCTCCATGATTTCGAGCTAAATGCCGAAGTTAGCTCTCAGGGTCCACTGGAACCAAGAGCTATTGACACGACGGAGGCTGATGCTAAGGAACCAAGCGTACCAAGCGAGGCGACGGACCAAAAGAGAAAGGATTATTTCACTGGTACCCAAAAAGGTCGTATTAAAGCCAACATCAGAGATGGCATGACGGCTGAAGAAGCGAAGGCTGAAGTGCACGCACGAAATGCCCAGGTTAATAAGAACCAGGCTTCGGGTCCTCAGTCGTCAAAACGCTGCAGATCGACTAACAATCCGCCCAGTGACGCGATGCCACAGACGAAAAGACCTAGAGAATCGGCAGAGGGTGGAGAAAAGGTAACCCCTAAAGCTACACCACTGCTGGTTCGAGCTCTAAAGGATGCTTAGGATAAGGGACATGGACCTTCGTACAGCGACATGTTGAGCACATGCAAGGTTGCCATCCAAGTATCCTGAAGAGGAACTGAATGCTAACCAAATTTCTCTGATAAAAAAGAGATTATTGTCTGAGGTAGATAAGTCCACAAATCTCAACAATAATCTTGGACTTATCAGCTGCATAAATAGGGACGGGTGGATGTCTCTTAAGTGCCACAACAGCCAAACCAAGGCTTGGTTGTCAGAGGCATTTAAGACTCTAAAGCCCTTCCCTAATGCTAGCATAAAGTTACTTGAGGGTTCGGAAACGCCCCGGACGTTCGTCTGCATTGCCTACCTGCCAGCAGAATATGTACTCGAGCAGAACACACTGCTGAGCAGACTGGAAAAGCAGAATGTAGGTCTGTCAACAAAGATTTGGTGGGTTCTTCGAACCATAAAAGAGAAGGATGGCGGACAATCTGTCACCTTTTTGATTGATGATGCATCGAAGGAGAGGATTCTTGCGCAGAGAGAAAAATTGTTTCTTAATTTCTCGCAATTCCACCAAATACAGTCGAAGGAGAAGGTGTTCATCAGGGAAGAGGACAACACTCCATCGACATCCAGAGCAGCAGCCGCAGCCAGGGCGACGAGCACAGCAGCGACTGGATCCAAGGGGACAGCGGCTCCAAAAAGCCTATCCTTGGGACAGGTGCCAAGGCACTTTTGAAGGCCACCGGGCAGCCCTCAGGTCACCGTACTCCTTACTCTGGGTACACCCAGCTTCACCGAAGCAAGGGACCCAAGTGGATGCGAGCAGGGCCTAAGAAGCGGCCTCCCAAAAGTTAATGGGCCTCAGGTGCATTTAGGCAAAACTACAGCACTCCAAAGCTATTTTATGATTCAGTTATTTTATGAATCCTGCAATACAGGAAAACCCCGATGACGTATACTGATTAGGAAAGGAATTAATGCCATTCTTATTTCAGAGCACACAGACAAGGATCAAGTCGCCGTGAGATAATATTATGCTCAGCCTACTTGCCTGGTGACTCAGAGGACCTTTCCTTCTCAACAGTGATGCAAATTCACACCACACAACCTGGGGCAGCACGAATATAAACCCTAGAGGTGAGTGCTTATTTGAATTTATTAACATTAACATGTTCTAAATTATGAATGTAGGTAATAAACCCACATTTAGGAACAGAATTAGGGAAGAGAGGTTTTCGACATCACTTAATGCAATACATTCTTAAGAAATTTCATGGATAAGTGGACAGTTTCTGAAGAAATATCCATGTCTGATCACTCTCACATTAGATTTGATATAAGTTTTGACAGCAAACTAAATGCTACATACAGGGACCCTAGATCGACTAACTGGGAAAATTTTAATAGCCTATTAGAAGAAGAGGTCAACAGATGTAGTAAGAGGGTTCGGAATCCGGATGAGCTGGAAATTGCATGTGATGCGATTAGTTCAGCTATATTGAACTCGTATCACCAATCTTGCCCAGAGAAGAAAAGATCAGGAAATAGAATAACTCCTTGGTGGAACGATCGTTTAGCACGTCTTCGGTAAGAGACAAGAAGGCTCAGCAACGTGTCTAAAGGAACAGGTAACCGGGCCCTATACAAAGAGGCCCTTACGACGTACAACATAGAGATTAGAAGAGCTAAGAGGGAATGATGGAAGAAATTCTGCAGTGGAACAATAGCTCTGAGATCTTAGAGCTTCTGGCTAGAGTTCATTTTCCATGTTCCGTAATCATTTCAGAGGATCAATCCAATCTATCGGTTGAACGGAGACCAAGGTATCAAGATTGGATAAGAGCCAGAGAGATATTTTGTGAGGAAAGGATAGCAAGGCCCATAGGCTCATTTTATCCATATAAATCTCTTGGAGAAGACGGAATTATTCCAGCAGTCCTTCAGAAAATGATTTCTCACATTATGCGACCTCTGATTAATATGTTCAGAGCGAGCTTTGCCTGGGGAGGCATTCCTAGCAAATGGAGGGAGGTAATCGTTCGGTATATTCCGAAACTGGGCAGAAAGGAAAACTTCCTGCCCAAGTCGTATAGACCGATTAGTCTAACCTCCTTTCTATTGAAAACAATGCAGAAATTAGTGGATAGGCATATCAGAGAGAGGTACTTCATGGTAGCACCTCTACATAAGAATCAAGGAGTATGCAGTTGGTTGCTTTATACATATTGAGTGAGCTTTTGATAATAAGGATTTCTCTCATATAACTAGAGCGATCCTCAGCAAAGGTGTCGATGGGGCAACATGTAGATGGGTCGAGGATATTCTTAAGGGAAGAATCGTAAATTCTTCCCTGGAATCAGCGAACCTCAGGGTTAAGGCGGCAAAAGTTTGTCCTCAAGGTAGCGTACTCTCGCCACTATTATGGTCCATTGCCGTCGACGAACTATTACACATATTGAGCGGTAATGGTTTTGAGGTTCAGGGATATGCTGATGACATAGTTGTGCTGATTAGGGGTAGGTTTGAAGATACCATATCAAGTCATAAGAAGACCTCTATAGTAATATTCACCAGGAAAAGGCCCATTGACAATTTTAGAGAACCTATCATTTTTGGTGAACGTATTCCGTTATCAAGAGAAGTTAAATACCTTGGTATTACTCTTGATGACAGACTACTCTGAAACAGTCATCTGGACAAGACCATCGAAAAAGCCAGGGCCACAATATGGACCAGTAAAAGATTGGTTGGTAAAAGTTGGGGGCTGAATCCTAAAATATCGCTGTGGTTTTACACAGCGATTACTAGACCGCTGATAGCCTATGCGGCTCCGGTCTAGTTTAAAAAAGTTAGCAAGGTCTCAGCGCAGGCAAGGATCAATAGAATTCAAAGACTAGCCTGTGTCTGCACAACTGGCGCAATGAGGTCTACTCCGACTGTTGCCCTTGAGGTCTTGCTAAACCTTCCTCCATTTCATTTATTCATCAAGAAAGAAGCTTTGCAATTTAAAGCAAAGCTCATCGTGGGAGATGCGGAGGACTCTTCTCGCGCACTCAGCTCTCTTTCTAAGGAAATTGCTGAAGTGGGTGTGGAATTTGTAACCCTAAGTGATCACTGTCGAACCAAATACAACTTCACTCGTAATTTCAGGGTCACATTGGGAACAGAACAGACCCCAACCCGATGTCGGGTCACATGTATGGTACACACAGATGGCTCGAAAACGGTAGAGGGTGTTGGAGCAGGGGTATTTAGTCTGAACCACAGAAGAAGCTTTTTTGTTAGTATGGGCAGAGATAACTCAGTTTTTCAGGCCGAAATACGTGCGATAGAGCTCTGCCTAAGAGAAGAACTAGAAAGAGACACAAGTAACAGTCACACCTATATTCACTCGGACAGTAGAGCGGCATTACTGGCACTCAGTGCCTTTGAGATAAGATCGAAACTGGTCTGGGATTGCCTAGAACTTCTAAAAAGACTAGCATCTAATAACAGGGTTCACTTGGTATGTGTGCCAGGTCATAGTGGATATGCGGGCAATGAGAAGCCAGAAGCCGAACTAGCAAGAAAAAGAGCGGCTAATGGATTCATTGGCCCAGAACCATTCTGCGGTCTGTCTTGGAGCTCTATTGGGCTCATTTTTTAGGCAGTGGCTGGAAAGAGAATCGCAACAATACTGGCTTGACACAGCAGGTATCAGGGTAGCGAAAACATTCATGCCATTCCGATCTCGAAAGAGAACAAGGGAATTACTTGGATTGACCCGGTCAGGAATTCGTATTGTCACAGGATTCCTGACTGGACATTGCAGAGTATTGAAACACTTGGCGAATATGAGGATCAGTAAAATGACCTCTGCAGGTTATGTAACGAAGATGAAGAAACAGCAGAACACATATTGTGTCACTGTAATGGTCTTATGTGGACCCGTTTTCGCTACTTAGGACAACATTACCTACAACCGTCAGACATAGCGGACAAATCACCCAAAGAAGTTTCTGAATTCTTAATGAATACTAGACTCTGGGAGGATTTGTAACTTGAGAGTAGTGTCACAATAGGTCTATTTTGGCCGCAGTGACCAGGTGACTTGTTCCCGCTCCTTATTGTAATTCTAATTCTAATAGCACGAAGACCAAGTTTGTGAAAAGGGGTACACCTCAGGGTGGTGTGATCTCTCCTCTACTATTGCTACTTGATATTGATTAGCTAAAGCTTAATTCCCATCGCTAAAAATTTTCAGGCAAATATTTTAGAGATTTTGCTAAAATACTATTCTGTAACTCTCATTACTCCATTCCTTTCTTACCATTTGATTAACTGTTGTTGGAAAGAGACATGTATATTGTGTTATTTTTTGATATTGTATATTAGTGCCATAAGATATAATTTGTTCTCTTTAAATTGAAAATTTTTTAAGGAAAATATTTACTTTAAAAATTCGTGAAAAATAAAAAAATTATCACAGATGATAGAAAACTGAATTCGAAGAAGAAAATATTAAATATATTTTCTCGTCGAAAGTCGTATTTTCCGAGTTATGAGCCTCCAAAGTTTATATAGGTTCAATAAAAAATTTGTGATTTTTCACAAAAAATAATAAAAAAATAATGCACATGATAAAAAATTTAATTATAACAAGAAAAAATTAAGTAAGTTTTTCGTTAAATCCTATATTTTCTGAGTTATAGGTCTTTGAAGTTTTTAGTATGCCGTGAGTGGCCAAATTAAATTTAACCCTTATTAATTATATTTTACAACTTTTAATAATAGCTAATTGTATTTTTGTAGACATTTATTTTAATTGTAATAAAGTGTATACATTTTTATGGTATTTTTTCATAATAATTTTTAAGCGATGGCATCACTTAAGAATTTATTTATTTTGTAAACAATAGATGTTATTGTTGTGGTTTGTGCTTCTATATGATTCTTTCCAAGCGTAATTGGTTATGTTTGTAAACTTAAAACTAAGAAATTAAGTTTTGTCAGAAATTAACAATGCTCATTTTTACCTCTTGATTATTACTAGTCCTCTTGAGTCTAAGTTCCGTTAAAAATATATTTTTTTTATTTAGATTTCATATAAAATTAATCAAAAGGAGGTATTTATGTCGAACCTTAAGTTTTAGAAAACCAGCCATTTCATTTATTATTATTATATATGGTAATAATATATATATATATATTTTTTTTTTTATAGCATTTATATAAAGGGTGTTTTTTATAGACGTATAGAACTTTAAATTGCAATAAAACAACGATGGATTATTCGATTGACATGAATTTTATTTATCCGAAAGATAATCTTGTGGCATTACATTTTAAATATGATTTTTGGCATATGACCGCCACGGCTGGCTCGGATGTAGTCCAATCTGGACGTCCAATTTTCGATGACTTTTTCCAACATTTGTGGCCGTATATCGGCAATAACAAGGCGAATGTTGTCTTCCAAATGGTCAAGCGTTTGTGGCTTATCCGCATAGACCAATGACTTTACATAGTCCCACAGAAAGTAGTCTAGCGGTGTGAAATCACAAGATCTTGGAGGTCAATTCACAGGTCCAAAACGTGAAATTAGGCGGTCACCAAACGTGTCTTTCAATAAATCGATTGTGGCACGAGCTGTGTGACATGTTGCGCCGTCTTGTTGGAACCACAGCTCCTGGACATCATGGTTGTTCAATTCAGGAATGAAAAAGTTAGTAATCATGGCTCTATACCGATCACGCCTTACTTGATGATCGTTTGGCTTCAATTCTTGAATTGCCAAACCAAACTGAGAATAAATCACTTAACAGCTGTTAAATCGGTCGCCATCTGGAACAGTAATGCCAACTTAAAGTTCTATACGTCTATAAAAAACACCCTTTAGTATTAATAATTTTAGCGTCCAAAAAATTCCGTTGCTAAAAATTAGTACATTTTAGGAGAAATTGTTGCTTATTTGTCCTTAGAGAATACAAAATTAATATATTTTAGAGAAGAAAACAAACGGTAAAATTTCGGCGATTTAAATTTTTTAGAGAAAGTTAAATATAGTATTACACGTTAGAGAATTTAATTTGTAGCTAAAAATTGCTAAATTGACTTTTTAGCGATGGAAATTTAGCTTTAGCGATTTACAGAATAAGGCTGCTGGAGGGCCAATGTACGGCATAGGGTTCGGAGGGCAACGGTTACCTACTACACCTGTCGCGGGATGTTTGGCTTGAAATGGGGCTTAGGCCCTAGGTTATTACTGTGGATGTATAAAGCCATTATACGTCCAATCCTTACATACGGATCTTTGGTATGGTGGACCGCTACTGAGAAGAGATCCGTAGTGGACCAGCTGTGTAGGATGCAAAGATCTGCTTGTATGGGAATTGCCGGGTGCTTGCGTACCAGTCCGTCGGAGGCTCTGAATACGGGTGTGCATTTCATTCCAATAGATTTACATTTGATGGCCATATCAGCCAGCAGTGCGACTAGGTTGTCTGCATCTGGCTGGTGGAGGCATAAAACATATGGGCATGCTAGGACCCTGAATCGATTGCATCCGGGTCTTAGGGTCCCTACCGATTACATAGTTCCTCAGATAGACTTTGATAGGTCTTTCAGGGTTGTTTTTCCTTCCAGGCGGGAGTGGAAAAAGGGAACGTATGTACGTAGGTGTGACAACAGGGTATACACTGACGGATCTAAGATGATCTGCGGTGTGGGATCTGGAGTGCACTGGAGTGCACTGTAGTGAACTTGATATGAGACTCTCATTCCGACTTCCGTCACCCGAGAGGGAGAGACGGTTTTTCACCTTCTCTGTGAGTGCCCGGCTCTTATGGCTTCGAGACACAGATTTCTCGGTGCACATCTGATGGCCGAACTACCTGAGATATCGGGAGTAAGGTTAGCAGACCTTCTCGAATATCTGAATGTCACGGGGTGGATCTAGGTCACCTTACGGCTACATGGTCTTAGCGAGTAGGTGGATCAAAACGGAGTCTTACGACTCTAATTGAAGGCCGCTTAGGCCGCCACGTAAACCAACTACCATGCCCATATATGAAGCATGCAAAAAAAACCTTATTTCATTTCTTAATCGTTCAGGTATAATCACCCTATAACCCCAAAATAAACTATTTGATTCAATTGACATTTCATTTCTTCTTAAAAAATATGGATGTAATTCAGAATTTGTACACTTTGAAGACCAGCTTGATTCAAGGTACTTACGAACTTTTTGTAAAGTTTAATTTTTTCGTGTTTCTACACAAATAGTTTCAAAATCTAAAAATTTTCCTTCAGTTTAAATTTCATTTACATAGTGAATGTATAAATTGCTTGAGAATTTACCCAATACTACATTAGAGTTTATAGGATATCTTGAAAAGTAATCTGCCACATTACATTTCGATTTAATAAATTAAATATCAAATTGATAGCCTGAAAGCGTTAACGCTATGCGCTGTAATCTATTCGATGCCATTGCTGGAATTCCTTTTCTGGGGTGGAAAATGTGGTGTAAGGGCTTGTTATCTGTAACTAACGTCAAATGACGTCCATATACAAACTGTTGAAACTTTTTAACACAAAACAAAATGAAAACTGCTTCTCTATCTAATTGCGAATATCGCTTTTCTGCATCTGACAATGTCCTGGATGCAAGCTCAACAGGGTTTTCAATGCCACTACTCTCGATCTGAGACAACACGGCGCTTACTCCTACAGGACTAGCATCTACCGTAACTTTAGTTCTGAAATTTTTTTTTATTGAATCTTTCTATAAGAAAATTACAATAAGTATCCAAATCTTAACTGTAAAAAAAATATAAAAAACTTCAATAATTATTACCATTGTAATAACTAGTTTCTTGTGCTCAAATCTTAGGAATAAAAGAAATAGACTACGTATAAAGATAAAAAAGTTAAATATCTCTTCTAACTATGCGCAAGGTATCACTTGTCTTAAGCCTAATGTATCCCTCGAACTGTAATCATCAGCTTGTGAACGTACTTAGTACAATATTTCCCAATTTCCTCCCGAACCGTTGGGGTTTCTAAATCTCTGTGGATGTTCTCATTTCTTATATACCAGGGGGCGCAGACTATTGTTCGTAAAATATTCGACTGTCTTCTTTGTAACTTTTGGATGTTAGATGCACACGCGGTTCCACCTGATTTATTTGTAACTTTTACTTGCAATCCGCAGTGGATAGAGATTGGATAACAGTTATTTCCCGGTCAATCACCCATTGACCGCCATGACGCCACCGCGAGAGTCTTTAAACTAAAATTAAAATCATTGATAGATGTTATTATGAAGTATCGAGTGTGCAGTGAGACACGCTGCTGGATGTATTCAGTGGAGTGGTAAAAACATGGACTACCATATGCACATATTCTCATTTGGTTGATTGAGCAAATGAAATCGATGATGTGATATCAGCTGAAATTCCTGATCAAGTAGAAGATCCTGATTTGGATAAGATTGTTATTAAAAACATGATTCATGGCTCTTGTGGATCATTGTGTATCAATTCTCCGTGCATTGTCGACGGCAAATATTCGAAGCGTTATCCACGCGCATTAATACGAGAAACAATCACCGGAACTGACAGTAACGTACTGTACCATCGACGTTCAACTACGGATAATGAAAAAACAACAATAGTTAAAGAGAATCAACAGAACATTCAAGTTGATAATCGTTGGGTTGTTCCGTATTCGCCACTATTCTCGAAAACATGCAAAGCATGCCACTCCGTGAAATCCATCAAATATATTCGCAAATATGTTACCAAAGGAAGTGACATGGCTGTGATTGGAGTTAGTTCTGAGAATTCCAACGATGAAGTTACTCAATTTCAAATGGGCCGCTATGTTAATACTAATGAATCAATTCGGCGCATTTTTTCATTTCCTATGCATGAAAGCCATCCAACTGTTGTTCACTTAGCCGTACATCTCGAAAATGCTCAATTTTCCACCGACGTATTAGATTGCATTTATACAGTCAACCCAAAAAACGACGAGTGCTTTATTTGCGTTTGCTTTTAGTCAACGATCGTGGCCCAATATCTTTCCAAGATTTTGCTAACTATAAATGGTGGGTTGTGTCCCACTTATAGAGAAGCGTGCCAATGTTTGGGATTATTAGAGAATGACACTCATTACGATGACACCCTCGGAGATACTGTGTTTTCGTACAAAGCTAATCTAATACAAACATTGTTTTCGATAATTATCTCAACATGTTTTCCATCAAAACCGATTGATTTGTGGAACAAATACAAAGATACGATGTGTAAAGATATTTTGCATCAGATGCGTATTACAACATTGAAGCCAAATTTACAACTTACTGATGAAATTCACAACGAGGCTTTGATATTAATTGAGGACATGTGCTTGATAATGGAGAACAAGGTATTATCTGAGTTGGGCATGACAGCTCCCAATCGTCGGATGCACAACGCATTAAATCAAGAGTCGCGACGTGAAAAACAATATAATTGCGATGCTTTAAAGTAATTTGTTGGAACAATTGTTCCACTATTGAATCTACAGCAAATATGCGTACGGCAATCTTATGAAAGTTGTGAGTGAGGGAACTGAAGGAATATTTTTTTGGAAGCTCCTGGTGGAACTTTAAAAACTTTTTTGATTTCATTGATTTTGGCAACGATACGCTCACAGAATGACGTAGCACTTGCACTTCCTTCATCATTCATTTTGCACTCAAATAGCCTTTGAATGTTCAATGAAAATCGAACAAAGAACAGTTAAATAGACAAAATTTGGAAACAAAGTAAATTTATCGTTTGGGATGAATGTACAATGGTACACAAAAAGTCTTTGGAGATATTAGACCGAACGATGAAAGATTTGCGAAACAATCAAACTCTATTTGGCAGAGCTATGATTCTGTTGGCAGGTAATTTCCGGCATGTTTGACGTCGTCTGTTTTCTGCAAACAAGTTAAGAAATTTAAATTGACTACGAACATGCGTGTCAAGCTGCAGAATGATCAATCTGGGGAAGTATTTTCAAATCAATTATTGGACATTGACAACGGCTAAATCCCAGCTGAACTTTTTCAAAAGGTGTTTCCAAACAGCGCACAAAATCATAAAAACCATGATTGGTTAAGTAAACGTGCTATATTAGCTCCAAAAAACGTTGATGTCGACGAATTGAATTATCAGAATCAAGGTGAAATTAATCGTGAATTGGTGACTTACAAATCAGTGGATCCTGTCACTTCCCAAGATGATGTTGTTAACTATCCAACAGAGTTTTTAAATTCTCTTGAATTACCAGGATTACCACCTCACAATCTACAACTAAAAGTCGGATCGGTAATCATAATGTTACGAAATATAAATCAACCACGTCTTTGTAATGCCATTCGACTTGCAGTAAAACTCTGATTAACAACGTTATCGAAGCTACAATACTTAAAGGCAAGTACAAAGCAGAAGATATTTTGATACCACGAATCCCAATGGTTCCGACTAATATGCCATTTCCTTCTAAACGCTTACAGTTCTCGGTACTTCTTGCATTCGCAATGATAATTAACAAATCTCAAGGCCAATCATTACGTGTTTGCGGCATTAACCCTGAAATTCAATAATAAAACAAAAAATGTTGTGGATCTCACAGCGTTACAATGAACGAAATTATGATATCACACCAAATCAATAAAAAAAAACTATTTATTTATTTCTATTTATTATCTTAATATCTAACATATCCAAATAAAATTGGAAATGTCAATGTAAATAAAACATACCACAAATAATCATTCATAGAAGGTCGACCAAAAGAAGTCATCCGATGCTGTTTGGCTCTCATTTTTTTCCAAATGAAAATTAAATGTCTACCACTGCTCCGTCCTGCTGGAACCACATGTCCTCCAGTTCTAAATCGTTTAAATTCGGCAGAAAAAACTCGGTTAACATGGCCCTATAGCGCACACCATCCACTGTTGTCCTTTGACCAGCCCGATGACTCCTCCAGCGTGCACAGCGCAGCATGCAGTCACTTTGAGCGGGTGTAATGGCTCCTCGTGCATCACTCATGGATTTTCATTGCCCCAGAAGCGATAGTTTTGCTTGTTCACTTACCCGCTGTGGTGGAAATAAGCCTCGTCGCTCATTATGATTTTGGTCGAAAAATCGTTCACTTCGATTATTTCGCGTTCTTGTGGAGTGTATCGCTCCATGGCTTATTCACTTGTATTCTACATCTGTCTAGTTCACAAATGTCAAAACGGATTTGACATTTACCGCCATTTTTCAAAAATAAGAGCATTTTCCAATAGGGTGATTTCTTTTAACCCACCTTGTATATACGCTCTTTTCTTTTTACCTATTTTTATGCATTTCAATATAAATAAAATTTTAAAGCACAACAACGTTTGCCGGTTCAGCTAGTATCGATATAAAAATAAATGTTTATAATATGAATTTAATATTAATAAACTAGCCGTTTCAATAAAAAAAAATTAAGTAGACTTAAAAATAAAAAATTAGATAAAAATAAATAAATAAAAGAAATGAAAAATATATTGATAAAAAAATTTTTTTATAATATTTTTTATTAATCCTAAATAAATAATTAATTTCAATGCAAGAAACTAAAATTAACGAGTTCTAAGAAAAAAACCTTTTTGAGAATCTCATTTTTAAAAGCAATAAAATGTCTGCATCCACTCAATTTTTAAATTAATAAAAAATAAATTTTAAGAATGATATCTAAGAGAAATATAAATTATATATATCATAATTTAATTTAATTTTGGAAACATTTTTTAAACCAAACATAATTAATTAAATATTTAAGTCAATAATAATTTTCAAATTAAAGGCAATATTTAAAAAATTGTCTTTCATAAAGATGTCTGTATTCGTAATAGACATCTGCAACAAATAACTTTTTTGTATTTCTAAATACATATGCCATATGTAAATTCAAGAAGGTATTTGCTCACAGAGCTCACATAGTGAAGAGTAGTGAAGTGTTGCTTTTCAAGTTCTTATCCGTAAGCATTTGCAAAAACCTTGTTCCGAAAATTGGAACAAGAAAAAGCAAATAACTCAGTGAAAAAAGTAATACAAAAATGAGTACTGTATTTGCGGAACACCAAATACTTTGCTGGAGCTACCACACTTCTTAACACGAAATCGGCAAATCATTCAACAAAACACGACAGATATTAATAACTTTGTTTTGTATATTATAAGCCTATAAAATATGAGGTTGTAGATGATAAATTATATTTAAATATAATATAAATTAGCCTTTTTTCAAAATAATGTTGCTTCATATGTGTGTAAAAATTTAATTTGTATTTCCATAAGACGTGGCGACTTTTAAAAACATCATTACCTCAGATCTGGTAACAACAGTCTCGAAAAATAATGAAAGACAATCATTCTCAATCATCATTTAAATTTCCTCTCTCGCTCTTTCTACATACTTTCTTTAATAAAGATGTATAGAGATTATTTATGTTAATGCCTGTAGCTATGAATCATAGCTTACATTTGATGTATTTGCCATTTCTACAAAAAGCAAGCAAGCACAATTAAGTAGTCATTAGTGAATTTTGTTGTTCTTGAAATGTGAACTCATTTTTGTTTGTATTTGCAAATACATGCACTTGCTACAGAGTACATAAGTAGTACGCAAATCCAAATACATTTGTGCAGATGTATAATTCGTAATGCATTAAAAACCACATCATCCAAATAGGTTTCGTATTTGTGTGTACAAGCATTACGCACATGACAGCTTAAAAATTTCTATAAAAAAACAAACAATAGCAAAAATTAGGGAAAATCTAAAAAAAAAAACAGAAATTAATGAAAATTTTAAATTTCGGTTATATTATTGATATTTCTCGGCCATTTGTTGACTGATTGTTCTGACTTTTTGCGCAAACATTACAGTTATTATTTCTAATTAAACTGTGCATTTTGTTTTTCTGTTCATTTTGTAGTTTAGAAAAATGACGCAAAAAACGATCCAAAAATAGTCAAAATATAGAGGTAGTTGCAGCTCAGAGCTCATAGCTTAGTTATTTATAAACAAATTGAGCTAAATTTCAATAGCAAACTGACAACAGGAACTTTCCAGAAATTGACGTATTAAACTTTTTTCTAAGTCTTCTAGGGACTTCAGAAAGTTCATTTCAACATATATACGGACAGACAAACATCGCTAAATCGACTCCGGTATTCATTAGAAATTACACACGTAATGACAAACTTATAAATATATACATTTTTCACTTTTTTTGAAGGGTAAAAAGAGAACTGTAGCATGAATTTAGGCAACAATTGTGCAAAAACAATTTTTGATAATATAACTGAACAATTGCTTGTGACATCTTTTTTTTCATATTCAATGGATGAAAATGTATTAAAAATTTCAGTAACTAATTGTTTTAACCCAGAACTCAATAAAACTCAGTTATGTTGATCGTGCTCGTTAAAAAAAGTAATATTTTGTTAAACTTTTAAATTCCAAATAGAAATTATTACATATACAAATACAAGTGCTCATTGTAGAAAAACCCTATGTTTTTCTTATTATTTTTTATAATTTTTTGTTTTTGTTTTTCATATACTCTTTAATTACATTCAGTAATACCCACCTGGCATTCAAATGTAAAAGAGAAGAGAAGAATAAAAATAGAATATATAGTTTTCAATATTAAAATGTTGGTTGGGAAATTAATTTATTTATTCAGTTCAATGCTTACTGAGTTTTTTGTTTGAATATTTGAATCTTTTTGTAACTATTGATTAATAATTCTTATTTAGTCAATTGCTTTTACAATATAAAGGTTCTAATGTTTGCAATAAACGTTAGGAGTAACCTACTGAGGATTCAGAGTAGCGTCTGATGAAATGGTCCATATAGGTATGCTCTCCCCTTCAATACTTATTGTACTGAATAAATAACTCATGAGAATATCATGAGTAAAAGAATAAATTTTAAAACCAACACAATTTCTGGAATTAAGCACAAATAAAGATTAATATTTTGTTAAACTTTTAAATTCCAAATAGAAATTATTACATGTAATTTAATTTGGTTACGATACCTTAATATTATAGTTTGCTAGCGAATGACGTTTTATAAAATTAAACTCAATCGAAGGTTCGCTGGTGAATGCTATCATATCAAACTAAGATACATTTTACTCGACATCGAGTGCCATGATACCAAAATGAAAAATTTCGATCAATTTTATTCAATATAGAATGCAATGATTAAACCTAATTTTTACATATTTTTGGCGTCAGGAGCAACATTACCACTTTCTTTAATGTGACTTTAAAAAGAGTCTGTAGTGTTCAATTGGTCATAGCAGCTTTCATGTTCTTTACCACTATATCGACCTGATGTCTTCGACACCACTCCAACGCGCTTTTTGAGTGATGGCAGCTTTTGTTTCTGCAGGCATTCTGATTTCATTGTTGAAGAGACGATAAACGTCGTGCTCTTTAGACCACAACTGCAAACTGCTTGCCAAATCATGATTTTTTTTTTTATCAAATTTATCCATTTTCGTGTTTTTGTATTTAGAATCGCCATATCCAGGTTTTTCTGGAACATACAATTTTTGACCATTTTGACCTAGTTTTCATCGCTAATAATAAGGCAGTTGTTGGATTTTGTCAACACGTTATCGGAAAGAATGTGTGTCCGTTTTATTGCAATGACATTCTGCTTTTCACTCCGATTTGGATTTTTTATTGCGCAGTATATATTTTTAAAGGTCTGGATTTCTTTTATTAACTTTTTCCTTTTTTTTCTTTTGATTTGTTCTTAAGGTTTTTGATATCTTTTCAAAACCTTATTTATAGTACTTTTTATAGCTGCTTTTTTTAGCAATCATAGCTGGATTTTCAAAACATTTGTGGACAAAATTTTTTTATTTTTTATTTTCCATGTCTTATTACAAATAAACTGCTACTGATAAAATATTTTTACAGAATAATGCTGAATATTTGTAGAAAAAAAATTTATTTTTTAATATTCAAGTGTTGCCACTAGGGTTTCCTAAAATGCTTTTATAAAACGGCTACATTTAGTGTGAACAATGCTTTAAGTGCATCACCTCGCGCCATTTCTTTTAAAGCTGTGCGCTTTTGTTGCGCTACGTACATATATTTCTGCACGTCCAACTATTCCAAGCTGCTTTTCAACTCTTTAAATTTTCCAATTTTAAAATAGGTCAATTGCATATCCAGTATCAACTCCAAATTGCGCAATGTGGATTTCGTTACTATTTATGTTGAGAGGATCTTTCATGAATGCTTGAGTGGCTTTGTCAACAAATTTATCTTAAATTTTTTTATAACTGCGCTGAAGTAGTTCATATCACTAGTGGCACATGTTTCAACGTGATATTGCTTTAAACATTGAAAATTAATTATTTTAACGCTCTCAGTATCTTGTGACGGAGAAATCACAAAATAAGATAAATTAAAAGAGCATAAAAATATCGACATTCGTATTCTCTTCTCATACTTATGTGCTCTCATTGTGTTTATTAATATTTTTTGTTTATCTTATTAGCTTTGTATATATATATGTATATTTGTGTGCGTTTTTAATTCTTTGTTTGTAAATTTTTTTGAAAACACTCAGTTTCGTAGACAACTAAAATAACTGGCTATTTCTTAGCATGCGAACGTTTTTGTTCTCAATACAAATTTACGAAAGAAGCTATCGTTCGCATGCTAAGAAATAGGCAGTAAGTTTCATGTAATTAGTATTCAAACAATATAGAAGCCCAATATTACTGATTATGTTAATGTAGGGTAAAAATATGTGTCGCCGAGTGCAATAATTGCGGAAATTTGCTGGTGGAGTAAGCTTGTGTGGCAAGACAAGGATGATCTTGATGATAAAGAATTTTCAGGAGATGCAGAAGGGCAACAGTGGAGTCACACATTGACATTATGAGTGGTTCAGAAACTGATGATAGCGATGAATGCGATGCCACTAGTCCCGAACAACCACCATCGAAAAAGTCTACAATTATCTTTAAAACTAATTAATTTTTTTGTAATAAAACTTAACAGGCTTTCAAATTATTATTATTATTATTATTATCACTGTCTTGGCGTGTATCCAATTAGATTCCCAACTAAAAGGCACTTTGTTTGGATTTTAGTTTAGTGTGTACTGGGCTAAGGGCAGTCCCGGATTGGCTTGAATCCGCCCTTTCAATAAGAGCGGATTGACTCCCGGTCCCAACACCATGGCAACACCTGAGGAGGTGTGGGACGCAGGGTCGGCTAATTGCAGACCTTGGAATGACTCCAAGATCGCGTCTGGAACAGTCCTAGGTGGAACACGAATGCCACGCATCTTTTTTACCCTCGCTGTTAGGAACAGTTTTTGTGCCGAATCGTGGATGGAGACGATTTCGACTCGGCAATACCGATCCCGACCGGTCACATAGGTAGGGATTTTCAATTTCTGCACCAATTCTTCACATAAATAGCTCCTGACAACAGACGTCTAACACCGCACGAATGAGAATTTGAACTCGTCCATGGTGCAATTTCGTACGGAGAGTAGGCGAGAACGCACATGGCGATGCAGTGGATTGGTCCTTGTTAGGAGCGACCGATCGGTGGGATCCTTCGGAATTTTTCTTTACCTTTGCCGAAGGTTGCACATGTTAATGCAAGAGGGAATGGTGTTCCCCTTTGCATCGTTGACATCGTCCTGAACTTTGACATTCAACAGTTTTGTGACCGGTTAATAAACAGCGAGCGCACACTTTATGGGACGCTACCATGAGTAGTTTTCGCTCATAGCTCATGTCTCTAAAGCGATAGTAGAAACGAAGCGGATGATTTTTGTCGCATATCGGGCATCTAGCCTTCTTTGACGGAGGGGCGGGGCTGGCCATAGCACTACCAGATTAGGCCTTTGCCTTTCTTACTATCGCCTATAGTGAAGGGATGACAGCATTCCAGCGGTCACTAGTGAGACTAGCTAGAGAGTCCATGGGAACCACGGCCGTCGGAATGACGGTAACGACCGAACTACAAATGCGCGGTGGCGCTTGCACATTGCTGCTCATAGTAGCTGAAGCAACCACGGCTCCGGAATTGGGCTCAGACTCATCAATTTAATCCTTTTCGTCTAAAAGAGCGTCGTCAAATTCTTCATGCTGTGCTACTTTCTCCATAATACTACAAATAAACTCAGATTAGTAAATTTAACCAATAAGTGGCAACACTACATTTTAAAGGGTTGCGTGATCATATTGTTTTATTTGCGAACATCGGCGACGCGAACATGACCGTCAGTGCCAGTATATATTTTAACCACTAGTCCTAGTTTCCAGGACATGGCAGGTAGTTGCTCATTTTTCACGACAACTAAATCATTTATCAAAACGTCCATTTGAGGATGTTTCCATTTATAGCGTTTGTGCAACTCCATGAGATACTCTTCTCTCCATCTTTTACAAATTTCATGCACAAACGCTAAAACCTTGAGATATCTATTCACTATACTTATATGATCATGATAAATAGTGGGCTCTGGCGGAGCCAGAATGGGCGAGCCGATTAAAAAATGACCCGGTGTGAAAGCTATGGGTTCCGTAAAGGTTGGGAATTTTGGTATGCCTCAATCCTCGCTACAACGGTAGACAATTACTCAAACGTATATTTATATTTGCAGGATTGAGCTTCCTTACGAAAATGTAATTTAAAACTTTTAACGCAGCGGTTGAAAGATGCGAGAAATACGTCAATCGATAAACTCGACACGGCCTCCAAGTGTATTGCCCTAGTAGAGAAGCAGAAAAAGATGCAGACATAACCCTTGGTGACCTTGCAGGCTCTACCATTATAGGTTTTTAAGTGGAAGGGCCCAGCGAAGTCAAGCCCGGTGGTCGCAAATGGCCTGTCGATGGTGGTACGCTCCGTAGGAAGAGCAGCCATAATCTGACTACACGAGCGTTGTCGATCAATTATACAACGCTTGCATTGCCGAATGACAGTACGAATCAAGGTTCTTAGTCGGGGAACCCAATACTTACATAGATAAATCCTCAACATTAACTGGTTCCCCCCGTGAATGGTGAGCTTATGTACGAATTGTGCTATAAGCTTCGCCAAGCGACAACCATAAGGTAGAATTATAGGGTATTGTTCCCCATAAGATAGAGACGGTGATTTTACCAATCGGCCATTTAGCCGCATGACTCCCTGCTCGTCTAACGTGGGGTTCAACGTTAACAGTGCGCTTTTTGCAGGAAGAGGTTTCCTATCTCAGAGACATTTATATTCATCAGGAAAAAAAGCTTTTTGAGCGACAATAGCTAAACGTTGTTGAACTAATCTTATTTCGGTATTAGAGATAAGGTCAGAATCATAATTAAACTGGCCTTTGTGCATCGGATGTACGGAATGAAAGAAACGGAAAATGAACGCAAAAACGCGCATGGATCTGTCAATGGATGGAAATCGTCCAGGATATCTTCAAATTTAAAAAAAAATAGACCATGAGTCCTAATTGCTTTTCTTTCCACATCCGTATCAGTATCCCTGTTTCACCTAACTTCCAATCGGACTTATTCTGGCTTAACTACAGTTCACTCGTGGAAAACGTGAGCGGATCCACCCCCCCGGCTGCCCAAATCGGCTGGGTTATCTTCCGAGCACACATGAAACCAATTCTGGTTTCCGGAGTTTTCTTGTACTCGACAAACTCTGTTAGCTACGAACGTAGTCCACGGAGCCATGCAAGTACAATCGTGGAGTCCTTCCAACAATAGACTCTCAATTTCGACAAAAATATTTCGCAACAGTTCGGAAGCCAGAACCGCACCGCATAGCTCAAGGCGAGGTAAAGAAATCGACTTAAGCGGTTCTACTTATGTCTTCGCGCAGACTAAATGCTTGTAAACCTCTCCTGTAGTTGCAGTGGTCCTAAGATAAATAGCGCCCACATAGGCATCCGAAAAAACATACATCTCTGCATGAGAATTTTTATAATAATATTTTTATACAGTTTATCTGGTTGAAACACGCTACAAATTTCAACCAGTCTGCTTCGGTCGAAGAGGGAAGCGCCTCATCCCAGATGCGTTGCATCATTATTTTGGCAGTAACGATTATAGGGCTTAACCATCCCATCGGGTCGAAAAATTTTGCTATCATAGATAGCACCTCCCGTTTGGTATAACCTGACCTCTTCTCTAACAGGGTGACCTTGAAAAAAATGAATCTAGCTGTGCATTCCAAAAAATCCCTAAAGTCTTCGAACAACTAGCGTCCTCAAACATTAAAACCTTGGAGTCGATTAAATGCTGAGATGGCAAGCCGTCCAAAAGCAAACGTTCATTGACAGTTTGTAGTCAGCTACTTGATCACTGTCCGCATTCCTATAGAGGATCCGTTGAAATGGGGTGTGAGACGGATGCATACGGATCTGCGTATACATTTTAGCGATATCACAGTTGAACACATATTTGAGCAGACGCCATCTCACTATCAAACTCATCAAATCTAATTGTAGTGAAGCCCCGATGAACAGACAGTCGTTAAGACTTTGACCACTAGAGGTCTTATTTGAGGCGGTGAAGACAACTCTCAACTTAGTGGTTTTGCTCTCTGGCTTAATCACGGGATGGTGAGGCAAGTCACACTACTCAGTGATGGTTTTAGGAAAGGTAGTGACGTGTTTCATATGCCCCAACGTCATATATTCCATTAAAACCTAGTCATATAATTGTCGAATGTCAGGTTTGCGTAACAGGGAAGCTTCAATTTTGTTAAAATAATAAATGTTGTATTTGCAAATCCAGAGTACAAATACCCAGCAGACCAGAATAAAAGACAATTATTTATGATGCCATTTTATTCAGTTGATTTATTAGGATAAAATTAAATTCGTTATTTTATTATAAAACGTGTTACACAAAAAAAAAAAAAAAAATTCTTATATGTCAAAATTAGAAGAACAGGTTGCCATGTTATTATTTACATAAGTAAGATTACCATATTACAACACCCCTCCACAATCTTATCTTATGTATAAATTATTTTCCAAGTTTTAACAAATTTTTAAAAATATAAAATTTATTCTTTCCAAGTGGTTTGGTAAATATATCTGCCTCCTGCTGATCAGATTGTATATATTTCAGTTCTATTTTCTCATTTTGAATCTGTTGTCTAATAAAATTATATTTCAATTGAATATGCTTTGATCTTTTTGTTTCCATCTGCTCAGCAACATATTTTGCTCCCTGATTATCAATGTATATTGTAAATGATTTCTTATTAATCGTAATTTTAAAGTCATCCAATAATCTCTTTAACCAGACCCCTTCCTGTGCCGTAGTACTGAGTGCCACGTACTCCGCTTCCGTGGACGATAAACTAATAATTTTCTGTTTAGCAGTTTTCCATGATAACAAATTTTCATACGATTTAAAACAATATCCAGTAGTGCTTTTCCTGTCCTCGGACTCTCCCCAACTTGCATCCGTGTAACCATATAATGGAAAAAATTGCCTTGATCTACCGTATATTAAACCTTCATTTCTAGTTGCGTTTAAATAACGAAAAATTCTTTTAATAGCATGTATATGTAGATTTCTATAATTTTTTTGATATCTGCTTAGAGTGTTGACCGCGTAGGCAATATCAGGTCTTGTCCATATACTTAAATAAAGTAAGCTACCAATAGCCTGTTGGTATTTTTGTTGATCCCATTCAGCACAATCATAAATTTCGTTTCCTACATTCCAATTTTTTTCCATCGGTGTATCTTTAAATTTTGAGTTTTCAAAGCCAAAACGTTTTAATAAATGAACTATATTATCAGCTTGATGTAACTTTAAACATTCAAGTTCTATTTCCGTTATTTGAATTCCAAAAAAAAAAATTTCTTAATTCTCCCATATCCCTGACTTCAAACTGTTCCTTTAAAAACATTTTAATATCATTAATTCTATGTTCATCATCACCGCATATAAGAATATCATCAACATAGAGGAGTAAAAATATATTTTTTCTTTTATACAGACAATAATCATTTTCCGATCGCTCAAAACCATATTTTAAAATTTTCTCATTAAATTCGTTATTCCAAACTAAAGCACTTTGTTTTAGACCATAAATGGATTTCTTTAACTTACATAATTTTCCTTCGAACGGTGGGGGAACTACCATAAAAATATCTTCTCTCAGTTCTCCATTTAAAAATGCACATTTGACGTCCAATTGATGTATTTTGTAGCCATACTGAAATGCCATTGAAATAAAAGTTCGTACCGTGATGTTGTTCTGGTACTTATGTTGTACTGGTGCATATATGTTATTAAATGATTCATATTTTTACTTACAGCCTCTTGCCACTAATCTTGCTTTCTTTCGTACGCTTCCATCATTTTCCATTTTGGTATTAAAAACCCATATCGCATCAATTCTATATTGTCCTTCGTCTTCTACCAACACCCACGTTTGTTTCCTTTTAATTACTTCCATCTCTTCTTCAATTGCTTTTTTCCATTCTTCATCGTTATAAGCTTCTTCAAATGTATTTGGAACTTCCAATAATATGGTAGGATAAGCATACAAAGCATCGTCGTACAATTCATAGTCATCTAAATATTTCGGCTTATTTCGTGTTCGTGAAGTTTTTTCTTTCATACTGCTTTTCTCCTGTTCATTATCCTCTATTATGTTGTTATTTACATGATTCTGTCCAATTTCATTATCAGGTTTAGCTATATTCTCCGGTTCTTTCGATTCATCATTATAATTTCCTCCGTTAATTTCCTTCTCTCTATATGTAAATCCAAATGATTTGTAATTTAAAAATTTCACGTCTCGACTATTTACCACCTTTTGACTTTCTTCGTCATAAAATCTAAAACCATCATTGCAATATCCAATTAATTTCCTTTTCTTAGATCGTGCATCAAATTTGCTTTTTTGTATTTGTTTTGGAATATTAATATAAGCCTCAGCTCCAAAAGGATGTATTTTATTTAAATCTGGTTTTTCCCCATACCATAATTCAGCAGGTGTCTTACCTTTTTCAATTGCTTTTGTAGGACAACGATTTATCACGTATATAGCATGTTGTATTGCTTCATCCCATAAACTTTTAGGAAGACCTGAATCCAGTAAGGCACATTTGGCATTATTTACAACTGTTCTATTGAATCTTTCAGACACTCCATTAAGCTGTGGTGAGTAACGTACAGTAGTTTCCACGGTTATGCCATGTTTTGAACAATACCTCATAAAATCATCACTCTTATACTCCGTTCCTCCATCTATTCTCAGAACTTCAATTTTACGATCAAACTTATTGAATACTTTCTCTGCGTAATTTCTGAACGCTTCAAAAACTTGAAATTTATTCCGTAGAGTATAAGTCATAGCAAAATGAGAATAATCATCGATGAAGGTAACAAAATATTTTTCGTTATCTTTGCTCAAATAATTTATTGGTCCTACTAAATCACTGTGTATTTTTTGCTCACAACGAGTTGCTCTTTTTCTTGTACCATCAAAAGGGGATTTTGTCATTTTCCCACTTAAGCAAACTTCACAATCATCTGTATTTTTGTAGTGACAAGTGTGGCCAAATTTTCTATGTAACTGTCTCTTTCCTGGAACAGCTTCAAACTCAAACATGTTCAGACTCTTTATTCTGAAAATTTGCCCACTCTTATCATTTTTAATTTCCACGAAATTACCATAAAAATTTACATTATAATGCTTTCTCGTTATTTCTTTTATAGAAATTAAATTTTTCTCCAAATTTGGTACTATGAAAACGTCCGTCAAATAAATAGGACCACCATCAGTCTCCAATAATAAATTACCTTTTTGTTTACAAATCAAATATTCACCCTCTTTGGCGATGTTTATTTTTGATGGCTTCTCCAATTGACAAATATCATTCATATATTTTACCCACTGTTCATTTACCATATGATTAGACGCCCCTGAATCCAATATAAATTTACCTGACATTTTATTGTTGTTCATATTGTAATCATCTTTTGCCATCTCACAATTAAAAGTTATCGGATTAGAGTCTGCACAGTTTGCATTACCAATTCTTCCACGCTTACGAAAACTACTATTATTATTTCGTTGTCTATTAGTCTCAAATTTATTTTTGCAGTATTTGCTGGTATGCCCAAACATGTTACATTTAAAACATTTGACATTTTTCATTTCTGGACAGAATCTAATCTTGTGGTCACCATCACATTTAAAACAACGAACACCAGCCGGAAAGCGTCGCTAGCACACATAGAGTTATTCTTATCCTGCATCTTAACTTCTTCTTTCAGCAATCTACTGGTTAAATTGTTCAGATTTCTTTCCGCTGCAGTTGTGCTCTCCCAGGCGGTACTAAAATTTGAGTATTCTGTAGGAAGACTTGAGATTATTTTATTTATGACCATTGAGTCACCAATTTCTTCACCTTGTGCCTTTATTTGAGCCAATAAACATTCAATATCTTCTAAAAAAAGCTTAACATTATTCGAAAATTCCAATTTGAAAAATTTCTGCATCAAAAATTGCAGTTGTGTATCATCCTTCTGTTGATATAGTGAACACAATTTATCAAAAATCTTTTTTGGCGTATCACAATTTAAAATATTCCTTAGTTCTGCTGGTTCTAACGAAGCCACTAACATTCTTTTCGCTTTTCCATTTCTTAAATCATAATCCTTCTGCTCATTACCACTTACCGCCGGCCTTATCTCTGTACCATCAACAATACTCCATGCGTTAATTCCCTCCTATAACGCCTTAACTTGAAAGCACCAGACTTCAAATCCATATTTCTTTATATTAATTACTTTTAAGCTCAAATCTTCCATCTCAATAAACTCACTGGTCTGGGCCCATAACCTGTTAAAATAATAAATGTTGTATTTGCAAATCCAGTGTACAAATACCCAGCAGACCAGAATAAAAGAAAAATTATTTATGATGCCATTTTATTCAGTTGATTTATTAGGATAAAATTAAATTCATTATTTTATTATAAAACGTGTTACACAAAAAAAAAAAAAAAATTCTTATATGTCAAAATTAGAAGAAGAGGTTGCCATGTTATTATTTACATAAGTAAGATTACCATATTACAACAAATTTGAAGGAACTGCTTTTACACATTAAGGTGTGAATTCCCCAAATGCGTCTCATGAGGAAACTCTGGCCTGAAAGGAAGAGACACTACATATCTTCCCCTTCGAATCCCGTTTAGTGGTTTTGACATAAATGTCCTCGCACATCTTATCTGCATGTGACACTATTTTCTTCTTCGGAGTTTCTTCCACTTCCCAAAATTTTAAAAGGTTCTCATTCAAATTATCCTCTACTAATGAAGTAATCTTCGTAGAGAATACATTCACTGGGTCGTTGTTGGAAATGTTCACGGCGCCTATCAAGACCCAGCCAAAAACGGTCCTTTGAGGCATTAGAGAACTGAGAACATTTCTGCAAGAATAATCTCAAGGTACAGATCCGCCCCAAGTAACAGATCCACCGGCCGGCTCTGGTAGAAATTGACATCTGCTAGTTGTAAGTCTAGCAAGTCACTTCTGATGTCCGTAGAACATAAAAACTACGGCAAATTGCCAGATACCGAAGGCAAGACCAGAGCGGAGGTGTCGATGCTAACACCTTGGTCTATTGGAGACCCAACCGTAATAGCACATATCTTTCGGGCGATAGTGGCAACGTCTTTATTGACGTCAAAAATCTTTACATTCGTAGAACGTGACGTAAGTCTTAATTGATTTCTTAAGCGTTCGAGTGTGAAGAACGCTTCTAAGGCCGGGTCAATTAGAGCTCGAGCGAGGTAAGTAGTACCCGAACTTATTGATCATTGCCGTACCCTATAATACATGTGAAGTTTTCGTTATGTGAAATACCCGACGATTAGTGTTTGCATAAGCCGCAGCCGAAGTCGACGGCCCTTGTTGGTCCATACCTGACGACCCTTGAGGTTGGGCATAATCAGAACCTCCAGTAGTGTGTGTTCTACTGTTAGCGGTAAGGCGCGCGTCGACCGACGTTGATGGGTTTAGTGGCCTGAATTCCGCACTGGCTGTGGAGAGCAGACTATTCAAATTCCCATCATTTGCCGCACTCGTCGGACGATGAAACAACGAATGGTGTTTCTGGTCACATATGTAACACCTGTGTTCTATCTTACACTCTCTAACTTCATGTGATCTCGAAAGACAATTCACACAGCAGTGGAACTTTTTCACCGTTGCGAATTTTTCGGAAACAGATAATTTCTTGAAACGAGGACACAATCGTAGGATGTGATTCTGTTACGGACATAAAACGCAAGTGTTGAACGAAGCCTTACTAAACACATGTGACTGCACTTTGCGTTCTGCCCTTTTTTCATTGATACCAGCCCCCGTAAGATCGCGTATGCAATCTAGTAGGGTTTGGAGGCGTTCCGTTAGAAATGCGTCCAAATCTTCCCATACAGAAAGAGCCTCTTTATCTTTAATGCTTTGTTCCCAAAGCGCCACTGTTTGTGATGGCAATCGTTGAATGCAGATGAATACAATGCTTGGATCCCAATTTCCTGTATCTACAGGGTGGGCAAAGAGAGACCAAGGGGTGTAAAAGTTTAATAACTTTTTTGTTTATTAATTTTTTTTTATTTTTTCTTTCAGATTATATAGACAACACTTGGAGAATTCATAATGGAGAGGTTCACAACTGAACAGAGAACCAGAACAATAGAATTTTATTATTTAAACCAGAGATCAACTTTATTGAAAATTTGATTATGAGTGATGAAGCTCATTTTCATTTGAATGGCTTTGTTAACAAGCAGAACTGTAGGTTCTGGGGTTCTCAAAATCCAAGAGCCCATCAGTGCGAAGCTAAAAACGATGGTCATTTAAGAGACATCATTTTTCATACTTAGTGTAAAAAAATTTCCATTTTGTATATTATATAATCTGAAAGAAAAAATAAAAAAAAGTTAATAAACAAAAAAGTTATTAAACTTTTACACCCCTTGGTTTATTTTGGCCCACCCTGTATATCATAGGTAGTCATTGCAGTCAAAAACTGTTCATGCCTCGTTGCAAGGCCTTTAGAGCTACACTGCTCTCTTTGCCTATGACTTCCAGGCTAAATAAATTCTTAAGTTGGTTATTAACCAACATTCTGTGGTTTTCATACGTAGCCTTAAGCTGCTTCCACGCTATCTCAAACCCATTATTCGAGAACGGGCATTTAGAGACAATTTCTTTGGACTCTTTATCTGTTCGTTAGATTAAATAGCACAACCTTTCAGTATTGCTCAAACGATTATTGTGAATAAATAACGCGGTGAATAAATCATGAAAGGTTGGCCAGGATAAATAATCACCAAATATGTCTGTGTCGGACGTCGGAAGAGGTAGGTTGTGGTGTATCTTATCCGGAGACGACTGATGATTTTTTTAAATATGTTTTTAATTTCCTTGTTTTTTTAAATATCTTTTCAAAGACTTTATGGGAATTGTACAAAATTCGAAAAATAAATTGATCGGATGGAGTACATAAACCTCCAATGTCTGTTTCTTTATCATAATTTTTTTAATGAAAGAACTTTCTAATAGATATGTCAAAATTTGTGTGGAATTAATTTGTATACGATACCTGGATATCGTGCAGTTCATTGTTGTCGCAGTGATAGGTATGGGGGGACTTCAATAGATGTGGTTGACAGCATTATTCATACCGTAGTTATTAATAAGAGTGAATTTTTTTTGGACCTTATTGCGATTCATCTTCCTAAAGTAATCTTTAATAATAAACCCTTGCGTATTGTATCATACTCGTATATAGGTCCCAGAGATGTACATTTCTATCTTTTATAAATAGCTTAGAGAATACTTTGCAAGAAATAGCAAATACACAATGTGTGGTGATTTTAACGTAGATCGCCTCATTTTTATAGCAGAACTTTAATAAATAAGTTTGACGAGTTTATTATGAGGACTTGTCATATACTTGTTACAAGACCGTTAAGTGGAACGTCAATTTATTGTGTATTTAGTAACTTTTTTCAAGAAATATCAGTATTTTCTATTGAAAATAATCTGATCATAATTTTATAAGCTATTTTTGAAGGAACGAAAGTCGTGTTAATGAAAGTGTTAAAGATATGGCACACTTTTAAATAATTCAATTCATTAAATAATTACAATAATTCAAATAATAATTTAATATAAAATTTCAATAATAATTCAATATAATTAGAAATTTTTTTATTTTTTTATTTTTATTGGAGTTTGTACATGCCGCCACCCTGGCCTCATAAAAATTTACTTATCATACTCGCCTAAGACATCTGCGATTGACTTTATTGCTTCAACTAAAATTCTGGTGTTGAGTGTTGTTGATGTTAATGTTGATGTTGATGCCGTCTCACTGACACTCTCGGATTTGGTTGCAACGGGCTTATGCGACCTAAGCGAATGTCGGGAGCGTTGGGTTTTTCTTGTGGATGTATCAATATGTGGTGAAACTTATCACACTTTTTACACATTTCCAGGGATGTGCACGCGCGAAGGTCGTGGCTCCGAGCTAAACAGTTCTCACAATACTTATATCTCTGTACCACCTTCTCCCTTTTTTCTACAGACATTTTTAAGAATCTGCGACATAATCGTAATGCGTGGAAGGAATCGCAAAGAGGACACTTGTACACATTAGGATTTTTCCGCTTGCGATGCCTAGCCAATTCCGAATGAACGCTCATTGTGCCTGCATAAAATTAGTTGTTTGAATTTGAATTTAATAGAATATAATAATGAAACATGAACACGGGTATACATATACAGATGTATGTGGGATATTTGGATATTGACAGACGAACTTAATAATACGGTGACACTGATAGGTAGAGGACAGACAGAATAAAAAGACGAAAAGAAATAAGAATTAAAAGTTGAGCAGTTGATCAGTAGAAGTTAAAAGGACAAGTTGAATACAGAGTGCGAAAGTTGTAAAGTTGTTATATTAAAACTAATAATTAAAAGTTGAACATAATTAAATTGTTTCGGACATACGTTATAGCTACTTATACTATTATTACCTACATACTATTACATAATTATAAAAACTTAAAAAAAAACAGAATTTCCTTTTTTTTAAATAAATAAAAGTTTTGAATATCAAATATACACCGCCGTGTTTATTATTTGAACATTCTCTCTACATGTATATGTATAATTATCTAGTATATACATAGATAGTTAACCATATTTTTTTTTATTCGAAAGAGTAACATATAACATGAGTATGAGGATTAGTGTGAATGTGAATGTGAGTATGGAGATGAAATAGATTTTCAATCATCAATAGAGAAATTTACTAAGGAAGTGTTATCGTTTAATAACGGTAGATAGCATAATTTTACAATAGGACGAGTGACTATGCCGATGGCTACTCGCACTTCTGCTATGCGCACATTTCCATCAGTTCCTGCGAACGTTTTCTGAACCCTTCCCAGACGCCATTCATGTGGAGGTTGTAGGTCATCCATTACCACTACTAGATCTCCAACTTCTATATTTGGAGTTGCATTTTTCCATTTGTACCGTTTCTGGAGATTTTTGAGATACTCCTGCTTCCAACGTAGAGAGAACTGATGATGTGTTGGATTCAATTCACAAGCGACATGTTTTCAATATTTTGCTCTGAGAACGCAATTAGAGGAGCTCCTTTTAGAAAATGGCTAGGAGCTAATGCGGTAATATCAAATGGATCTTCTGACAAGGCGGATATAGGACGCGAGTTGAGCACGCCTTCAATTCGAACTAAAAGTGTATTGAACTCTTTGAACATAAATTTTTGTACACCTGCGGTTCATTTTAAGTGAAATTTAAAGCTCTTAACAGCCACTTCCCACAAGCCACCCATATGAGGTGCGTGTGGTGGAATAAATTTCCATTCAAAGCCATGTGTGAGATACTTTTGAGCTATATCTTGAGCACTGGTTTTAAAAATTTTGAAAATTCGTATTATAGATCTACTTGAGCTTAAAAAGTTACGTCCATTGTCAGTTACTACCCTTCGGGGTAGCCCTCGCCTCCCAACCAAACGAGCAAAAGCTGCCTCAAAGGCTGTTGATGATAAGTCAGAGCAAATTTTAAAATGTATAGCCTTAGTGCTGAAGCATACTAATACCGCGACATAGCCTTTGGTATAGGGAGCCTTTCGTAACGCTGATGTTTTTATTTCAAATGGACCTGCGAAATCTATGCCAGTGATTTGAAAAGGCAAAGATAAATTGCATCTTTCTGGTGGTAAAGGTGCCATTATTTGTTGAGCATTCTGTTGCCATTCTGCACATGAGTGTACAGTCTGCATGCAACAGTAATTCATGTATGTGTTTGAGATACAACATGCAGAATCTTGAATTGCCTGGAAGTATGATAGGATAGCGCTCATTGTAAGGAAGTGATGATTGAGTTAACCTACCATTTACTCTCAGAACCAATTTAGAATCTACAAATGGATTCAAGGGTTTTAAAAAGTTTTTATTAGATAATGATTCTGATTTTGATAATAATTTATATTCCTCATGGAAATGAATTTTCTGTGCTAAGAAAATGAGGCGAAACTTTACGAATTTTATTTCTTTATGCGTTAAATTAAGAGAATTTTGAATATTATTTTTATTTTCCAACTTTAGATTTCTTCGAGAATTATTTATAAATCTAAACATGAAGCTAATTACACGCATTGCTCTGCTGTAAAATCGGTTCAATATATCAGTGTCTTCTACTTGCGTTTTCAGCGCTATACTTTCAAATATTTTTCCTTGTGAATTTAGAGTGTTGCGATTCGGCCATTCTGATTCTGGCTTGCTTAGCCATGAGGGACCATACCACCATAGGGAATTATTTGCGAGATCTTGAGGTTTACATCCGCGTGTTCCCATATCGGCTGGATTGTCATGTGTTGGTACATGTCTCCATTTTTCCTTTGCCATGAGCCTGTAAATTTGAGAAGTTCTGTTAGTTATGTTTCCCAAGTAGAAGGTGGCTTTGAGAGCCAGCCTAGAGTTATGGATGAGTCTGTCCATAAATTTATTTCAGAGATATTGAATTGAGTTGTATCTACAACGTGCTTAGCGAGTTGTGCTAATAACAGTGCGCCGTTTAATTCCAAACGTGGGAGAGAAACTGTTTGAATCGGCGAAACTTTACTTTTAGCAACTAAGAGATTTGTGAACGTGTTATGCTTACCGTTGTAACTGCGTATGTAGACTGTAGCACAATATGCTGATTTTGAGTCACAAAAGCCATGAATTTCCATCAAATCTGATGGAAGATATTGTATCCATCGAGATATGGATATTTTTTCTACGTGTGAAAGGTCTTGGACGATCTCATTCCAACTGTGTAATTATTCTAGAGAAACTTCTTCATACCAGCTCAACTTTTCTAACCACAGTTGTTGCATTAGTATTTTTCCTTTGATTATTATGGGGGCTGGCCATCCAGCTATG
Organism: Thelaira solivaga; assembly: GCA_947397855.1. NCBI lineage: Eukaryota > Metazoa > Arthropoda > Insecta > Diptera > Tachinidae > Thelaira > Thelaira solivaga. The sequence goes on along the minus strand of OX377615.1, from coordinate 18,074,127 downwards.
TCAAATAGTTTTGCTATTGACGATAGAATTTGCCTTTTTGTTTTTTTTTTTAGATTGGGTAATTTGAGAAAAACTGTACGAAAATGAATCATTAAGTGCATTCCACTTAATGCCCAGAGTTTTTGTAGAACTTGTGTCATGAAACCGTAAGAAATCTGAGTCATATAAATCCTCTTTATCTAGATGAATAAGCAACTTGGGATCATTAGCAGTTATCTTTTTTAGCGGGAATCCTGCTGAGTTTAATACGCTGATGAGTTTCTTTTGAGCTGAAATAGTTTCATCCAATGTATAACCTCCAGATAATATGTCATCTACATAAGTCTCAAAGCGCAATATAGAGGCTGCCTTAGGGTATAGTTTTTCAGAATCTGCCGCTAGCTGAATGAGTGTTCTAATTGCTAAATATGGCGCGCAGCTTACTCTAAAAGTCACTGTTTTTAGCTGATAGTCCTGAATGGGCTCATCATTGTGAGGTTGAAATAAAATTCTTTGAAATGGTCTATCATCTGGGTGTATTTCAATTTGTCTATACATTTTTTGTATATCGCCACTGAAAACATATTTATATTTTCTCTAATTTAAAATTGTTGACATCAAGTCATTCTGTAAAGTGGGTCCAATGTACAGAATGTCATTCAGTGAAAATTTTTATCTTGTTTTTCTCGAAGCATTGAATACAACTCTTACTTTTGTAGTTTTGTGATCAAGGCGAACAACGGCTAGTGGGGCAAATAAAACGAACTGATCAAGAGTTATGTATTCATTAAGTACTTGTTTATATTGTTCTCGGAGAGTGGGATCTTTTTCTAAAGTTTTTTCCAAGCTAGCGTATTGTGCTAGAGCTACAAATCGAGATGCGCCTAAGAAAATGTCTTTTGGATACTCATTTTTAAATGGTAGTCTTACCATGTATCGACCATCTTTATTACGAGTCGTTGTTTTTGTGTAAAATTCTTCACAATATTCGTCTTCAGATGACCTTAGATGCGTTGTTGAAACTTCTTCTTGTTCCCAAAATCTTTTTAATAAATTATTAAGTTCTAATATTTTTGATGAGATAACTGAAGTTGTAAAAGACTGACTCGTCTGGGTCCTTATGGGCCCGCTTAAAACCCATCCAAATGTTTTTTTTTATACCTTCAATGTTAAGAAGTTGTTCAAAATCATTGCCAAGTATGAGATCTATTTGGCCTGATTTATTAAAGGTAGGATCTGCTAAGTCTAATTGTGAGAGTTCATGAGATTTTGGATATGCGAAAGAGTAAGCTGGGAGGCATTTGGTTACTTCTGGCAATATGATTGCTTTTATTGGGACGCGAATATTGTATTTTTTTGAATACAGCACGAGATTATATTCTTTGTTTGCCATTTATGTCTGTCCTCCTATACCAATTATTTCAAATTGAGATTTGTGGTAAGTCAATTGTAATCTATTTCGTATTTTCTCCAATAAAAATGTTCTTTGAGAACCAGGGTCAATCAGAGCTCTAACTGTAAATAATTCGCCTTTAAATTCGATCTGTACTAGTGCTGTACGTAATAGAATGTTTTCATTACTGGCTGAAAAGTTGGTTTGACATGCAAGGGAGTTCCTGTGTTTCAAATTTTTCTTGTTGCGTAGTTAGTTTAGTGTAATTTTGCGCATTTCTATTTCTATCATTTGTTTTTCTGAATCATATGAATAGGTTTTCATGTGTAATAATGTGTGGTGAGATTTTTTACAGAGCAGACATGTATTTTTACTTTTGCAATTTGTTTTTAGGTGAGCTGCTGAGAGGCAGTTATTGCAAATTTTGTTCTTAAATACATAATCCACTCTTTGTTGTGTTGTGAATGTCTTAAATTTTTGGCACATTCTTAGTGGATGGTCTCCATTGCATAACTTACATTGGGAATTTAAATTTTCTTGGGATACATAAGTTTGTACTCTACTATGAGGTCTATTATGAAAATTGAAATCATCTTTCGATTTTCTAATACTTGTTAGTCTTTCAATAGCTTCATATCTGTCTACGAGGAATTCAGACATTTGGGTCCACTTTGGTAGCTCACAAGGACTTGTGAGCGATTGTTCCCAAAGAAATAATGTGAGATCTGGGAGTTTTGTTGAGATTAAGCGTATGAGTATTGGATCCCAGCTTTCTACTTGAACACCAAGCGTTTTAAGTGTAGCTAGCGAATCATTTACCGAAGATTGTATTTTCTTTATTGATTCCTTATCTTCACCTTTTGCCGCTGGTATATCAAAGAGAATTTTGATCTGATTATTTACCAGAACTGTCTTATTTTCATAGCGCGTTGTTAACGCGTCCCAGGCCAGCTGAAAATTATCGTGTGAAAGACGATATCTTTTAACAATGGCTCCTGCTTCACCCCTCGTTTTGTTTCGTAGGTGATATAATTTTGTGACCGGGTTGAGTTATATGTGCTTTATGTGTACAGCAGTGAACATATCACGAAATGAGGGCCATTGTTCATAACTGCCATTAAAAACTTCTGTATCACATGGTGGCAATTTTATGCAGTTTGTTGAGTTATCTTGAATGAACGTGTTTGCTTGGGGGGTGGTTTGGTGACCGTATCGTGAGGTAGATTGTAATCTGGGAATTCCCGGACTATCTACTTAGCAAATTTTTATCAAATGTATTATTTGACTGCTACATTGGTAAAACGACTCTGTCAATACTTCAAACTTTATTCTAGCTTCCTCTCTGTCCTCTTTTGTTATCGATTTGTTCCTTGATAACATTATTCTTTCGTATGACTTGTCTAATCGGTTCCATTTCGATTCTAAGTCTCTTAATTAAACACCTTGCTTGAAATCTTTCGCAAAACTTCATCAATTGATCATAGTCAAATTCGAAATGATCTTTGGGTGAGGGGTCTTGCTCTACAAATGATGTAGATGGCATTTTCACTATTTTCAGAGTGTCTTATTCGAAAATATGGATTGAAATATGCCTTTTTCCTAATGTACAGGGTGTAATAGGGTTGCAATGAATGCAATCTAATAAAGATATTCTTATCTTCAGTGACGTAATTATCGAGTATTTTATGTGGTGTGATCTTATTACTGGCACAGATACTTGTTTGTGAGTTCAATCAAGTATTATATACCTTTTCCTTTCAAATTAAGCTTTTCTCTATCTATGTGTCTGGTAGCTATTAAGTGATAGCACTAGATAAGTGTCTAGTAAAAGCGAACAATAGAGAAAAGCTGCTATAAGATAGGTAGATTACCTGAGCATAGGTGTATTCGTACTAGTAATGTGGTTAACTATTATTGTTTTTTTTTTTTTTTTTGAGATTTGCTAATAAATTTTATTCAACCAACTTTAGTGAATTAGTAAGAACGAGACAGAAATTAAATTGGGTTTTATTCTGAGCTTATGACAACGCAACGCACATAGATGCCGTAGCGTTGAATAATTAACTGGGGATTTATTTCATTAGAATTCTATTTATTTATATTTAGTAGGCCAATTAATTTAATTACGATCAATAGATTGTTATTATTCAGGGTAAGTACTTTTTTCCTTCTTTTCTTCTTTTTGTAAACAAATTTTCTATAAAACCCGGATTTTTATTTTGTATCTTTACTTTTTAGTTTAATTAACAATCTAAATTTCGCAACGGTAAATGATTCCGTAAAATACTTTTCTTTTTCTCCTTTTTAAGTTTCAAATTTTAAATCTAATGGATTCAATCTACTCTGTTTGTTTTATTTTCCTTTTTACTTCTCCAATGTGGTTATTAAATTTTTATTTACGGCCAATAGCTCATACACCCACACACTACATTAACATTTGGTGACCCCGACGTGATCACCAAAACTCGAGGTTGTATATTGTTCCACGCAGGAACTTGAGCCAGGAGGAAGCCGTTAATAAAATAACTAAATTGGTTTAGATACAATTAAACGACTATATTTATATTTATTTTTGTTTTTATACATAATTAATTAAAGCTAAAAATTCATAGCTTAGGACTAATGCTAAATTAAAGAACAAACAAAAAAAAAAAAATTGTTAATGCTGCTTAACGCTAATAATAAACTGCACAAGTGAAATTGCTTCACTTAAGGCAATGACCAATTAAACAAAAACAAAATTACTAATAATATTGCTTAATAATTAACATAGCAAATAAAATTGCTAACCTAAGCCAGACAACTGACCTAATTATTATTGTTAACTTAAACAAAAGAACAATTTATTCTTATAACTTATTGATATTAATAAAAACAAAAATGTAATTTGTCCCAGCAAACAATATGTATTAACATGCTCCCCGCGTTGAGTGAAGCTCAACTTGAAAATACCAGATTGTAATTAGAGACTCAAGCGAGGAGAACAGGTTCTGGTGTTTTTTTTTTGTTTGAGTATAATAATGACGTGTTATATTTACTTGCTTGCTGGAACCAAGCGACATTTTTTCCCTTATTTAAACGTCAGAGTTATAATTCCGTGGCATTGGTTGTGGTGGTGTTGAAAGCAGATTGATGGAGGCCCTCTTGCAGTATTTGATTTTAAGTCGCCAGCCTATCAGGATCATAATTATAAGCAGTGACAAAAGCAATGCTGACAAACCGATGGATGGATGATGAAGTACCGGATGGTGTATTTCCCTTGGAAGATCTTTTATATTTTGTAATTGTTTTTGGATGTTGTTAAGTTCTTCCAATTTGTTATCTAAATTAATGTCTGGTTCTAGCAATCGCTTAACCTCAGATGGTTTACCAATTGCCGTGATATTACCAAACATTGCGTATGAAGTATGTAGAGTAGTGACACTAGTTCTATGACCATGAATAGCTAGTGCACTTCCCTTGATAGTACAGGTTGAGTTCATGGACAAGATGCCAGAATGATTGATGTATAAGTGAGTGGTTTCAGAGCCGCAGACTGTAGTAAGCTCTAGTGGATTTGTTGTTGCATAAAGCCAGTGGTTGATGGTATTCAGTGCAACAAAGAAGACACTGTTGTGAATGTAACTGAAATTACATTGTTGAGATGTTCTGTTTTTGAAAAGAGCAATTTCGCAGGAATAACTGCGGGAGTCTCGAGCAACGCTGACTTGTAATGAAGTACATAGGTATATCTCGCTCTTCACCATAGTACATTTGTTGAATTGAAGTGTGTTTAATGTCAAATATTCATCTCGGTGGTCGTTTACAGCGAGGTATTCAGTGTTGGTTGTTATGGTTATTCTGTGTTGTTGATCCAGGTGGTTATAGGGATAACCCTGAAGAGTTCAAAATAGTTCTGATTAACCAAGGGCAGTTCCATGATGAAAATTACATTTGCTTTTGCCACTGTTCCCTTAATTGTCATGATTTTGTAGAACTGTAGCAAGTCTGTATCCTCAACTGGTAACGCGCTACCCATAGGAAGATGTCCTTTAATAGTATCAATTTCTGATCTTAATTGTTTTGGTGTTAGAAAGAGTGGGCTTATATTACCGTTATTTGTGTGTATGAGAGTCGTGATTAGCTCTGTCTCAATTTTTTGTAACTCTGTTGAATCGCCAGGGACATGAGATACTGGGTTTGGCGTAAATCTGAATTTCCATCTCTTATTGAGTTTAGTTTATTGTAAATGCCTTTTTTAAGCTCTGAGAAACGTACTTTAGTATTATTCTCGCTTTGTTTAAGAATATTAATTGTTGAATCGATTACTGACGTTTGGTTTTTTATCAATAAGTGTAGGAAATCTTCATTTTGCTTAACATTGGCTATGCTTAGCGCCATTTGTTCAGCATAGTCAGCGTCCAATACGTCAAATAGAGCATGTGCTACATTTCCCACAATGTCTAGTGCAGCTCTCCTCGGTCTTCTTGTCATTAACAGGTCTGATTCTTGAATGAGATTATCCCAGGTTTGCTGTAGTTGCAAGGACAGTGCTTCACACGATTCTTTAGCTATGGATTGCTTGCAAAGTTTTGAGAAAGATAGTATTCCAGCTTCCAGAACTTTATTCCTATCCCAAATTGGTGTGAGGTCGTAATATATAATGAGTCTCCAGGTAGCTGTCACCAACCTTGTTGACCCTATGCCTTCAAAATACAATCCTGGATTGGACGAAAACTCTGTAATGTTGATTGGAGAAGCTAGTATTATCGGCAGCAGAAAGAGTGCACCAAAGATTGTACTGAAAATTCCTTGTGAGGCACATGACACTATCTTTCGTTTTGGCTGAATAGTGTTGACTTCTGGTGAGTGTTGCCTTTTTTGCGAGGTCGAATCGTCATATCCTTCTAAACGCGTAGGCAGGCTGTTGATTCCGTCAATTTTACCTAGCGAAGTTGATGACTCGTCGCAGTCGCCTTGATGAACTGTTTCCCCGTCGCCGTCAGCTTCGGTAGTGTGGACTGGTAACGGTGCTAAACGAGTAATTGCTCTTTTAAAAACACCGTTTAATGTTCTGACGTCAACCACTCGAACAACGCCATCATCTCCGTGATATACCTTTACAATTCTTCCTAAAGGCCAGCTTAGCGGGGCTGTGTTGTCTTCCTTTACTATGACCATATCTCCAGATCTGACGTTATTTTGTTGTGTTTTCCACTTGTGCCGATATTGGAGTTCACATAGGTATTCTTGTGACCATCGTTTCCAAAACTCCAATTTTAAATGCGTTACCAGTTTCCACCGAGTCAAAAGGCTGATTTTCCCTTCGTTAGCATTTATGTCGACTTTAGCATTCAGTGGTTCCCCGATGAGGAAATGACCTGGGGTTAATGCGCTCAAATCATTTGGGTTGTCTAACATCGGGCTTATTAAGGATGCAATTAAGGATGGCCTCGACTTCTATTACTACAGTTTCAAGCTCTTCGTAGGTTAATGATGCTGTTGCTGTGCTTCGAACTAAAAGATGTTTTGCCGACTTGACCGCGGCTTCCCAAAGACCACCAAAGTGAGGTGCTCTCGGTGGTATAAAGTGGAATACAATACCCCGGGATGCGCATTCCTTGATGATTTTATCGTGAGCTGGATTCCAATAAATTGTGCTGGACAGTTCCTTCAGCTTATTTTTTGTACCAACAAAGTTAGTGGCGTTGTCACCGTAGAGATTTTTGCAGTGACCTCGTCTACTTATAAATCGCTTCAACGCTCCGACAAAGGCTTCTGTAGTTAAATCGCTAACTAATTCCAGATGCACAGCCTTTGTTGTAAAGCAGCAGAACACGGCTATATAGGCCTTTTTCCTCTTGTCTTATAATGTACCCAAAATGGTCCACAAAAGTCAACTCCGGAGTTTATAAACGGTCTAGCTGGCGTGACTCGTGTAGCTGGTAAATTTCCCATGATATGTTTGATTAATTGGGGTTTAGCACGAGTACATTTCAGGCAATGTTGCACAATTGAGCGGGCAGCAGATTTTCCTTTGACCGGCCAGAACCTTTGCCTCACATATGCCAAGAGAGCTTGAGGGCCACAGTGTCGATTTCGCTCATGGACCATTTTCATGATTAATGTTGATATTGGATCATTGTAGGGTATTAGCATTGGGTGTTTGGCGTCATAGGGGAGTACTGATGAATCCAGTCGTCCTTCCACTCTGATGATGTCGTTGGTATCTATGAACAGGCTCAGACTGTTGTATGGACTGTTTTTGCTCACCTCTTGATGCCTTTTCAAATGTTTAAAATCCTCTTCAAAGTTTGACCGCTGCATTGCCCGAATTATAATTGTAAGAGCCTCTTCCAGCTCCTGTACTGATAAGGTGATCTTGTTTGGCAGACCTCGTTTTCTCGCTGCGTTGATAAATCTGATCATGTACGCTACTACTCGCTACAATGTTTTAAACGATCTTTTATTTTGTATTTCGTAAATTATGCTTGATGATATGTCTGTTGTGGTAGTGACGGCAGTTACCCTTTTGAGGTCTATTGTATTTGAAGTCGGGCCTTGAGGAGAAAATTTTGCCGGCCACAGATCTTCCTTTCCATAAAGAAATACTGGTCCTTGACACCATAATCCAGATTTAGATAGCTCTGATGGTTGAAGTCCGTGTGATAAGATGACGGCAGGATTATCCTTTGATTGCACATGCCTCCATTGCTCTGGCAATGTTAATGTTTGTATCGTTGATACTCTATTCGCCACAAATGTTTTATATAAGGATCATTGTGATTTAATCCAGCAAAGTACTATTTCGGAATCGGTCCACAGGTACACAGGCGGACTTTGAAGTTTTAAGTCATTTTTAACTCTTTTAGAAAGTTGAGCTGCTATTACCGCACCACATAGCTCTAACCGCGGTACTGTTTGCTGCTTCAACGGAGCCACTCTTGATTTTGCACATATCAGGCGCACAGCTATCCGTCCATCTTTTGTTATGCAACGAATATACACCGCTGCTCCAAACGCCTTTTCCGCTGCGTCTGCAAAAATATGTAATTGTATTTTTGGTGGAATCTCACCTTAGAATATATGTCGAGATATTTTGAAATTGTTAAGACCTTCCAGGTCACTTCGAAAAGCATTCCAAGTATCACAAAGCTTCTGGGGTAATAGTTCGTCCCAATATAATGTAAGTTGCCACAATTGCTGAATAAATATCTTTGCTTTTACTACAATCGGAACCAGAAGGCCCAACGGATAGAATAATTTGGCGAGTTCGGAAGTGACGGTACGTTTCGATAAGACATGGTGAGGATTAGTTTTTATTTAAATGCAAAACTTATCTAGTTGGGGAGTCCAGTATAATCCCAATGTTTTTATTGTTTTGCTGTCATTGAAGTCTAAGTTGACTTCGCGATCATTATGTGGTATATCTTTCAGCAATCTGGGTGCGTTTGAACACCATTTTCTTAACTTGAAGCCGTATTTTCTCAAAATAGTTATTAGTTCCACTTGAGTTTGAACTGCTGTATTGAGACTATCAGCACCCCCGAGACCTTCATCCATGTAGAAGTCTTCTTGTAGTATTCGAGATCCAAGTGGATAACTATCTATGTTTTCTTCAGCAATTTTTTGGAGACATTTGGTAGCCAAATAAGGAGCTGCTCGAGTACCGTAGGTCACTGTGTTAAGCCTATAGTATTTTATTGGTAATGCAGGATTTTCTCTCCAGATAATCAGCTGATATTGATGGTTGTCGGGACTGATTATGATCTGTCTGTACATTTTCTCGATATCTGTTGTAAAGACAAATTTAGGCATGCGAAAACGAAGTAAAATCGTAAACAGTTCACTTTGGAGAGTTGGTCCTGTGTACATTAAATCATTTAGAGAGTATCCTGTTGATGTTTTTGCAGATGCGTCGAACACTACTCTGAGCTTGGTTGATGTGCTGTCAGGTTTTAGGACACAATGGTGTGGAATAAAGTATTTCGGATTCGATAGTTTATCTATGTTGACCCTTTGCATGTGACCTAACCCTTCATATTCTCATGAATTCGATGTATTGATTTTGAATATCTGCATGTTTCTGTAGCCGCTTCTCTAAGCTAATAAATCTGTTATAAGCCATTTGATGAGAGTCACCCAGTGCTGATGGATTTTCGCTAAGTGGAAGGTTGACAATAAACCGACCATTTGAGTCCATCTGAACGTGCTGATTAAAGTGAGATTCACACAGAAATTCCGATGGCGACATTGTTTTTTGATTTGCCTCTACCTCATCGTGTTCCATAACTGTTCGATTGCTTCTTCCAATGACTCTTCACTGTCAAAAACCGCGCATGTTAACGTTGCAGATGAGCGATTTATCGTAAGCTGTTCGAGTAAACCGCCCACAATCCATGCAAGCAAGGTATTTTGAAGTATAGGATGATCAGCCGTAAGTTTCATTGTACCAGGCTGTACAAGGCTAAAATAAAACTCCGCACCGAGCAGGATATCAATTTTTCCTGGTGAGTTAAAATTGGGATCCGCTAAATGAATGTCTTGTGGAATTTTTCAATTAGAAATATCCAAGTTATAATTTGGTTGTGCAGGAATAATTGTTGGTAAAACAAAGGCTTCCAAGTTAGTTGAGAATTCTTGATTACGAGACATCATTTTCATATTTACGCGATGATGTGAATTTTTTTGAATTTTTCCAACTCCATCAATGGACTCTGTTGTTCTAAGCTCTAATCTTTTCACAAGTCTTTCCGTAACAAGATTCACATGTGAACCTGAATCTAGTACGGCTCTAAATTCGTCTGTAACACCATTAGACGACTTGATAATAACCCTTGCTGTGGCTAAAATTACGTTTTTCTTGTCTTCTGCGGACGCTGAGGAGACTGCGGCTGTATTGGCTGGTGAAACCTTATACCTTGTGAGTGGTGCTTGCCTTGAGGCTACTGATGTGTCTTGGGAATTTTTTGATAAATGTAGTAACGTGTTGTATTTTTTATTACATTTTTTACAGTTGCCATATGTACAAGCCTTGGATGCATGATCAGCCTTAAAGCAATTGACACATAGTTTATGTTGTTGTACCCATTTGAGTCTTTCAGTTTCTGTCATTGCTATGAATTGGTTGCAATGATAAATACGGTGTTTACCATTGTCGCATAGTTTTGCAATTGCTGCTATTTTCCACTGATGCTATGGACGAAACAGCTTTGCTTGATCCTTGATGGGTAATTAACATTTTCCCAATCGACTCCATAGATTCAAACTACATTTCCAAACTTGCTAATAGTTCCTTGACAGTCGGCACCTCTTTCGGTTTCAATAGAGATTGTATAAACCGAATGTAAAGAGTGTGATCCAACTTCTTCATTAATATCTGAATCAGTATGGCATCCCAACCGGATGTGTCGATATTCAAGTTTTTAAGGGCTAATGTGCATTCTTTTGTTATGTCGTGAAGCGCCTTGATTGATGCAGCAGATAAGGTTCCCTTTGGTTGATTCAGGATCCTTTCCACTAGCGTAGTTACAAGAACTCTTCGATTGTTGTATCGCTCCTGAAGAAGGGCCCATGCTGCTTGGTAATTTTCTTCTGTTAGCGCTAAATGGCTTACAAGCTTGCCAGCCTCCCCGGATAAGTTGGATTTGAGATACCACATCTTTTGGACATTCGGAAGGGACTGCTTGTCCACCATCTATAGGAAAAGTTCATAGAACTGACGCCACTTTAAATAATCAGCATTAAATTGGGGAATCGTTACTTTTGGAAATGGTAAAGAACCTTGTACTGTTATGGCCCTTTCCTGCTGCTTCGCAATAGTTACTTCTTCATTGCAATTATCTGTTAAAACCGCTAGTTTAGCTAGATGATGTTGCACCAAGTCTTCGAGATTATCGTATTTGTCTTGCTGCAGTCCCAACCTTGCCGGATCTTCAGTTTGTTGCCACATGTTGTCGTACAACTCTTGTATTTGTGTCCATAATTTTGTTACAGTCTCGGACTTGAGCCGATAGAACTGTTTTGGCTGATTTGCTTCTATTGATGCTACGCCATGTAGTAAACGAGTAAGTGCTGTCATTCTAGCCATTATTCGTCTTGCGAGTCCATTAGTTGTTTGCTCTTCTTCGTCATAATGGTTCGTTGAAACATATCCTGCTATATTCTCCTTCACGGATGGCACCGGCTTGGTGTTTAACGACGTCAGTTTCTTTATTTGCGACTCAACATATTCCATGCTATCACTGTATATTTCTCCGATGATCTTGTACAAATTTTTTATAATGTAAGGGTCACTTTCTGTCAATGTTTGATCTCTTCGAATTGCGTTCTCTGATTTTTCAAACTCTAGCCACAGTCTCGTTAGCTCTGAGGATTAGTTTTTGTTACATTAGCGACGATCTTGTGGATCTCCTCTGCCTTCCTCTCCTGCTTAGCTATAAGTGCTTCCAGGCTCGCCATTATAGTGTAACTTTTTGATGTGGCTGCTGACGACTTGATAAGTTTTCAGATGACTTGATGAATTTTTTAATTATGCTTCTAAAACGTGACGGATGTATGCGTTTTGCTTTTGTGAGAATGCGTTTGCAGACTTGCTTTTTGGACTGCTGTCTTGTTGCTTGGCTTGTAGTTTATGTTGCGTTACTTTGCTCGCTAAAACCCTTACCACTGATGGGGGGAATCTTTTAAACCAGGAAGTAACTTCTGGACTATAGTCCTTTTGCTTTGGTTGCGTATTGCGTTTTAGAGTTAAAAAGTCCCTTACCGCTGGTGGGGGGAAACTTATAACGCTAAAACTATGGGGTCACCAAATACCGCGGTAAAAGCTATGTGGCGCGGTAATAGCAGCTCAACTTTCTAAAAGAGTTAAAAATGACTTAAAACTTCAAAGTCCGCCTGTGTACCTGTGGACCGATTCCGAAATAGTACTTTGCTGTATTAAATCACAATGATCCTTATATAAAACATTTGTGGCGAATAGAGTATCAACGATACAAACATTAACATTGCCAGAGCAATGGAGGCATGTGCAATCAAAGGATAATCCTGCCGTCATCTTATCACACGGACTTCAACCATCAGAGCTATCTAAATCTGGATTATGGTGTCAAGGACCAGTATTTCTTTATGGAAAGGAAGATCTGTGGCCGGCAAAATTTTCTCCTCAAGGCCCGACTTCAAATACAATAGACCTCAAAAGGGTAACTGCCGTCACTACCACAACAGACATATCATCAAGCATAATTTACGAAATACAAAATAAAAGATCGTTTAAAACATTGTAGCGAGTAGTAGCGTACATGATCAGATTTATCAACGCAGCGAGAAAACGAGGTCTGCCAAACAAGATCACCTTATCAGTACAGGAGCTGGAAGAGGCTCTTACAATTATAATTCGGGCAATGCAGCGGTCAAACTTTGAAGAGGATTTTAAACATTTGAAAAGGCATCAAGAGGTGAGCAAAAACAGTCCATACAACAGTCTGAGCCTGTTCATAGATACCAACGACATCATCAGAGTGGAAGGACGACTGGATTCATCAGTACTCCCCTATGACGCCAAACACCCAATGCTAATACCCTACAATGATCCAATATCAACATTAATCATGAAAATGGTCCATGAGCGAAATCGACACTGTGGCCCTCAAGCTCTGTTGGCATATGTGAGGCAAAGGTTCTGGCCGGTCAAAGGAAAATCTGCTGTCCGCTCAATTGTGCAACATTGCCTGAAATGTACTCGTGCTAAACCCCAATTAATCAAACATATCATGGGAAATTTACCAGCTACACGAGTCACGCCAGCTAGACCGTTTATAAACTCCGGAGTTGACTTTTGTGGACCATTTTGGGTACATTATAAGACAAGAGGAAAAAGGCCTATATAGCCGTGTTCTGCTGCTTTACAACAAAGGCTGTGCATCTGGAATTAGTTAGCGATTTAACTACAGAAGCCTTTGTCGGAGCGTTGAAGCGATTTATAAGTAGACGAGGTCACTGCAAAAATCTCTACGGTGACAACGCCACTAACTTTGTTGGTACAAAAAATAAGCTGAAGGAACTGTCCAGCACAATTTATTGGAATCCAGCTCACGATAAAATCATCAAGGAATGCGCATCCCGGGGTATTGTATTCCACTTTATACCACCGAGAGCACCTCACTTTGGTGGTCTTTGGGAAGCCGCGGTCAAGTCGGCAAAACATCTTTTAGTTCGAAGCACAGCAACAGCATCATTAACCTACGAAGAGCTTGAAACTGTAGTAATAGAAGTCGAGGCCATCCTTAATAAGCCCGATATTAGACAACCCAAATGATTTGAGCGCATTAACCCCAGGTCATTTCCTCATCGGGGAACCACTGAATGCTAAAGTCGACATAAATGCTAACGAAGGGAAAATCAGCCTTTTGACTCGGTGGAAACTGGTAACGCATTTAAAATTGGAGTTTTGGAAACGATGGTCACAAGAATACCTATGTGAACTCCAATATCGGCACAAGTGGAAAACACAACAAAATAACGTCAGATCTGGAGATATGGTCATAGTAAAGGAAGACAACACAGCCCCGCTAAGCTGGCCTTTGGGAAGAATTGTAAAGGTATATCACGGAGATGATGGCGTTGTTCGAGTGGTTGACGTCAGAACATTAAACGGTGTTTTTAAAAGAGCAATTACTCGTTTAGCACCGTTACCAGTCCACACTACCGAAGCTGACGGCGACGGGGAAACAGTTCATCAAGGCGACTGCGACGAGTCATCAACTTCGCTAGGTAAAATTGACGGAATCAACAGCCTGCCTACGCGTTTAGAAGGATATGACGATTCGACCTCGCAAAAAAGGCAACACTCACCAGAAGTCAACACTATTCAGCCAAAACGAAAGATAGTGTCATGTGCCTCACAAGGAATTTTCAGTACAATCTTTGGTGCACTCTTTCTGCTGCCGATAATACTAGCTTCTCCAATCAACATTACAGAGTTTTCGTCCAATCCAGGATTGTATTTTGAAGGCATAGGGTCAACAAGGTTGGTGACAGCTACCTGGAGACTCATTATATATTACGACCTCACACCAATTTGGGATAGGAATAAAGTTCTGGAAGCTGGAATACTATCTTTCTCAAAACTTTGCAAGCAATCCATAGCTAAAGAATCGTGTGAAGCACTGTCCTTGCAACTACAGCAAACCTGGGATAATCTCATTCAAGAATCAGACCTGTTAATGACAAGAAGACCGAGGAGAGCTGCACTAGACATTGTGGGAAATGTAGCACATGCTCTATTTGACGTATTGGACGCTGACTATGCTGAACAAATGGCGCTAAGCATAGCCAATGTTAAGCAAAATGAAGATTTCCTACACTTATTGATAAAAAACCAAACGTCAGTAATCGATTCAACAATTAATATTCTTAAACAAAGCGAGAATAATACTAAAGTACGTTTCTCAGAGCTTAAAAAAGGCATTTACAATAAACTAAACTCAATAAGAGATGGAAATTCAGATTTACGCCAAACCCAGTATCTCATGTCCCTGGCGATTCAACAGAGTTACAAAAAATTGAGACAGAGCTAATCACGACTCTCATACACACAAATAACGGTAATATAAGCCCACTCTTTCTAACACCAAAACAATTAAGATCAGAAATTGATACTATTAAAGGACATCTTCCTATGGGTAGCGCGTTACCAGTTGAGGATACAGACTTGCTACAGTTCTACAAAATCATGACAATTAAGGGAACAGTGGCAAAAGCAAATGTAATTTTCATCATGGAACTGCCCTTGGTTAATCAGAACTATTTTGAACTCTTCAGGGTTATCCCTATAACCACCTGGATCAACAACACAGAATAACCATAACAACCAACACTGAATACCTCGCTGTAAACGACCACCGAGATGAATATTTGACATTAAACACACTTCAATTCAACAAATGTACTATGGTGAAGAGCGAGATATACCTATGTACTTCATTACAAGTCAGCGTTGCTCGAGACTCCCGCAGTTATTCCTGCGAAATTGCTCTTTTCAAAAACAGAACATCTCAACAATGTAATTTCAGTTACATTCACAACAGTGTCTTCTTTGTTGCACTGAATACCATCAACCACTGGCTTTATGCAACAACAAATCCACTAGAGCTTACTACAGTCTGCGGCTCTGAAACCACTCACTTATACATCAATCATTCTGGCATCTTGTCCATGAACTCAACCTGTACTATCAAGGGAAGTGCACTAGCTATTCATGGTCATAGAACTAGTGTCACTACTCTACATACTTCATACGCAATGTTTGGTAATATCACGGCAATTGGTAAACCATCTGAGGTTAAGCGATTGCTAGAACCAGACATTAATTTAGATAACAAATTGGAAGAACTTAACAACATCCAAAAACAATTACAAAATATAAAAGATCTTCCAAGGGAAATACACCATCCGGTACTTCATCATCCATCCATCGGTTTGTCAGCATTGCTTTTGTCACTGCTTATAATTATGATCCTGATAGGCTGGCGACTTAAAATCAAATACTGCAAGAGGGCCTCCATCAATCTGCTTTCAACACCACCACAACCAATGCCACGGAATTATAACTCTGACGTTTAAATAAGGGAAAAAATGTCGCTTGGTTCCAGCAAGCAAGTAAATATAACACGTCATTATTATACTCAAACAAAAAAAAAACACCAGAACCTGTTCTCCTCGCTTGAGTCTCTAATTACAATCTGGTATTTTCAAGTTGAGCTTCACTCAACGCGGGGAGCATGTTAATACATATTGTTTGCTGGGACAAATTACATTTTTGTTTTTATTAATATCAATAAGTTATAAGAATAAATTGTTCTTTTGTTTAAGTTAACAATAATAATTAGGTCAGTTGTCTGGCTTAGGTTAGCAATTTTATTTGCTATGTTAATTATTAAGCAATATTATTAGTAATTTTGTTTTTGTTTAATTGGTCATTGCCTTAAGTGAAGCAATTTCACTTGTGCAGTTTATTATTAGCGTTAAGCAGCATTAACAATTTTTTTTTTTTTGTTCTTTAATTTAGCATTAGTCCTAAGCTATGCATTTTCAACTTTAATTAATTATGTAAAAAAACAAGAGAAATAATAAATATAAATATAGTCGTTTAATTGTATATAAACCAATTTAGTTATTGTATTAACGGCTTCCTCCTGGCTCAAGTGCCTGCGTGGAACAATATACAACCTCGAGTTTTGGTGATACGGCCAATAGCTCATACACCCACACATTACATTAACAGTATATTTATCTGCAGCTTCTAGGTGTATATCCAATACCAGCGGTACAATTAAAAATTCGAACTAAGATAAGTCCATGTTTAACCAATGTAAAGACTCAAAATTTTTTAAATTTTAAGCTACACAGGCTGAGTAAAATTTGAGCGAATATGAAGCTGAAAGGAAGAAGAAAAAAAGGAGAGCGACAGAGGCAGCAAAACTACATTAATATAGTTTAAAAGGTATTAACAAGCAAATAAAGGAACGGCACGAGGAGCGAAACGTCTGTCTGGTGGTTGATCTCGGAGAACTCACATCTGAAAAAAATTTTAAATAAAGGGGGAAAAGAATCAACAAAATGTTTTTTAAATTGAAAGGAATTTAATTAGGTTGATTTATATTAAGTCTAGATTTTTTTGGGAAGTGTTCATCGGAAACTGGCCCCGTGTTTTTTATTTAGGATCTTATCCGAAGTGTTTGATGCATGTCAAACCTTAAAGTAAATCATCTCCAATTTTATAACTTAGAATTTTTTTCTTGGAATTGGTGATCGGACGTTGGCTTATTAGCCGCTATTTTATCGCCAGCTACCCGTGTCTTTTATTAATCATATTAATGCCGTTCAAATCCACTTTAAGTTGCGTGAAAATTGGCTTTATAGTCCATATTGTGGGGAGTAGTAAGGAAGCCAGCAATTATTTCTTAGATTTTTATCTGAGGGATAGAGATAGGAAGGGCTAACTTTGGGTTAGATTCATATCAACCCCGGGTCGAAAGGAGAGGACAGATCAAAAAACAAACCTATGAGATATGAATTAGAACCTTAGATGGGACTGAGCATACCCCAGCTAAAAACCCGGATAACCGGAGGTTCGCTACACCAAGAACTTAGTATGTTTATTAGTGCTTAAAGAAATGCTATTAAAAGCACGTAGGAAAAGCAAAAATAGAGAGTTCCTGTCTGAAAAGCTAAGAACAATTAGTCGAATTACAAAAAATAGTAATAGATATCTAATGGAAGAATACTATAAGGCAAACTTATTGCGAACTGAAGGAGATACAAAGAAAACATGACAGTTTCTTAATAACGAATTAAGAAGAAATTCCCAAAAAGTACAGGAGATTTCTTTGCAAGATGATAGACTTTTAAAAACAGATTTGGATAAAGCAATAGAGTTTAATAATCATTTTGTTAATACAATTGAAAGTCTAAGGAATAATGTTCGAACCTATCTAGATGATAACATTAACTTTTTTAGAACTCTACGTCAAGCAGAAATAACTTTTAATTTCATAGAAATCGATAGGAGTTATGTTGAAGCTACTTTGAATACTTTATCTTTACATAAAAGCGCACTTTATGATAAAATAACACTAAAAATGGTGTTATGCAGAAAAAAGACATGTTGGCAGGAATTCTCTCGAACTTATTTAACAAGATGATTAATAGAGGGGAATATCCCAGCATTTTAAAAATACATAAAGTTATACCTTATACCGAAAGGAAAAAGTTGTAACAATATCGACATGTTTCGACTAGTTTCTATATTGTCAATTTTTGATAAAGTTATTGAAAAAATCATTTTTACTCAATTATCTAACTACTTACAATATAACAGGATATTAATTGACAAGCACTTTGGTTTTTGTAAAGGATCAGGTACAGAAAAGGCTGTAGTCAATGTTGTTGACTATATCTGTGGAGGATTCGACGCAGGCTTCAGTGATGTAGCGGCTGTGTTTTTCGATTTGTCAAAAACTTTTGATCTAGTTGATCATGAAATATTAATAAAAAAATTTAAATTAATTAATTGGCCTTTCTAATAATTCAATTAATTTATTGACGGGTTATTTATCTAATAGAAAACAATACGTACAAATTGGAGATTTTAAAAGTAATCTAATAGACGTCAACTGTGGAGCTCCTCAGGGTAGTGTGTTGGGACCGCTTTTGCTTAAAATATTTATTAATGACAGTGGAAATATATCATACAATGGCAGATTAGTTATGTTTGCTGATGATATTTGCTTACTCTATCCTTACAGATATGCTCAAGTTTTATAAACACAAATCGAATATGATGCTGCGATATTATCAGAGTTCATTATATACGAGTATAACAAACTGATACTAAATGCTAAGAAAACTGAATTTATTAGATTTTGAGCATACATTTTAAGCAATTATGAAAAAATATCAGTTTATATTGATCCAGGAATCTTATACAATAAAGTATTTAGGCATAATTTTCAACAATAAACTTCAATGGGACAATGGAATTTATTAAATCCAAGATGAGTTTTGCTATTGGAGTATTATACTCGTACAAATTCAAGAGAAAATTTGATTTCAAAACTAAGATGATGGTATATAATAGTATAATTCATAGTCACTGAACTTATCTTCCAATAGTCTATGGTTTTAAAAATAATTCTGCGTTAAAATCACTTCAATCAGCTCAAAATAAATCTTTAAAATTAGTTTTCAGTCTGCCACTTACATACCACACATTTCATCTTTTTAAGTACCATGCAGTTACAGGCTTTACAGAATGCAACTTATAATATTTGTATATAAAGCAATCAATAATGCAGGAAACTTTTCTATTGCTCTTCAGCATAATTCATAAGTTAGCAATCATCTTGAGTTGTCTAAGCAACGAATTTGTTATGCTAGATCATTAGCTTATAATGGTTTACCGATTTTCTTGAAGGACATTGCTATGCTCTCCACGTTTAAAAAGGAACTTAAAAATTACTTGTTAAGCAACATTGAAACACTTCTAATATAGATTTTTAATATATTAACTAATTAATTAATTAATCTACATACAATTATATGTATAATTATTTATGAACGTCATATACATACTAAAGACATGCACAGTTACAATTAAATGCACCAGTTTCTGTGTTTTTCTTCTTTCAGTGCGTATTAGTGAGTTTTGTAGCGTTTATATTTAGTATGAGTTTGTATTGTTATTCTCTTTGATAAATTGAATGTGAGTGAGTAGAGAAAATTAAAATAACACATTCCTATTATTTCCATTTGAGCAAACAAATAAAACAGATGTTAAGGCAAATACTATGTTACTTATTGTATATTGAAAGCAAACATATATGCATATATACATACATACATGCTTCGTTCGTACATACATACTGTTCGTTGTTATGAAGCCGAGCCGTAAATATCTGTTTATAAAGGGTGTTTTTTTATAGACGTATAGAACTTTAAATTGCAATAAAACAACGATGGATTATTCGATTAACATGAATTTTAATTATCCGAAAGATAATCTTGTGGCATTACATTTTAAATATGATTTCTGGCATATGACAGCCACGGCTGGCTCGGATGTAGTCCAATCTGGACGTCCAATTTTCGATGACTTTTTCCGACATTTATGGCCGTATATCGGCAATAACACGGCGAATGTTGTCTTCCAAATGGTCAAGCGTTTGTGGTTTTCAAGTATGCTTGTGCAGCCTTTTAATACATACTTCTTTTATTAATCACTACATAGTATAAAGCAAAGTCACTTCCCGCGTCTATCCCTCTGTCTGTATGTATACTTAGATCTTTAAAACTACACTACGGATTTTGATGCAGTTTTTTTTAAAAGATAGAGTGATTCAAGAGGAAGGTTTATATGTATAATCGTGGAAGGTTTTACCGCTATAATCGGTATCTGGCTTATTTGCTTACTACCTTACTACCATGCTCGCCCGGTTCTTTAGTCTTTGAGTACAATTTCTTAGTGTAAGAAGATCGAATATATAAAAATTTTAAGGCAAGACAACGTTTTCCGGGTCAACTAGTTTTTATTAAAATAACAAAATATTAATCTTTATTTGTGCTTAATTCCAGAAATTGTGCTGGTTTTTAAATTTATTCTTTTACTCATGATATTCTCATGAGTTATTTATTCAGTACAATAAGTACTGAAGGGGAGAGCATACCTATATGGACCATTTCATCAGACGCTACTCTGAATCCTCAGTAGATTAATCCCAAAGTTTCTTGCAAACATTAGAACCTTTATATTGTAAAAGCAATAGACTAAATAAGAATTATTTGTCAATAGTTACAAAAAGATTCAAATATTCAAACAACAAACTCAGTAAGCATTGAACTGAATAAATAAATAAATTTCCCAACCAACATTTTAATATTGAAAACTATATATTCTATTTTTATTCTTCTCTTCTTTTTTACATTCGAATGCCAGTTGGGTATTACTGAAGGCTTTTTGTTGTGTCCTCCTTTGGCACATATACTCGTATATGAAAAAATGTTTTCTAACAGATCTTGATTAAAATAACTTGTCAAAATATAGAATAAATTAGGATTTTCTTCAAACATTTGTGTTGATAAAGATAGGATGACATTCGATGTTTGAATTAAACCGTTGATTAAAAAAATTTTTTTACCACAATATTTCGAATTTTCTCTGCGAGTACATTATAAAAACACAAATTGTTACCTGGCTGCAAATTTTTAACACTGCTCCATCGACTCAAAGAAGATGTAGTTTTAAAATGTTTCGTAAAAACAAGTATTTTAACGAATTTCAAATTATCAAGTGTCGACTGTGTCATAAAAAATTTTGTTTCGATATATCAAGTAAATAGTTTCTGTTTTTTATAATTTTTTTTTGCATTTAAATATATATAGTAACATTATAACTACATACGTACTCGTATATGCAAATATAAAAAATTTAAATAATGGTAAAAAAAATCATATTTTTACCCTACATTAAGGACATCATTCACATTTTGTATACTTTGATTGTATGCACATAAATTGTAAAAACAAACTTTTCGTTTAAAAAAAAATAACACATTCTGGTTGGTAGAAAAAATCAAAAGTAAATTTGCCAAAAACAAAATACATTATTATGAGCGCAGTACATGTTTTCTTTCGAAACGAACATTTATATCGTCATATGATTTCATTAAAGCCCTAAGTTATATTTAAAAAATTTTAGGGAGATAAAAAATAGTCGATAATATGAAAATTATCAAACTTTTTGTAAGTTTTTAACTTTTACAATTAAAAATAATATTTTTAAACTAAACAAAACTTCAAAAAGTTTAAAAATGTTTTCATATTATCGACTGTTTTTTGTCACCCTAAATTTTTTTAAATATAACTTAGTGCTTTAATGAAATCATATGACGATATCAATACGTGTATGAGAAAGATTTGCTGAGACATGATTGAAGAGAGCTTATTTCAATATGGCGATAAGATATACTACTACTGCCTATTGAAAATTTACTACTGACAACACATTGTGTGGGAGTGAAACATCTTTATATATCTACGAGAATAGTCTTTCGTACAAGCCTAAAAGAAATCAATGTTTGACACTGAAAATTTCAAACTCGGAATATTTGGCTAACACAGTGAAGTTTATATAGGACTCGGCACAGGCGAATTTTACTTGTTTGTTATAAATTTACTTGCAATTGAATTGAATTTCCTTAGGTTCTTTCGGAATTCCTATGAAATGAAAGATTTAGTACAGATTTTATTATTTATTAATTTTTTTATTTATTCAATGCTGTAATAATAAAGCCTAATTAATGTTAAAGAAAAATGTAATTTTAAGAGAGAGAGAGAGAGAGAGAGTGAGAGCAATATTTTTATATACACATACATATGTAATTGGGAATGAATGAAGAAAAAACGAAAATTAAATTTTTTAGAAATTATTCTTTTTTGTTTGGTTCCTCTTTAGCTACTATATCGGGGTATTCTAATTTTACACCAGGTTCACAAGTGAAAGTAGGACAGCAGTATGGGAAGGGAGCTGTTTTGTTGGTTTTTTCTGTATCCAATCTGCATTTATCATTTACCAAAGGAAGTGGTCCACAGTCCTCAACCAACTCTAATAATCTGAAATAAATAATGAATTAATTGTTGTTGTACACAACAAACATTTATATTTTACTTAGATGGATCTTCTTCGTTGCGTACGCAAGTTGAACGGCCACAGAAAGGTGTCAAGTCCCACGTTTTACCAGGTTCAACAGTGGCACAGCGAGTGGAAGCAAAACACATGCCAGGAAAATCTACAATAAACATAATGAAAACACACAACAATAAAACTTTTGAAAATGATCAAAATTTTACTCCTTCTAAAATATAATACATTAAAAGAGAGTAGCATATGTGCTATTTACTAAATGCAATTAAATTATCTTAAAATCTCTCTCACAAATAGAGAGCTCAAATTACAATAAAAAATATTTGGTGTTTTCATTTACTTTACTAGCAAAAACTTACAAAGAGAGAGTAAAAAGAAATTTGGAAAATACCTCTCAAAAATGTTGAAAAGTAAATGAACACTTTACCAGTCAAAACTTGCAAGTTGAAGAAGTAGTATTGTAACCAGATTCTGATGTAACAGATTCTGTCTTACTTAGTTCAACTGCTTTCGACATTTTACTTTGGTGCTGTTGATCCTAAGTTAAACTAAAATTGATTTCTTATTGTTTTAACACTTTTTATAGTCTTAAAAGTTTATATTTACTTAAGATTTCTTAAATTTTACTAAATATTTTTATTTTAAACTTCTTTTAGAAAACTTGATTTGTAAACATAAGCACAAAACAGCTGTTTGAATAATTCTTGCAAGTTAAAACTTTACCTGTAAAAATTTGCATGAATTGACGCTCTCTAATTGCAAATGTTTTGAGTTAATGAACACTTTCCAGTAACAATTGTTACAAATTTGTAACAATTTTTAGTTACTGAACAGACCTATTATGTGCTAGCAAAATTGCTTCTCATAAAAACTTCCAAGAGAACAGCGCAATCTAGTGCAAAAATTATAAAAATACAAGATTACGCCTACCCGCACATAAAATTTAAGTTTTCTGCGTATGTAGTACAAATGACGTCTAATAATTTACAGTGGATCAATTTTTTTATCAAACAGTGGACAAACTACGTCATCTAACGAGAAAGCATGCACATGGTGTAATCTTGTATTTCTATCATTTTTGATCCATTGCAAGTGGCAAATCTGAACTTTATCAGCTGTCACATAAGTTTATTCTGATTATTAAAAGTATAGCGGCTTAAGAAAAAACAAAATGGTTGTAATTTTGAAGTAAAAATCATTGTCTAGTTATTTACAGGTAAAACGCAGGCAGTATCAGATTCCCTGTCTAAAATTACTCCCGGTTACATTAAAATAAAATAGTTATATTTATATGAAAGTAGTATAAGTGCACTTAAAAAAAGTAATGAGTTAGCGGTAACTTTTTTATTAGAAATGTGAACTTATACCACTCATTTGTGTGCCTGTTTTTATAATCATGAATAAATAAAGGTGTTTTAGTAAAAGAGTGCACTTTTCCATTTTAAAATAAAAACACATATTTTTTGAGAGAATTATGATTTTTTACCGGATTGTAAAGAAGATATGTTTCGATTAAGTATGAAATAAAATATTAGAGCCTGTAATTCGTTCAATGGGTGAAGGAGCAAGGTAAAGTCAATGCCAATTTTTCGAAAAAGTCATCTTCTTCGTTGAAGCGCATTTCTATCTGAATACACAAAATTTATGAATTTGAGGCTTAGAAAATTCTAAAGTAATCCATGAGAAACAAATGCACTCTCAACATGCAACTGTCTAGTAAGGATTTTAAACAGGCTTTATTTTTTGAAGATGAAGCCGAAATTGTTGTGACTATGAAATGCATTCCTTACAAGAACATAATGAAAGAGTTTTTGTGGCGCCAACTGAATCGCATGGATCAGCAAGACGGTGCCACCTGCCAATGCGTGAAACAATCGGGTTATTGCAGCATGATATCAAAAATTGCACTCTTATTCTATCATTATACCCTTCACTGTAAGTAATATTTGTAATGTCTACCCCGAATTTTTTAATACTTTTTGCCGTTAATTTCCAATTCTTTATATGAAACTAGCATTTAACTCGCTTCTTCACCAGCAAAGTACCATAATGTCGCTTTTATAATTTATAATATCGTTGTAGACCATTTAAACTCAGTTCTAGGTTTTTTAATATTTTTACGAAAAATGATTCTTTTGAACCACTGTTATTATTCATAAGAAATTGTATTTATTAAAGGGCTGCACAAGCATACTTGAAACAGCTTTCAAGCATCATCCCTGATTTCAAATACTGTCAAGCACTGTTCTATCGCATATCAAAACAAATACTTCAGTGACAAAATGTTTTGCACTGCTGTAAAAATTAGAACCTCTACAACATAGAACAACCAGAACACAAGCACACTAGTGCAAAACTGAACATAACAATAACACAGTAGAACAAGCAACACAACAGCAGAACTTTATAGAACTTTGCTGTATTCACACGTCTGTATGTGTTTCTATGTGTACTTTCACAGCCACATGCTCTGTTTTTTTAATGGAAATTTTTAAGTTATACAAACGTAACGTTTGTGCACACAAGCACGATGCCAGGCAGTCGGTGTTATACACACATGTGTATGTATGTGTGTCTTTAAAAGGCATGCTTAATGTGTTTGGTCACGCTCGTGTTAACTAAAGCAATATGTGTGAATGTATGTATATACATGCACGTATAATTCCTTTGCTCTAGTGTATATAAAGGGTGGTTAAATTTTAACAGCCGATGTTGAATGTGAACCACACCTAAACGTCAATTTTTTTTCTGCATTTCATTTTACATTTCTCAATTTCAGACTAACTCAATTTGAACCATGGAAAGATACATAATCGAGCAACGCGTTAAAGTTATTCAGGCTTATTATGAAAATGGGCGTTCAAATCAAAATGCATATCGTGCACTTCGTAATTTTTTCGGTCAATTTAATCGTCCAAATGTGTGTACAATCGGAAAAATCGTGCAAAAATTTGAGCAAACCGGATCTGTAGGAGATGTGAAAACACCAGTGCATGCTCGTATAGCTCGTAGTGCAGAAAATATTTCTGCTGTTCGCGATAGTATGGATGAAGAGCCGTCCACCTCAACTCGTCGTCGAGCCCAACATTTGCACCCCTGGCGCTCTTCGTTAATGAACAATATGCATCAAGAGTTGCATTTACACGCTTACAAGGCGCAATTGACTCAAGAACTAAAGCCTCTTGACCATTCCGAACGGCGTCAATGGTCAGAATAGTGGCAAGAAAGGGCAACAGTGGATGATAAATTTTCGAAGAAAATCATCTTCAGTGATGAGGCACATTTTCACCTCAGTGGATTCGTCAATAAGCAGAATTGCCGCATTTGGGCGAGTGATAATCCAAGAGTGATTGTCGAAAAACCAATGCACCCACAAAGAGTGACTGTTTGGTGCGGTTTATGAGCTGACGGCATCATCGGGCCGTATTTTTTCCAAAATGAGGCCGGTCAGATAGTTACTGTGAATGGTGTTCGCTATCGTGAGATGATAACAAACTTTTTATGGCCCGAATTAGAAGATATGGATGTGGACGATATGTGGTTTCAACAGGACGGTGCCACTTGCCACACAGCTAACGAAATAATGGCTCTTTTATGCGACAAATTCAATGGCCGTGTTATTTCACGTGGTGGCGATGTCAATTGGCCGCCAAGATCATGTGATTTGACACCGTTGGACCTCTTTCTTTGGGGTTAATTTGAAAGAAAAGGTATACGTCGATAAGCCAACAACAATTCAAGAGCTAAAGGATGAGATAATTCGGCACATTAAGGGCATAGAACCTCAATTATGCCTCAGCGTCATCGAAAATTTAGATCATCGGATGGAGGTGTGCCGCTATTTTATTCCATACATAATTCAACCATACCATATTATCATAATAAAAAGAAATGACAATAATTTAATAAATAATTTGTGTTTTATTCAAAATCAACATCAGCCCTTAAAATTTAATCACCCTTTATATTCGGCATAACCCAACCTAGGTTTTCATAAAAGAAAAATTTACCAAGCCCATTTGAACGCTTGAACTTGGTAATTTTTTTTTTAATGTGTGTTCGAAAAGAGAAGTTATCCAAGACCAGTTCTTATTTCTATTTTTTTAATATTCGGGTAAATTTTTTAATTTTTAAAAACAAAAATAAAAGTATCACATCAAGACCATTAATTTCAATACGAACAATGGATATTTGCATTTCTTTTTCATTTAATTCGCAGTGGTTTAAAATTTAAACAGTTTGCAAAATCATACATATTTGTATGTAAACTTCACGATTAATTACAATAAGATTTGCGTATTGAATTGAATTTTCAGATTCAAAGTGTAATTGACTGCAAATTTGTGACGTACAAATCGGTGGCTTGAATTACTTCCTAGGACGATGTCATCAATTGTCAACCCAAGTTTTTAATTTCGCTGGAATTTCGAGGATTACCAACTCACAATCTACAGCTGAAAGTCGGATTAGTAGTTGTAATGTTGCCAAATATTTATAAAACAGTCACGTCTTTGCAATGGTACTTAAAAAACGTAATGAACACCGTTATCGAAGCAACAATATTTACCGGAAAATACAAAGGAGAAAAAGTTTTGATACCATTAACAACAATGGTTCCGACTAATATACCATTCCATTTTAATCGCTTGCAGTTTATGATACGACATGCATTCGTAAATTAAAACCAAAAAAATTTGACGGCATTTACCTTGAAAATCATTTCTTCTCCCATGGTCAATTGTATGTTGCCTATTGCCGTTTCGAAACACTATCAGCATTATGTTTATGCTTACGAGTCAGTCAAAAAAGAAAAAATGTCCTGTATTATACAGCAGTATAATGAACGGAATTCTGATGTCACAGCAAGCAAAGAAAAAAATTATTTATTGATTTCAGTTCTTTATCTGAATATTCAATAAATAAAATAATTTACGATTCATTATAATTGGATATGTAAATTAAACATACTACAATGATGATTCAAAAATACTTTCTTTTCTTCTCTTTTTAATATTTTTATGCATTTTAATGTAACTAAAATTTTAAGGCAAAAAAACCTTTGCCGGGTCAGCTATTTGTTTATAAAATACAAAATATATATTTGCATTTCAAATACTGCAAAGGTACGTTAATACTAAGAAATCAAAAAGTGCTAATAAAATTAATAAAAAATACCATTTTATCAAATTTACTATTTATATTATCTGTTTCAGGATTCGCAAAGAAACGAAGCGAAACAAATTCAAAAGTTTCGTTTTGTAGTTTTCCATAATAATACTCTTTGATCGAGTGTAATCTTAGTAAAGATCATTTGATAGCAAATCAGCTATCGTAACCAAAACAAATTACTTTTTTAACGAGCACGGTGAAACAAATGTAAGTTTTATTTAGTTTTAGGTTAAAACAATAGAATAAATTGTTCTTCCATATATAAAAAATTCTTTTTTGCACAATTTTTGCTAAATTCATGCTACATTTTTTTTATTTACTTGCATTTGACAAAAATTGCATTTGACACGTATCGATCCGATCCCAGAGTATATGGTGAGCATTCTTGGAATATATTTTCTGAGTCTTTTTGTCTAAAGTAGGAAACGGACAAAAAACGTGGTAAGCACTTTCTTATAAATGACAGTCATAATATCTGTGCAAAAAATGAGAGCAATCGGCCCACAAATGGCCGAATAATATCAAAAATACAACCCCAAAATTTTAGATTTTTATTGTTTTTTTTATTTAATTACATAAAAGTCTACATATTAATTCATACAGACTTTGGTTATAAATATATGCATCTATTGTTATAAAAATATGTAAATTGTATTCCTTAATTTTTTTTTTTGGTTGTTAGACCCTTTTGCATTTTAGATATGTATATGCTTAATGCTGGGAACATAATTGGGACGAACGACGAATTTTTCGTCATCAAAAATAAAACACATTTGTGCATATAAAAGTTAACACAACACCGCCGTCGAACGAAATTCGTTGTGCGTGACGAATTCTGCGATAGATTTATTTCTATTTCATACGCCGACGAACGACGAACAAATTGATACAGAGTTGCCGTTTTTCCTTGTAGCTTTCAAGTATATTAGTAATTAAAGCTAATTTTGACTTTAATAATTGTTTTATTTTCAATGTACATCATTTAAGTTATATGTACACAACTATTTACACAATTATGTACACAACTATTTACCATAAAATTGTTTTTTAATGGTTTTTTATGTATAGAATTCTCAAGCAAATATTTTTGTTTATACGGTAACCCTATCAGCTGTTGTATGAAAACAAAATTGTTAACAAAAGAAAAATGGAAATTAATGAAATTATAATTGAAGAAGTTAAAAAATATGAATGCCTATATAATCTGGCATCAAAAGACTACAAGAACGTTCAGAAAAAGACTGAAATATGGAACAGGATTGGAAATATAGTTAATTTAACCGGTAAGTAAAAATAAAGAAGCAAGCACTTTCATCACATACATACATATGTACATGTAAAATTGGATTTACAAAAAAAATTTTATATTTAGGTGATGCATGCAGGAAACGTTGGAGAGGTCTCCGAGACACATACAAAAGACATAAACGGGCAGCTCAATTGGCTTCAGGTAGTGGAGCACGAACTCCATGCAAACAATGGAAATATATGAAGACGCTGTAATTTTTGGATATTTATAAAGATGCACGACCGTATGTACATACATATGTATTTACATTGTACTAATAACCTATCCATTAAAATATTATTTTTTATTTAATTATGAACATAGAACAATCGGAAGCGTTGAAAATGATCAAATCGATTTGGACTGTGTTTTCGATTGCTTTTCTGCCTCCCTAAGTGAACCGACCACAAATATAGATGAAAGCGCGGCTGAACTAATCGAAGAAAGGCCACGGAAATATAGCAAAAGGCATGCGGATGACGAAATTACCTCCGTCTTTAAAAATGTTATGAAAGAGTACGGTCAAGCAATTAACATCAACAAGTATGGGAGAGAAAGACTCTACATTGATACTTTTTGAAAGTTTGGCGAAAAAAATTCATGACGCAAAATTAAAACAAGAGGTTGTATCGGAAATAGAAATGAAGGTTGTGAATTTGATTTACACAGAAATTGCTAAAAACTCTTCAACTTGAGGTATAAACTTGTTTCCTTGTTATTTTTTTTTTTTTTGCTTTTATTATATACTTACATACATTTACTATTATTTTTTACATATGGGCCACCTCTCAAAAGTGTGTTATTCTTACATACATATGTATATACATATACACTTATGTTTTGTTTAATTGAACAGCGAATACTGCAATATTTTTACAAATTTAATTTTTTGAAATTAATACATTTTTTAGTACATAGATACATATATTATTTTTAATATAATATTAAATGAGTAAAATTGAATTGTTAAAACCATTTTTATTTACGTGTTATGTTTTATTTAAATAAATGAATTTGAATTTAAAAATGTCTTTGTTTAATTTTCAAATAAGTGGTTTGCCAACTCATCTCTTAAAGCAAAAGCATTTATTGATGAGCGGTTGGCATGAGAAACGTGAAAAGAGTTCATGTGTTCAGGTGACTGTCTCCATATTCCGGGAACGAAAATTCCATTCTCTTCATGATCCACCAGATTTATGTCAAAATAACCGCTGCTCTTATCTAACATTAGATAATTGTGGAGAACTATTGTTGCCAATATTAATTTATCAGCATTTTTAGGACATGCTTGAATTTTTGTATGCAAAATTATCCACCTATTCGCCAAAATACCGAAAGTGTTTTCAATGTATACACGGGCGGAAGATAATTTTTGGTTAAAATTTTGTTTTACACTTGACAAGTTTCGTTCAGGATATGGTCGCATTAAATTTTGTTTAAGAGGGAAAGCATTATCACCGACAAAGAAATAGGGAAACAATTTATCTGTACCTAGTTGAAAGAATGCAGAAGTTATGCTGGGAACACAATTGGGACGAACGACGAATTTCGTCGAGCATGACGAATTCGTTGCTGAGAGTTCGTTGCGTAAATTCGCATCATGACGCACAATTATGACGAATAAATAACAGCTGTTGTTATCAATAAAGTTGTTTGCTGTACGTGACAGAAAATAAACATTATTAAACAATGAATCGAATTTTGCGTTTTGTGAAAATTATTAAAATAATTAACATCATGTTTATGATGACAAAATTTTTTTTGCTTACTCGGAAACGTTTGCGAAGAAGGTGGTGGGAACGACCAGTGAACATTACCCGGAACAAGTTAGGATTCCAAAAAATATGTTTTGTGGAACTAATGTTCAATGATGAAGAACACTTCCTTAAAGCAACCAGAATGACGATTGAAAAGTTCAAAACTCTTCTAACTTTGCTGAAAGAACGTTTGCAAAGGTTTTCAAAAAGAAAACCTATTAATGAGGAGACACGTTTGAGTTTAACTATAATGTAAGTGCTTGTAATAGGTGTGTATAATTCAAACGGAAGCTAAAATATTTGAAACAATTTTTAGGTACCTAGCTCATGGTTGCAGTCCACAATTCTTGGCATGGACGTACAAACTTGGTGTATCGACAGTTAGAAAAGTTATTTATGCAACTTGTGATGCAATTTGGGATGAATTGCATGAAGTGTATGTCGCACAGCCTAATCGGCACGAGTGGAAACTCATTGCTGACAGGTTTGAAGAATTGCATTATTAGTAGCAACTCAAACTATAATGTTTTGCATTTCAATAGATTTTACGTGAAAACAGGAATGCCGCATTGCCTTGGTGCCATTGATGGGAAGCATATTAAAATAGTTTGCCCAAAAAACATTGGTTCACTTTTTTACAACTACAAAAATAGTTTCAGCATTGTGTTAATGCCGGCATGTGACGCAGATTATAATTTTGTTTTTGTTGATGTTGGAGCATTTGGCAGTCAAAGTGATGGTGGAGTTTTTGCTCAAAGTGCATTTGGAAAAATGATATTGAGGGAAAACCTAGATATTCCCCCACATGATAGTCTACCTGGTAAGATATACATATACCGTCCTTTAAAATGCAAAAGTGCCTATCTTCAATTTTAAAAATATTATAGGAGAACCAAAAAAGTAAATAAAATTAATATGTATGTATGTATGTAAAGAGTGATTTTTTTGCTATTATCTTTTTGGCAACACTAGTTTTGACAGCTCACGCACGTTTTGTATCTTGTGTCACTGTCAAACATCTTCAGTTTGGTCTATAATTTAATCATGAATCGTCTTACAAACGAACAACGCTTGCAAATTATTGAATTTTATTACCAAAATGCGTGCTCTGTTAAGAAAGTTCATCGCGCGCTTCTTCCATTTTATGGTCAGTTTAATCGACCTACTGAGGCTTCTATTCGGGCTATTGTAACAAAATTTCGCACCAAATTTACATTGTTGGACATTAAACCACCAACACGCTTACGTAGAGTGCGAACTGAAGAAAATATCGCAGCCGTATCGGCCAGTGTTGGTGATGACCGTGAATTATCGATTCGGCGCCGTTCGCAGCAATTGGGCCTCTGTTACTCCACTACGTGGAAAATTTTGCAGAAGGATTTGGGTGTGAAGCCTTATAAGATACAACTGGTGCAAGAATTGAAGACAAACGACCTACCACAACGCCAAATTTTTGGTGAATGGGCTCTTGAAAAGTTAGATGAAGATCCACTTTTTTATCGAAGAATTGTGTTCAGCGACGAGGCTCATTTCTGGTTGAATGGATACGTGAACAAGCAAAACTGCCGTATTTGGAGTGAAGAGCAGCCAGAAGCATTGCAAGAGCTACCAATGCATCCACAAAAAACAACCGTTTGGTGCGGATTATGGGCTGGCGGCATCATTGGGCCGTATTTCTTCAAAGATGATGCGAATCACAACGTTACTGTGAATGGTGAGCGCTACCGTGCGATGATAACAAACTTTTTTTTGCCCAAAATGGAAGAGCTTGACTTGCATGACATGTGGTTTCAACAAGACGGTGCCACATGCCACACAGCACGCGAAACAATGGACCAATTGAGAGGCGAGTTCGGTGAACAGTTTATTTCACGCTTGGGACCAGTCAATTGGCCGCCCAGATCGTGCGATTTAACGCCTCTAGACTATTTTTTGTGGGGCTATGTTAAGGCTAATGTCTATAGGGACAAGCCCGCTTCGATTGACGCACTGGAAGCCAACATTGCCAACATTATTCGTGAGATACCGGCCGAAATGTTGGAAAGAGTATGCCAAAATTGGACTAAGCGGATGGACCATTTGAGGCGCAGCCGCGGCCAACATTTGCATGAAATAATCTTCAAACATTAAATTATATCGACCCAACTATCGATCCAAATAAATATTTCATGCATTTTTCTGAATTTTATGTGTTTTTTTTTTTTTATTTCCGATAGTTCTTTTAAAATCACCTTTTACAATTATATATATTTATACATATAAATATATATTTATATATACAGGGTGGCCCAAATAAGACCAGCTGATGTGAAACACAAATAACTTTTTTATTTTGTAACATGATTTATTTTTTCTTTTTGCAGATTATAACTGAACTCTTGGAAATTTAAAATGAATACGTACAGTCCACAACAACGCATTAAAATTATCGATTTTTATTATTCTTCTCAACGATCAATTGTTCTGACGGAACGAAATTATTGCCGTTTTTTTTAACGTAAGATCAGCGCCCACATATTCCATGATTACAAGTTTAGTTCGCCGTTTTGAGAAACTGGGTTCAGTTGCCGACCGTCCAGGAAGAGGTGTTCATCGAAATATTCGTACTGAAGACAACGTGGAAGCTGTGCAGCAGAGTGTTGCAAATGATCCATCCGTCTCAACTCGTCGGCGTTCCGGCCAATTGGGTATACCCAGAACAACATTACAGAGAATTTTAAAGCTGGATCTTAAGATGTATACATACAAAGTTCAAATTGTGCAACAGCTTCTACTGCAAGACCCCCAAGAACGACTACAATACGCTCACTAGGTCTCATTTGGGCCACCCGTTATATAATTATATGTCCAAAGTCTGTATGAATAAATATGTAGACTTTTATGTAATTAAATAAAATAAAAATAATAAAAATCTAAAATTTCGGTTGTATTTTTGATAATCTTCGGCCATTTGTGGGCCGATACTCTCATTTTTTGTATAGATATTATGACTGTCATTTATAACAAAACTGCTTACCACGTTTTTTGTCCGTTTCGTACTTTAGACAAAAAGAGCAAAAAAAACTCTTTCAGAAAATGGTCAAAAATAGAGGTAGTCGCGGTTTTCGACTCATAGTTCCACCATTTAAGAAGCGATCCGGGTGAATTTCAATAAAAATAATTTTACAGAAATAACTGACAGAGTGGTACGCTATATTTTTCTATACGTTGCCTAGGAACTTCAGAAAGTTGATTTCAACGACTACATAAACAGACAGACAGACGGACATCGATAAACCGACTCCGCATTTATAAGGATCCAGAATATACATACTTTATAGAGTGTCTCATGTATGATGTACAAATTACAAAAGTAATCACTAACTTTTTACTTACAGTGAAGGGTATAAAAAGAGTTTTTTGTTCTTAAACAAATGATACACACATCAAATTTCAACATCAATCAGGCATTTGTGTGTGTGTTTTTTAATGGAAGTCACATGTCTAATCTAAAAAAAAAAATTAACAGCTGTAGCTGGATATTCTGCCCGCAAGTTAAATACCAATTTCTTACAACCATTTAATTCGTCATAAAAAATCAATGGGTGCGTTCATAAAACGTAACTGTTGTGCAACTGTTGCGTGTTCGTCTTAGAAACGCATAGTTGAGCAATTCTGCTCAACTCAACAGTTGCGTTTTTACTGCCATTTTTTCCATTATAAAATATTTTAGCTACCTAAAGTCAACATATTTTGGTAAGCCTATACAGCTGATCAAAGAGAGTTATGCCATTTAATTCTAACGCAGCGCTACTTTGATAGGTGGCTGCTACAAGTTAATTTCTTTCAGTTTACGGTCATAAAATAGCCAAATAAAAAAATAAAACTAAAATAATAATAATTTCGCTTAATATGAGTTTCTTTTAAGGTGTTTATTTATATTATGTGCTACTTAATGTCTGTAATGTTCATACATTTTTTTAAACACGGTGGCGGCTTAGCGTTGCAAGATTTAACAGCTGTCAAGTGATTTATTGTCAGTTTGGTTTGGCAATTCATCATGAATAGACTAACGATCATCAAGTAAGGCGTAGATTCGTCGAATGGGCCCAAAACGAGATTGCCGTTGTTCCCGATTTTTATAAGCGAATTTTGTTTAGCGATGAAGCGCACTTCTGGTTGAATGGCTACGTCAAGAAACAAAACTGCCGCATTTGGAGTGAAGCTAATCCTCAAGTGTATGTCGAAACACCGTTACATCCAGAAAACCTGACTATATGGTGCGCTTTATGGGCTGGTGGAATCATTGGTCCGTACTTCTACAAAAACGATGATGGCCAGAACGTAACAGTCAATGGTGATCGGTATAGAGACATGATTACTAACTTTTTCATTCCTGAATTGAACAACCATGATGTCCAGGAGCTGTGGTTCCAACAAGACGGCGCAACATGTCACACAGCTCGTGCCACAATTGATTTATTGAAAGACACGTTTGGTGACCGCCTAATTTCACGTTTTGGACCTGTGAATTGGCCTCCAAGATCTTGTGATTTAACACCGCTAGACTACTTTCTGTGGGCCTATGTAAAGTCATTGGTCTATGGGGATAAGCCACAAACGCTTGACCATTTGGAAGACAACATTCGTCGTGTTATTGCCGATATACGGGCACAAATGTTGGAAAAACTCATCGACAATTGGACGTCCAGATTGGACTACATCCGAGCCAGCCGTGGCGGTCATATGCCAGAAATCATAATTAAAATATAATGCCACAAGATTATCTTTCGGATAAATAAAATTCATGTCAATCGAATAATCCATCGTTGTTTTATTGCAACTTAAAGTTCTCTACGTCTATAAAAAACACCCTTTACTATCGTCGCAGCGTTGTCATTTTATTGCAGCATCTGTTATTTATTTCGTAGATAAAAATTTTATATAAAATAAAGTAAAAATGGAAAAATTGACCATCGCATTGAGAATCATATTTACTGAAATCATACTTTTGGCTAAACAAATTAGGTTGATTTAAAAATATTTTATAATATTAAACTGTCCCTTTTTTATACCTGTTTAAGGCAGATTCTTGTTTCATAATTTATTTATTTCAATTCGTCTGGCAACTTTGCTGAGGTCCTAATTTCCCTTTGTTTATGAATTATATTTGTTGTTTATTTGGTTTTCGGCAAAGTTAACCGCTTACGGTCTATGTATGTTTGTTTTTGGTTTTTTATGTAAAACAAATATACATAACTTACTTGTGTGAAAGCTACGCAACAATTAAAGTCACAACACCAGAAGTTTTTTAAAAGTAATATTTTAAAATCGAATAAAAACACAATTTCATTAAAACTAATTAAACCTGATATTTTTAATTTAATATTTTATGCCTGGCACGCAAACGGATATATTCCCGATTTTTGACTCATAGCTCCGTCATTTATGGACCAATGAAATTGAATTTTGGTCTAGATACTATGAATGTCATTTTTGAAAAAACTATATACTACATCTTTTTAGTTGAGATAAAATACCCAAGAAAACAAAGCAAAAATTAATGAAAATGTAAAATTTTTGTTGTATTTTTGATATTCCTCGTCCATTTGTGGACCGATTTCTCCGATTTTTTTGCACATACTTTATGGCTATTATTTCTAATAAAACTGCATACAAAAGTTTTTTGCCCGTTTTGTAGTTTACACAAATTACGCAAATAACGCTTCTAAAATGGTCAAAAAATAGTGGTAGTTGCACTTCAGAGCTCATAACTCAGCTATTTATGGATCGATTGGGCTGAATTTCAATATAAATTTTATAACAGGAACTTCCAACAAATTGACATGCTAAAATTTTCTATAGGCTTTTTAGGGACTTCAAAAAGTTGTTTTCAACATAAACACGGACAGACGGACATCGCTAAATGGACTCTGCTATTCATAAGGATACAGAATATATATATACTTTATAGAGTGTCCCATGCATGGTGTAGAAATAACATAGGTAATGACAAACTTATACATACCCTTTTCACTTTTTTATGAAGGGTATAATAATAGAATAAATTGTTCTTCCATATTCTCGTATAAAAAATTCTTTTTTGCACAATTGTTGCTAAATTGATACTAAATTTTTTTTATTTACTTGCATTTGACAAAAATTGCATTTGACACGTATCGATCCGATCCCTTCTTGGAATATATTGATTTGATGTACCTAATTTGAAAGAAAATCAGTTGAAAAATATAATTTTAATTGTTAAATGATAATGAATAATGGCGACTAAAAAGCCAAAGAGAGCGCAACGTGTAGTCAATAGTTCGTTCAGTGAAGTTGCGAAGAGCTCACTTGTGTGGGCTATTGTCGACTATAGTGACAGCTACAGAGCCATCTCCCATGTAAAATGGGAGATGATACAGGAGAAGCTGCTTGAGGTGTCCTTCAGTATTCTTAAGGAGAATCCGGTTTCCCTTCCACAGAACTCAGATGCAGGCTCGCTTCAGGGGGGTATAAAGCTCCTAGCTCCTGCTCCAATGAGCGATCAGCCAACTTACTCAAGCTGGCTGTTACAGCAATAGGGGAAGTATGGCCGGGCGCGCGGTTAGACGTGATACCGGTCTGCGATATAGCTCGCATGCCGAGATCCATCATGATCATTCCGTCCGAGCCACATGACCCCCACACCAACCTGTCTTACATCAGGAGTGGCAATCCTCCACTACCTACCCATGACTGTAAGGTGGTTAAGGTTGACGCTCCTGAAGGTAAGAAGAGGAAAGTGGTCAGGGTCCTAAATAAGGAATTCTTGGCGCTACTACCATAGATGGAAGGTATTTTACGGTTTCGGAAGTATCAAGCTGAGCATCTATCGTGGTGATGAGAAAGAGGTTTCCGTAAAACCAGGAGCTATGCCCAAGGAGGGCGTAGCCGGGTCTGTGGCTGACGCACCCGTACAGCCAGGATGTCCAGAGGATTCCCAATCTGTCACGAGCATGGTTGGGGAACTACTGGGCAACCTGGATGCTGCGGAGGACAAAGATAGGCTTCTGGGATCTGATTCAGACCCAGAAGTCGTCGACATCACCATCAACTATGACCCGTATGGCAACAGTGACGCAAGTTAATTTGTATCACTGCAAGGCAGTATCTGCTTCATGACTTCTTCGTCTTGCAGAGCGGGATGCCGCTGATACAGGAACACTGGTATCATGATGACAAGGTTCTTTGACTCAGCGCAAAAGGCTATAAATTGTTATATGCAAATTGCACAGGTAATATTCGAGCCTGCATTTTGGATAAAAAGCATCTTAATATTTTCATTCTCTCTGATTAAAGTGATGAAGACACAAAGAGCGCAACGTGAGAGAAAGATGGTATAACCATCTGGATCCAATCAAGCTATATGGCGCATGATCATGCTGACCTTCCGGAAGGAAAACTGACTGGGAATCTCAGAGAAACATCCTTAACCAGTTTCTCACCAAGCCTCAACCCTTGAGCGACGTTGAGGACATAGATAGCGCTGTAGCACAGCTGTCGGAGGCCTTCAAGGAGGCCACTACAAGGTCTTGCAGACCTTCCGTATACAGGGTAAGGGACAGACCACCGTGGTGGTCCCCCACCATAGCAGCATCTAGGAGGAGATACAGGAAACTGTTCAACGAGGCTAAGAGAACAGGCAAACTGTAAGCAGTTTCAAAAATGAGGTGAGAAATGCAAAGGGTAAGTCCTGTAGAGACTTTTGTGAGAACATTAAGAGCTCTTCAGAGACTTGTCGACTACGCAAGAATCTCTCCAAATCTCCAACGGTGCCTGGGTATATTCGGAGAACTAATGGGGAGTGCACTACTAGTAGTCATGAGGCGTTGGAAGTGTTGATGGACACCCACTTTCCGGGGTGTTCTACGCTTTCAGGTGCAATGAGCGATGACGTTCAGTACTGTAGGGCATCCTCCTCTATAAGAATAGAGATGGATCCCTCAAAATGGGCCATTGATAGTTTTCAGCCTTATAAGTCCCCTGAACCGGACGGTATTATACCTGCCGATCTACAGAGGAACTTTACGGTATTTTCTCCTTGGCTGCTGGGAATATATAATGAATGCCTCGCATGGTCATATATCCCAGTGGGCTGGAGAAAGAGCAAGGTGATTTTCATCCCTAAGGGTGGGAAAATGTCTTGCGTAACTGCGAAGGACTTTAGGCCAATCTGTCTGACATCCTTCTTGCTAAAGACGCTGAAGAGGCTCATCGACATCAGAATTCGGATGTAGATTGACGATCGCCCGCTGTCAACCTCTCAGTATGCCTATACGAAGGGCAAGTCGGTTGAAACGGCATTGCACACTCTTGTAGGCTACATAGAGAGATCATTGGAGTTCAAGAACTTCACTTTGACGGCCTTTCTGGATATAGAAGGTGCTTTTAACAATGTCAATGTCTGATGGATGTTGGCACTGATCCTTTGATTATTGGATTCGTGGGAAAACTTCTTTCGGGGAGGATTATAGAATCCTCGTTGGGTACGGCCGGGATAGCCAGATCGGCCATAAGGGGCACACCTCAAGGAGGGGTCCTATCACCACTTTAATGGAACATAAACATAAATACAATACTCAGGAGGATGGATTCCATGGGTTTCGAAACTGTGGCAAACGCAGACGATGTTGAAGTTGCGATATCGGGAATCTGTCTGTATACGTTATCCCTGAGAATGGAGATGGCACTTAGAATCATTACTAACTGGAGTAAGTCAGTAGGACTAAACGTCAGTCCGACGAAGATGGAACTTGTACTGCTCACGGGTAGATACAAGGTTCCTGCATTTAGATTGCCAAGGCTAAACGGCTCGGAACTGAGCCTTTCTGCCAGTGCAAAATATCTAAGAGTGATTCTGGGTGGAAAATTCTCGTGGAAAGATAATTAAATGCGGCGATATAAGCCTGTATGAAGGCTATAGGGACGAAATTGGGCTTAAGTCCTTACAACGTTCACTGGCTATTCAAGATGGTGATCTAGCCCATCTTGTTTTATTTAGTTGCAGTGTGGTGGAAAGCACGACTACCACCCAATCCCGATTTGAAAGGGTTTTTAGATTACATGGGACATGAGATCAATGCCCAATAAGACACTCTTCACGACGCTAGATTGGCTGCCAGTTGATCTACAGGCTGAGAAATTACCAACCATAAATCATGGGGACATTCGAACATAATTGGTACTTGGAGAGATATCCCCGATCTCATTGACTATATCACTTTAAGACCAATCCTACAGAGTAACTTTGGATTCACAATTTCGGATGAAACGGGAATCTCAATGGGATCCTCTCCTCTAAGAGAAGATCTGTATGTCTTCACCGATGGCTCCAAGAATAGTTTTGGAATTAGCGGCGGAGTCTATATTGAGGAGTCTGAGACTAGTATATTCTCCAGAATCCCCGATCAATGCAACATTGTACAAGCTGTATTGATGGCTATAGAGCCAGCAGCAGATTGGCTATGATATCATGGAATATTTGGCAGGAATATTCGCATTTATACTGACAGTCGGACTG
The DNA here is from genome assembly GCA_947397855.1 of Thelaira solivaga. Taxonomy (NCBI): domain Eukaryota; kingdom Metazoa; phylum Arthropoda; class Insecta; order Diptera; family Tachinidae; genus Thelaira; species Thelaira solivaga. Next base: position 18,033,825 of record OX377615.1, on the reverse strand, counting down.
CAATCATTTCTTTAGTGGGTTTCTATTCGACATCCCAACTGGTCCAAGAATGCCTGACATCGTTAAATAGGATGGCAGAACATTCAGTGGTCACCCTCATTTGGGTGCAAGGACATGGGACTACCTGGCAAGGGAAGGCTCGAGGCTGTGGGCAAGATGCCAATGCGCTCTGCGGCATCCCTCTATCGGTATTCAAAAAGGAGATCGAGAGCATATTTTTGCAAAGGGCACAGTTCACATGGAGAGACGGCTGGACGTGTAATACGGCGAGGATGATCTGGCGTAAGCTAGATAGAAATTGCAGTAAGGATTTATTGGGACTTCAAAGAGCCCGATTGAGAAGTGTGGTGGCTGTAATAACAGGACACCCTCATTTTGGCAACTATGCTAAGAGAATGAGTCCTGGAAGAGCGGCGCATGACTCACTTCTTTAGAAGCAGTCGTTGGTTTGGCTGACGGAATCACTTTCTTTGTCTATCTGTCTTCTCTATCTCCTTTCCTTTAATTTTTCTATTACTATCCTTCCTCTTCTTCATTTCCTTTTATACAGGTATTACAAAGGAACCACATCAGACTACCCAAGTGAACCCAGCTTCTGTTTTTCTTATTTGGCCGCCCTGTGTAACCTAACCTAATATTGGGCGTGAGGTTATATTAAATAGTTGAAATAATTTTAAAAATCAGTTTTGTAGTTTTAGAGAGTTTATCTATTAAAAACCCAGATACCACCTGCCGGGATGATTTGCCCTTTGAATTGGTAAGATGATTACTTTTATGTATTGCTGTTAAAAGGAATTTTAATAAAAATGAAATAGACATACGAAATCAAGAGTGGGAAAGAAGATTTTTTCAAATTGAAAGATTTCCCATTTTATCAACCAATAAATTCAACTACGTATATATTTCTGCTGTTGTTCATGTCATAACATTTCACATCAATTTGCACAAAATTTGTTTCCCACTCTTGATTTGACATGCTGATTATATTTTGATTAAAATTCACCAACAAAAAATTAATTCAATATTAGCATTGTTTTACGTCTCTGAATTTTGATCAGTGCAATAATAGCAAGTCCCTCTTATAAACATTATCAAATCTCTTAGTAGTTGGGCTTGCTCTATAAAAGTATTAAATAGAGTTACTTAATTTCATCGGCATTAAGCTGTTGCACAAATTAAATACGTACACTCTTTTTTGGAAACTAGGTAATTTCAGTGGTTAACTTATAAATACTTTTATTTTGCCATGATTTTTTTTTCGAACAATGAAATAAATTGTATGTACGTGAGTTGCTTTTTTTTAACTTTGGAATTGTACAGTACTGATGCAGTATTGAATGAAAAAAAACTAGTTTTATTGCAAAGATTTATGCCTAATAGAAATGAAATTTTGAAATTCAATTCATTTAATTTGCCGCCACTAGACTTGCCATTAAAGGTCTTTATAACTATTACTAGATGACCCGGCGAATTTTGTTTTGGCTTTACATTTTATTTATAGTTAAAAAGAGAAGAAAATAACGTATTTTTGCATTATCATTTGTGGTATGTTTAATTTACATTTCCAATTACAATGATTCGTAAGGTATTTTATTTATATACTCGTACATTAGATATTCAATTGAAATCAATATATAGTTTTTTATTGCTTTCATGTGATATCATAATTCCATTAATTATAACGCTGTATAATACACAACATTTTTGGTTTTGTCTGACTCTTAAGCATAAACATAATGCTGATGGTGTTTCGAAACGGAAATAAGCAACCTACAATGGGATAATTTTCAGAGTATATGCCAAAATATTTTTAATTGGCATTGCGAATGCAAGTCGTACCGGAAACTGCAACCGATTAAAATGACATATTAGTTGGAACCATTGTTGTTATTGACATCAAAAAGTCTTTTCTTTTGTATTTTGTGTTAAGTATTGTTGCTTCGATAACGCTGTTCAGCAGGTTTTTAAAGGCAAGCCTAGTGCCATTGTAAAGACGTGGTTGGTTATTATTATGCAACATTACAACTACAAATCCGACTTTCAGCTGTAAAGATTGTAAGTTAATAATCCTCGTAATTCCAGCGAATTTAAAAACATCGATTTGTACGTCACAAATTCATGATCAATTGCACTTTGAAAATTAAATTCAATATGTAACTCCCTTTGTTATTTATCGTGCAGATTACATACAAAAAATAATTATTTTGCAAACTGTTTACATTTAAAAAATACTTTTTTTAGCGAAATCAGGTTGGGCTATGACGAACATATATCAAAAAATAATTCAAATCGGCTTAGTCGTGTAAGTTTTACCGGCTTGAGCTCTCATTTGTGACGTAAAATAGGCGTGGTAAATTTTTTCTCAAAAATACCTATTTATAATAGTTCTGTTATGACGAACATACAAGAAAAAAATTACCCAAATTAGTTTAGCCATTCTCACGTGATGCAATTACAAACGAACGACATTTGATTTTTATGTACCATACATAGACTAGCACTTAAGCCACCACTTCTAAGCGGATAATAATTGTCTATTAAAGATAATAAAAAGTACCAATATGTCCCATTAATAGTTTTTTACTTTGTTCAGGACAGCTTGAGCTCAGTTTCAGGTTCGTTAATATTTCAAATCAAAAAAGTAACTATAAAATAAGAAAAATAAATGTATATACCTAATAATAAAAAGAAAGTACCTGCTTTTCGTCTTAATAATTTTTTATTTTGCTCAGCACCTAGTCTGATAGTCATACATTAGAAAATGTTAAGTACAATTAACTGAAATGTTCCAGAGGCTATTAACTTTTTCGAACTTTTAACTTTTCTAAGCTTTGTTTTTTTAATAGAAAAAAAAAGTATGTAAAGGGTGTTTTTATAGACGTATAGAACTTTAAGTTGCCATTACTGTTCAAGATGGCGACCGATTTAACAGCTGTCAAGTGATTTATTCTCAGTTTGGTTTGGCAATTCATCATAAATAGACTCACGCCTGAACAACGCTTGCAAACGAGATTGCCGTTGTTCCCGATTTTCATAAGCGAATTTTGTTAAGCGATGAAGCGCACTTCTGGTTAAATGGCTAAGTCAAGAAACAAAACTGCCGCATTTGGAGTGAAGCTAATCCTCAAGTGTATGTCGAAACACCGTTACATCCAGAAAAACTGACTGTTTGGTGCGCTTTATGGGCTGGTGGAATCATTGGTCAGTACTTCTTCAAAAACGATGATGGCCAGAACGTTGCAGTCAATGGTGACCGGTATAGAGCCATGATTACTAACTTTTTTATTCCTGAATTGAACAACAATAATGCCAAGGAGCTGTGGTTCCAACAAGACGGCGCAACATGTCACACAGCTCGTGCCTAATTTCACGTTTTGGACCTGTGAATTGGCTTCCAAGATCTTGTGATTGAACACCGCTAGACTACTTTCTGTGGGGCTATGTAAAGTCGCTGGTCTATGCGGATATGCCACAAACGCTTGAATATTTGGAGGACAACATTCGTCGTGTTATTGCCGATATACGGCCACAAATGTTGGAAAAAGTCATCGAAAATTGGACGTCCAGATTGGACTACATCCGAGCCAGCCGTGGCGGTCATATGCCAGAAATCATAATTAAAATGTAATGCCACAAGATTATCTTTGGGATAAATAAAATTCATGTCAATCGAATAATCCGTCGTTGTTTTAGTGCAATTTAAAGTTCTATACGTCTATACAAAACACCCTTTATAATACCAGAGAGCTTAAATTTATTTTTTAAATTTTAATTTACTCTACCAGGACTCGAACTTGCGAACACTTAGGTAAGAAGCATTAACTCGCCACTCAAGCACTTCAGCCACAAAGCTCAGTTGAGTTTGAACGATTAAGTTTTTGTTTTATACTCACTTTATTTATAAGGCTGCGGACAAAATAGAAAAAAATTTACATTGAACCATATTTTTATCATTATTATGTTTGCTATGAACATATTTATGGTTTCAAGTAAAATTTTATCAAAAATAATATGATAATTTTATGGTTGATCTAACACGCTAAACATAATATGATTAAAAATAACTAGAAACATGTTAATCGTGATATTAATAATGTGTAGATGCTTCAAATTAATAATAATATTTTTGTGAAGAGCACACTATGTTTGCGGTGACCATATTCAACCATCTTTTTTCTTTGCGTGCAGAGAGTGAAATTTCGTGTTCGCTAGTATATTGATCGTCATACCAATTGTTTTATCTTATTCTATGATTTTATAAGAACTTCTTGAAGCAGTTTATTCCAGACGCTGTAAAAACTTAACTGTAAGGTGGATCCTGAAACATTGTAAATTTATCCAAGTGCTTAATTTTTACGCAAGTTAACTTTTTTAAGATTTGTTTTGTAGGGGCTTAACTTTTTCGAAATCTTAACTTTTCGGTGTACTTATACATGTATTTACATATACAGGGTGGGCCAAAAGAAACCAAGGGGTGTAAAAGCTTAATAACTTTTTTGTTTATTAATTTTTTTTTATTTTTTCTTTCAGATTATATAGACAACACTTGGAGAATTTATAATGGAGAGGTTCACAACTGAACAGAGAACCAGAACAATAGAATTTTATTATTTAAACCAGAGATCAATTATTTTAACGCAAAGAGCATATCATCGACATTTTAACGTCAGAATTTCGCCCTCTGAAGCGATGATTCGTTGCTTAGTTAATCGTCATCACCAACATGGCAGCATAAGAGATTTGCCTCGAACCGGTAGACCACGTTTAAGTCGCACTGCGGAAAATATTGAACGAGTACAGCAAAGTGTTAACGAAGCACCAGAAACATCTGGCAGAAGGCGTTCTGCTCAGCTAGAAATGTCTCGTACGTCACTACGGCGCATTTTAAAAAAAGATTTACAGTTATACCCATATAAGATGCAATTGGTCCAAGAATTAAAACCCGCAGATCATCGGCAATGTCTAAATTTTGCAGTTAAATTTCAAGAGTTGGCCAGAAATGAAATCAACTTTATTGAAAATTTGATTATGAGTGATGAAGCTCATTTTCATTTGAATGGCTTTGTTAACAAGCAGAACTGTAGGTTCTGGGGTTCTCAAAATGCAAGAGCCATTCATCAACGCCAATTGCACCCCATCAGGTGTACAGTATGGTGTGGGATCACATCTGAAAATGTCATTGGGCCCTACTTCTTCGAGAATGAAGATGGAAGTGCTGTAACCGTAAATGGAGAGCGGTATCGTTTTATGATAGAAAATTTTTTACGTCCTGCTCTTGAAAACAGACCTGGTATGTGGTTTCAGCAGGACGGAGCCACTGCCCATACTGCCCGAGACACAATGGCACTTTTAAGTCAAATTTTTGGAGAGCGAATAATTTCTCGAAATTCGGAAATTATTTGGCCAGCGCGATCGCCAGATTTGACAGCACCCGACTATTTTCTTTAAGGTTTTTTGAAGGAGCGAGTGTATGTGAACAAGCCAGAGACAATCCTTGAACTCAAGGCAAACATTGTTGCAGAAATTCGAACGCTACAGCCACAAGTTTTGAAAGATGTTATGGAAAATGTTCTAAAAAGAGCCCATCAGTGCGAAGCTGAAAACGGTGGTCATTTAAGAGACATCATTTTTCATACTTAGTGTAAAAAAATTCCCATTTTGTATATTATATAATCTGAAAGAAAAAATAAAAAAAAGTTAATAAACAAAAAAGTTATTAAACTTTTACACCCCTTGGTTTCTTTTGGCCCACCCTGTATATACAATATAGGAATATTATGTCGTATTATTAATTTCGCACGGAAAATTTAGCGGTAAGCATTATGGATCGAAAAAACCTTTTGAAGAATAAAATAAAATAAAAATTATTTCAGAATATTGTTGGTCACTCTAACGGTATACTGATGATGCTGAGTTAAGAAAAAAAACTGACAACCAAACAGTTTTTAGTGAAATGGCCAAAAATTGTATAATATAATTTTTTTAATAAAAAGTTTAAGAACTCAGTATATTTTTATTGAATTTAAAAAAAAAGTTGGGACTTACTCATAAATAAATATATTTTGAAAATAAATTCAAAAATTGTACGGTTTCTTCATAAAATACTGTGTAAGAACGTCTCCAAACTTGAAAAATAGTGAAAAAAATATTTGCTTGAGATATACTCACAAGTTTCTCAAGTTTGCTTAAATAGTGTACATATATACCATTCAACCGGCCTCAATGTTTCCTTTCTAAGTCTGCTGAGAAACTTAAAATCGGTTGATATTCAACTAAGTTACTGGTTTATAAGTGCATAAAAACCGAAAAACCAATTTTTTACCCATAACCTAAAAATTTTTTCAAATTTCAAATACAGATTCTTGTTGTACTCGACAGCATCTACCAAAATAATAATATCACTGCACTGGTAAATTTTTTTTTGTAGCAAATTGCTTTATTCATTCCTGCGCAATTATATTATTATTTTGAATTTTTTCATTTAATTGTGGATTAAAAAGTTGTCTATTATGAATGAATTGTGTTGTAGAGTATCTCACATATTTAAGTAATTAATATTACCTTACACATATTTAATTGTTGTTATTATTATTTATTGGTAACAGTTATTTAAATTTGTTCGTTAAAATTGTTGTTATAAATGTAACTACTTATACCTTTATATTTTTATACTATTTACATTCAAAAATTACTCAATTGTTAATAGTTGTTAGTGCTAAAATATTATCTAAAATCTTATTAGTTTTATTTATAAGTAGTAACTTTTCCAAAAATTAAATCAATCTTTTCTTAGCCTTAATTAAGCTTTTTTTTTAAAAAAAAAGGCATCAATCTGCCTTAAGAAAGCCAGTGGCTTTCTTAAGAACTGGCACATAACATTAGTTACTCTTTCCCTAAAACACATTATAGTGTGATTGTGTCAGCTGTTGATGATAAGAAAAAATATTGCAAAAAAAAAATGCTTTCCGCAATTGCGGAACAGATTCAATAATTATGGAATGCCATCCGGCCCAGGAGATTTATTGACGTTGAGTTGTTCCAAAACCCTTTTAACTGCACGGGCACGAAAGAATATATTCGGCATAGTGACATTTACTCTTTCGAGCACATGCAGCGGCTAATTGCTTTACGGTAAGTTTGAATTATTTGCGAATAATTCGGCTAAAAGGTTCGCCTTATCAGCCAGGTCGGTGAATAATTGGTAATCCTTTAAAAGAGTCGTAATTGAAGAACTAGCATTATCCTTTACTCTTTTAACGAATGACCAAAAGCTCTGATTGCCTCGAGGAGCAGTGAGAACTTTAGCACGAAGATGCTGCTCGTATAAAACCTTTTCGCGTTTAAGTACTTTGGCACACGAAGACCTCGCACTTTTGCGTAGCGAATCAGTATGCGCGTTCTTGTTGCTACGCCATATACTGAGTGCTTCTTCTCTGGACCTGACGGCAATTTTGCAAGTCTTATTAAGCCAGTATTTTAATTTAGGTTTAATTGAAACTTGCTTTGTTGGAATAAAAGTTTTCATTTACAGCAAAATTATACTTTCAACCATTTTCGCTATAGCAACCACATCATCGCTCAAGAAACAAAGTTTCCAATTAAACAGCTTAAAAAAATCGTTGAGCTCTGCCCAACGAGCCTTCTCGTAAATATATTTTGAATGCTTCGTAGCCTTACGAGAAACGTTCCGAACTTCGAGAACGAAATGGAGCCATAAATGTTGCAATGATCCGAGTTACCGAGAAGTGCATTAATATATATTTGGTGCCCTTCAACGCACGGAATGGGCGTTGGTGCATTCACCAATTGCGTAAGAATATTCTATGCCGCGAACAATTCAACATATTGGCCTTCTGTAGTCGTGTGGCCCGAATGGTGAAGCTATGATGAGTTGTGAACATTGAAATCACCAGCAACGACAATTTCACTGCTCGGACAACTCTCAAGGATCTTCGTTATGAAATCGCAAAGAGTGTCGAAGCCTGATATAGAAATATCTCTTCTGTGAAGAAACCCGAAGTGCAAATAGTGTGACCTGATTTTGAATTTAACCCAGAGTGAGATAAATTCAGCATCATTCAGCAAGGCCCTATGCAATGAAAACAATGATAGAAGCTACATGAAAAGAAGGTACTTAAAAATCCAGAGGAACAGCATTCTCACGCACCTGTGTATCATATAGGGCCAAAACATTCGGCCGATGGAGACAAACGTGAGCATCACAAAGATTCTTCTTTAGTCGCGTACGTTGCAAAAGTCTATCCTTACGTATTTTTCTGCCGGGTACAGTTTTTTCAAAACCGTGGCTTTTAGCAAAAAGACAAGACTCATGAGCATTGTGCAGTTGTTTATTTGTAATTTTCTTTTCATGAATTTTTGACGGTAAAGTAAAAATAAATGAGACGGTTGTTGAGGTGTCCCTAGATAAAATTTCACCATAGACCTTAAGAAGTCGTTAGAATTTTTAAAACGTGTGATGTGGCGAGGTCCAAATGAATAAAAAATATAAAACGTACTATAACATGGTGGTGGTTCTCTAATGGTGTGTGGCTGTATTGCTACGTTAGGAGTCGGAAAGTTTTCATTGCAATTATGCGAAAGCAGCTTTCGTTAACATTTAGTTGAACAGGCCCTTAATTGTAGCATGTTTACTTGTATTATTCTTATTTTTTAAATGTCAAAAGTTACAGTATGTTTTTCGCGCCTTCCCAGGTGACAAAAAAACGATAGAACAAGCCTTTCTCCCAGTTTTAAATTTGAGTTTTCCTATTTGATGAACCAGCATACTGAATTAGCTGATATAAATAGCCTTCTGTGGAGGCTAAACACCAGTACTTATATCCGAAACGGATTTGTTTGCCCTTGATGAACATTTTACATTAATGCCTTGCATAGTAAGCTATCATTTGTTCGTCTATGGACAGGTTGCGAGAGAATATTCCGCAACAGAACAAGCATTGACACAATTTAAAAAATTTTAAAGCCAATTTTGGAGAATGGGGTATTTCATGGAGGCTGAAAGCCTTCTGATCGCTTTCACTTCAGAATAGCCAGAGGTGATTCCTTCACTGAATTGCTCAAGCATCTCACTACCTCCACGTGGTATTCCCTGGTAATGCCGTCAGGATCACCTGATCTGGCGGTAGCTAAACCTGAAAGTAACCTGAAAGGCATGCGAACACCGGTGTATCTCAGGCTACTACTGCAACGTTGATGGACCGGCAAATACTATGGATTTGAGTTTGATTATTTATTGGAATTGGTTGCAAATGGGCTGACAGCTGTGGCATTCTGTTATTTTAGTACACGGGAGTGACATCGCGTGGAATGACTTGGAGAACGCTCTACATCACGTTGCCGTTAAGTTGGCCGTGCAGGTTTAGTTGATACGACATCCTAATTAACGCCCGACCTGGCTCTGTACACAAGCGCCCATAAGGTCTTGTGTCAACCCTTGCGAGGACCTCACTGCATGCAAAGGGACCCTCGGGGTCATCATAGGGGTAACTGCACTACGGATTTAGATAACGACTTCAAGTTGGGACCCATATAGAGAAAAATGCCATCAATTAATAAAAAAACAAAAACAAGCGAAAACACAAATGATAAAACAAACGAAAAACAGAGTAGGAACAATGCATACTATGTGTTCTCAGATAGTATGAATAATAAGAAGGACGACGGAGCATACTTAACAGCCAGGGCTGAGAACAGGACCCGCTCTTTAACGCCAAATGCGATTGTGGACGCGCAAATTTTCACGCGCCAGTTTGACAAGGTAACTAGTCCAACAGGAACCACTCCGAAGACTAAGGTTGATACACCAACCCCAAAGACAGATTCTACTCCGGCAGGTAAGGAAATACAAACCGGCATGCACAGATACGTAACTGTTACCAAGCGTAAGGCTAGTCCTAGAACTAATCAACAGGAGCGCACAAGTAAGCAGTACAAAGACAGTCAGGCGGCTACGATACCAGTCTCCGAAAATAGATTTTCAATACTTGCATCCACAGACGATGCACCAGTAGAACCTGCGTCTAAGGAACACAAACCTCCACCTATCTATTTGCGCGAGCAAACATCGAACGCAATTGTAAATCTTTTATCAAAGATTGTGGCAAACATAATTTTTACGTAGCTTCTATACGAAGGGGACAGATACAGGAAACGAAAATCCAAACTCATACTGAGAAGAATTATCGTCTAATTGTTAATAGTCTTAACGCCGAAAAAAAGAATTACTACACGTAACAACTAAAAAGTGCTAAGGGCCTCGTGGTTGTGGTAAAGGGCATTGACAGTTCCGTCCCTGTTGACGAAATCAAGAAAGCTATTGAGAATGAAGGCTACGATGTGAGAAATGTTCACAACATACACAACTAAGGTAAAATTCCAAAACCAATGCACCGTGTGGAGATTGCTTTTAATGCAGCTCTTCTTAAGACCAAAAACTCAACGCATCCTATTTACAATTTGAGATATCTTCTTAACCGAAGAATAACAGTAGAGGAGCCACATAAGCGTAATGGCCCTGCACAATGCACCAATTGCCAAGAGTTTGGCCACACAAAATCTTACTGCAAACTACCATCTGTTTGCGTAGTGTGTGGTAACGCGCATAAAACCACGGAGTGTACAGCACCTAAAAACGACCCCAATGTGAGAAAGTACAGTAATTGCGGTGGAAGAAATTCTACTAATTATAGAGGATGTGAAGTATTCGAGAGGATAAAAAAATCGAATCAACCTCGAAGTCGCGCACATGCGAAATATCGCGAATTGAACTACCCGAGCCTTCATACTGAAGCTACTGCAATACCTAATGGTGTACATGTGGATAGAGTGAACTATGCACAACAACACTTCGATGGCTTACCATCGTCAAATAGGCCCAAGTACTAAGGAGCAGCCTTCAGGTCGTCAACGATACCAGCTCTAGTTCAATCGACAAGCTGACGGAGACAATTAACAATTTCATGACCAACAAGAACAGTTTTATGAATAATATGCAGGGCATGTTTCAGGAGATGATGCGGAATCAGAACATGATTCTGCAGACCCTTCTTAGACAAAAATAAAATGACGCAGTTGCGTATTTGCTACTGGAATGCGAACGGGTTATCCCAACATAGGTTCGAGGTAGAAGATTTCCTACACAGGCAGGAAATAGACATTCTTTTGGTATCCGAAACACACTTTACTGTAAAGAATTGCTTTAGAATTGACGGGTTCATTATATATGACACTAAACATCCAAGTGGAAAGGCATGTGGTGGCACGGCCGTCATTGTGCGTAAAAACGTGAGGCACTTTATTATGCCAGAATTTGGGAAGGATTTTATTCAGGCAACCTCTATAAGTCTTACTGATTTTCATACCACAATTTCATGTGTATATTGTCCTCCCAGACACATAATTGATAGCGACAATTTCAAAAGTTTCTTCGCAACATTGGGACACAAGTTCCTGGCAGCAGGAGACTACAACGCTAAACATACCCACTGGGGCTCTAGATTTATTAGCCCAAGAGATAGGCAGCTGTACAATGCTATTGCTCAAAATAGTCTAGATGTCGTATCTGGCGGTGAGCCCACATACTGGCCTACAGACTGTACGAAAAAGCCAGACCTTATTGACTTCACTGTTATAAAAAATATTAAACGTGACCAACTTCTGATTAGTCCCCTAGACGACTTATCATCTGATCATTCGCCAACTATAATTACACTACGTAATAGTTTTATAAACTCAGAAGTATCTCCTACGTTCTAGCCGAACCGGTATACGAACTGGCTAAAGTATAAAATGTATGTGAGCTCTCATCTCTCCCAGAACATCCCTCTAAGGAACTCGTCTGATATACAATGTGCTGTGAACCACCTTACAGACGTTATTACTTGTTCAGCTAGGAATGCAACTCCAATGAGAAAAACATATAGGAGGAAACCATTCAAGTCATCAGCTGATATTGAAGCCCTCATCCGACAAAAAAGAAAATTGAGAAGGGAATGGCAGAGAAATCGTTCTCCAGCTTTAAAGACCCAATTGAATTTGTGTCAAAAATTACTTAAAGAAAAGCTGCGTCTACAGCATGAGTCAGCGCTTGCAAATTATTTAAGTAACTTGGATCCGACAACAAAAACCGACCACAGCCTATGGAAAGCTGTGAAGCATATGAAGTGCCCTACTTCCTCCGAACCTCCATTAAGACATGAGGACCTTAGTTCGGCTAAAAATTCTAGTGAGCGAGCAAATGCTTTTGCTAGCCATCTGGAAAACGTTTTCACTCCACATGAAATAAATAGTGATATTAATCCTCCATACATCAGCGATTCCATTGAAAATTATATAAAGATGCGGTTGCCCTCAATTAAAATGACAATCAAAAATCTTGATGCAAAAAAATCGCCCGGCGCTGATCGAATTACTAGTTCAATGCTGATGAACTTGCCAGATTGCGCTGTGAGAATTATGTTATTCATTTTTAATGCCATCTTAAGAGTGGGGGTTTTCCCGTCCTCTTGGAAAATTTCAGAAATAGTCATGATTCAAAAACCGGGTAAAGACGCTACTCAAATTACGTCATACAGACCTATCAGTTTATTATCCATCCTTTCAAAGCTGTTCGAAAAGGTCCTCCTCCAGAAAATAACGCCACATGTAGCAGAGCGAAATATTATTCCAGAACATCAGTTCGGCTTCCGGGCTGGTCATGGAACTACAGAGCAGGTTCACAGAATTGTTACTGCTATTAGGTCGTCCTTCGAGCTGTTTTGTTCAGCATTGTTTATTGATGTCTCCCAAGCATTTGACAAAGTTTGGCATGATGGTCTCCTCACAAAAGTAACACGACTTCTTCCTGCTAACACCCACAAGCTGACTAAAAGTTACTTGACTGATAAAACATTTAAGGTACGGTCAAAAAATGTATTTTCACCAGTTAAGAAGATTTCTGCAGGCGTCCCCCAAGGAAGTATACTTGGCCCGCTATTATACATCGTCTATACATCCGATATGCCTACAAATCGACATACTATCACGTCAACGTTCGCAGATGACACGGCATTTTTAAGTGTGAACAAAGATCCAGGAACTGCATCTGAGCACTTACAAGCTCATATAAACCAGCTGGAAGCTTGGCTAAATAAATGGAAAATCAAAGTAAATCCATCAAAATGTGCCCATGTGACTTTCACACTAAGAAAGGCTAATTGTACGCCAATAAAAATAAATAACGTCATTGTTCCGGTGGAAACCCAAACTAAATATATAGGAATCCATATAGACAGACGCCTAACATGGTCACGACACATTGAGGCCAAAATCTCAGCTATGAAACTAAAAACAGCTCGACTAATGTGGCTGATAGGTCCATTTTCATCTCTATCTTTGGAATATAAAGTTCTGTTATATAAAGCCATTATTAAACCAATCTCTACATATGGCATTCAGCTTTGGGGAACTGCGTGTGCATCTAACATCCAAAAGTTACAAAGAAGACAGTCGAGTATTTTACGAACAATAGTCTGCGCCCCCTGGTATATAAGAAATGAGAATATCCACAGAGATCTAGAAATTCCAACGGTTCGGGAGGAAATTGAAAAATATTGTACTGAGTACGTTCACAAACTGGCGACACATCCAAACGCCCTCGCCAGGGACCTGTTACAGTTCGAGGGACACAGAAGACTTAAGAGAAGTGATACCTTGCGCCTAGTGAGAAGAGGGATATAACTTTTTTATATAAACGAAGAACATTCCTTTTATTTTAAGATTTGAGGGCAAGTAACTAGTTATTACATTGGTAATAATTATTTAAGTTTTTTCTTTTTATATTTAAGATTTGGATACTTATTGTAATTTTCTTATAGAAAGATTCAATAATAATAAACAATTTAAAAAAAAAAAAAAAAAAAAAAATTTTGACAGTATTTGTGTTTTATGTGGAAGTAAATAGAAACTTGAAACAAAACATTTTATTCAAGAAAAGTAACGGAATATTATAGTAAGCATAGTATGTACACTAGAATAAAGGCATTGTATATGTACATACTCATACATCACGCACATTAGATACATATATAGCTTAAAAATTCATAAATGTCTTGTGTGTTAAATTCTAAAGCTTTTTCAAGTATTATTGTGCATTACTTTATTATATACTAATGACTGTTGGGTATTTAAATACCCATGTAATATCTAAGGTGTGTGATGAAAAAAAAAAATTTTTTTTATTAATCGTTAGAAGTTGATATTACATATTATTAGATATTACATGGGTATAGTAAATATGCCTATAAGCATTCAGTTCAAGTTTTTCTGAATATTATGTTTAGCTAATTTTATTTTTTCTGTGTATAAGATTGTGAGTAGGGCTCTTATGTATCATTATCATGAACCATGACAGCCATCTGTAAGGTCTGTTATGCAGTCAGTATACATACATACATAAGAAATAACTATTTTTATGTATTTAATCAATTGCCTTTTCCAATAATTTTATTTTGAAGGGTTTTCAATCAGTTTTTACCTATTGCCTTAACCCATTAAAGACTGCCCATAGATCAGGTCGTACGATTTAGATGAAAATTTGGTAAGTACGCCAGGTAGACCATAGAAGTTGATTAATAAAAAAAAAATTTTTTTTTTCATCACACACCTTAGATATTACATGGGTATTTAAATACCCATATTTACTATACCTCTTTAGAGATATGTATAAAATTTTTAATACTGAATGCAAATTTTGCTTTCAATAGACAGTATTCAGTTTATAAAAATGAATTTTGTTTCTACTAAAGGGAAAAAGTTGGATTCTACATATCCGAACTAAATGTTTTGTTCAGATTTTTTTTATGAATTTCCGTAATTTTTGGCTAAACTCTCATTCAGAATGTAATATTTAATCCATTTCTTCATGCAAATTGTAAAACGCTACGATGGTGAATTTTTTAAAAAAAAGTTTAAAAAATCTTACTTAATCTTTATTTAAAATATCTGAACGCAACATCGTAAAAATATTTTTCGCAATTTTTACATTCTTTTGAAGCATATAAATTTTTTAAACACAAATCTAACGGGACAGCAGAAGTAATCAAACAATCAATATCAGAGTTGGTGTCGTTAGATATACATACACGTATGGAATTAATTATTAGATTAAATATACACATGTATATATAATATCTACCTTCATACTTATACTCCAAGCAAAGGTTTCTGAAATA
Organism: Thelaira solivaga; assembly: GCA_947397855.1. Taxonomy (NCBI): domain Eukaryota; kingdom Metazoa; phylum Arthropoda; class Insecta; order Diptera; family Tachinidae; genus Thelaira; species Thelaira solivaga. The sequence continues at coordinate 18,018,595 of OX377615.1, read as the reverse complement.
AATAGGCAAAAAAAATATGGAGGAAAATATTACTGTATAAAATGCCCGATTTCGATCGAAACCAAAATGTGTTTCTTCAGAAAATGTTTATTGGGTAATTTGTTGTGTGTGGAAATTATAAGTGTTTTAGTTTGAGTAAATGTCATATATGTGTTATTTAGCAGCAAGATAAGTTCTGGCATCGAAGAATTGTTAGAATAATTTAGTTTGCAATTTCTTTTGACGGAATTGAATGGTAAGTTACTGATTTGTTTATAATTATTTATGTTCAAATGTGCATTATTAAATAGTTAAAAAATTTAATTGTGGTCATTTTAAATATTGTTCATTAGAAGCACGAATTGAATATCGACACGTGGAGTATGTAAATGAAAGGGATATTGCTATTGCAATAAAAAAGCTTGCACCGAGAGCATATTCATATAAGTTAACTATTATTTGAAGAAATGTTAAGTTGTTAACGATTTCTTCCTATATTAAATTTATTAGTATGTTTAATTATTTCAGAAATTAATTTGGAAAAAGCTTCTATGAATGAAAAAAACTGATTGAAGCAAATTGTGGAAGAAATATGCTGAGTTTCTTAAGGAAGAACAAGTTTCGGTAACTATTGAAATGAAAACTGCAATGAAATATTGATAACAGCAAATTTAAATGAAGAATCTATTTATTTATAAGGGTAATGATGTTTCTTTAGAATTATTATTACTATTCTCGAAAAGCTGAAAAAGCTACAGGAGGAAAATTATTTTACCTCTATCATAACTTTAAGGCGAAAAATAGAAAACTTGAAGACACGTTTTTAAATAAAACAGTACCTGCCGAAACGGAAGTAGTCGATGAGCACATTACACAATTGAAACAAGAATTTCTTTAGGCTGGGATCCTAAGGGGTGGTTAAATTTTAAGGACCGATATTGATTTTCAATAAATTGAGATTATATGCCGTTAATGTGCCGAATTATCTCTTCCTTTAGCTCTTGAATTATTGTTGGCTTATCGACGTATACCTTTTCTTTCAAATTAACCCCAAAGAAAGAAGTCCAACGGTGTCAAATCACATGATCTTGGCGGCCAATTGACATCGCCACCACGTGAGATAACACAGCCATTGAATTTGTCGCATAAAAGAGCCATTATTTCGTTAGCTGTGTGGCAAGTGGTACCGTCCTGTTGAAACCACATATCGCCCACATCCATATCTTCCGATTAGGGCCATAAAAAGTTCGTTATGATCTCACGATAGCGAACACCATTCACAGTAACTGCATGACCGGCCTCATTTTGGAAAAAAATACGGCCCGATTAGGCCGCCAACCCATAAACCACACTAAACAGTCACTCTTTGTTGATGCATTGGTTTTTCGACAATCACTCTTATATTATCATTCGCCGAAATGCGGCAATTCTGCTTATTGACGAATCCACTGAGGTGAAAATGTGCCTCATCACTAAAGAAAAAAAATTTTGATTTGAACGACCACTTTCATAATAAGCCAGAATAACTTTAACGCGTTGCTCGATTGTGTATCTTTCCATGGTTCAAATTGAGTTAGTCTGAAATTGATAAATGTCAAATGAAATGAGGAAAAAACTTGACGTTTAAGTGTGGTTCACATTCAACATCAACCCTTAAAATTTAACCACCCTTTATATGCGATCGGTGGGATTTGACATATTCCTTGAGAAGGGAAGATATAAGGAATTTAGACAAGTATTCCTTTTTAAAGGAATGAAAAATTTTAAAAGATACACGAGTCATAGATTTTGTAAGTATTTATTAATATTTTATGATTTAATTATTTTTAAATTTTAAGTTTAAAATGGTATATTAGTCGGAACCATTGTTGTTAATGGTATCAAAATTTTTTCTCCTTTGCATTTTCCGTTAAGTGTTATTGCTTCGATAACGGTTTTCATCAGGTTTTTCTACCGCAGGCTGAGTACCATTGCAAAGACGTGATTGTTTTATATTTGGAAACATTACAACTACTAATCCGACTTTAACCTGTAAATTGTAAGTTAGTAATCATCTTAATTCCAGCTATTTTAAGAACTTGGGTAGATAGTTGATGAAATCGTCTTGGTAAGTAATGGAAGCCACCGATTTGTACGTCACAAATTTGAGATCAATTGCACTTTGAAAATTCAATTCAATATGTTATTTATCGTACAGATTACATTAAAAAAAATTATTTTGCAAATTGTTTAAATTTTAAGCTTTTTTAACACCACTACGAATTAAATGAAAAAGAAATTTATGGTCTTGACGATATACATTAACTTTTTTATTTATGGTAAATTTTTATTTAATTAAACTTATGACAAGGAAATTATGACAAACTTTAAAAAAAGATTTGTCAAATGAATACTGGCGTTTTACAACAATAAAAAAGTGGGCGTAAAATAGGCGTGGTAAATTTTTCTTGGCCTAGAAATCTAACTTAGGCTATGACTATTATATAAAAAAAATTACTAAATTGGTTTAGCCATTCTTCGATTTTAAATAAACTTAAAAAGTGAGCGTAGTAGTTAACGTGGTTAATTTTAGTTCCGTAAAAATATAAGTTGGGTTTTGCTGAACATATAACAAAAATATTTTCCAAAGCGGTCCAGCCGTTCTCTGAACTTAGATAAACTTAAAAGGTATGAGTAGAAATGGGTGTGGTCATTTTTTTTTTCATAAAAACCTAAGTTCGGCTATGTCGAACATCACTACATAGTATAAAGCAAAGTCGCTGCCCGCGTCTGTCCCTATATCTGAGAGCCACTGATAATTTCAAGATTTCTAATGTGAAGTCATAAATAAACACATTTTTTGCGCTTACATTGCAAACGCTGGCTGAACTCTACGAGATACATCAAAATAATGTATTAAGTATTGTATACCTTAAAAAGGTCTATAAGAAAGTCCGCGATGTCATATGTTTATCTCTTAGGGATAACCCACAATAACCAATTTTTACTTTTTACGAGAAATAATGGCTTATTTACAAAGCGATTTTAAGCAATACAGCATTAATCCTTATCTAATTAAGTACCTTAAATACATTTTACCTTTAATATGGAATAATATAGCCCTTTACAGCATGCAATTTAAATGAATATTTTCGAAGATAAAATATAGGGACATCGCGGTTGCGGCGCATGCTTACCTCTATAAGCGCGTCAAAAAACGCTCGCCCCCCCTTATAGGACTTTGTGATTTGCAGCGATCACACGCGTTTATCGGAGCTCTCTAGCGAAGAAAATAACAAACTTAATAAAAACGTGCTTTTCAACGCGACATTTTTTTTCGAAATTGTACGTTCGTACTTTAGTCGGTATTAAGGTGAATTTTATTAAGTACTTACATTAGTTTAGATAATATTAGATTAAAACCATAATTTATCAATTCTATTTCTTCTATTAAGATCTTGGTAGGGATTTAAAGGTAAGACAATTTAGTATTAGTGAAATTATTTTGTAAATATTTTTAACAAGAAAGCTGTTGTATATACAGAGATTCTGTAGTATATTAATTGTAAAAGTAAAATAAATAAGCAAAAATGTAAAAAATAAATAAGTAAAAATTTAGTATATGAATTTAGATATTCCAAAGATAGCAGGAAATCTTCACAATATAGGGAAAGGGGAATTGTTTGAATACGAATTTAATACGTGCAAAGCCGCGGGCAAAAGCTAGTACAGGGTGGGCCAAAAGAAACCAAGGAGTGTAAAAGCTTAATAACTTTTTTGTTTATTAACTTTTTTTTATTTTTTCTTTCAGATTATATAATATACAAAATAAGGGTTGAAAGCTGCATGAATATTAAACAGAGTTGTCAACTTAGTGCTGTAACACCATTCTCGTTGTCACAAAAACGCATTCATACATAATAATATGAACATTTGTTTTATGATATATATGTACAGGGTGGGCCAAAAGAAACCAAGGGGTGTAAAAGTTTAATAACTTTTTTGTTTATTAACTTTTTTTTATTTTTTCTTTCAGATTATATAATATACAAAATGGAAATTTTTTTACACTAAGTATGAAAAATGATGTCTCTTAAATGACCACCGTTTTCAGCTTCGCACTGATGGGCTCTTTTTAGAGCATTTTCCATAACATCTTTCAAAACTTGTGGCTGTAGCGTTCGAATTTCTGCAACAATGTTTGCCTTGAGTTCAAGGATTGTCTCTGGCTTGTTCACATACACTCGCTCCTTCAAAAAACCCCAAAGAAAATAATCGGGTGCTGTCAAATCTGGCGATCGTGCTGGCCAAATAATTTCCGAATTTCGAGAAATTATTCGCTCTCCAAAAATTTGACTTAAAAGTGCCATTGTGTCTCGGGCAGTATGGGCAGTGGCTCCGTCCTGCTGAAACCACATACCAGGTCTGTTTTCAAGAGCAGGACGTAAAAAATTTTCTATCATAAAACGATACCGCTCTCCATTTACGGTTACAGCACTTCCATCTTCATTCTCGAAGAAGTAGGGCCCAATGACATTTTCAGATGTGATCCCACACCATACTGTACACCTGATGGGGTGCAATTGGCGTTGATGAATGGCTCTTGGATTTTGAGAACCCCAGAACCTACAGTTCTGCTTGTTAGCAAAGCCATTCAAATGAAAATGAGCTTCATCACTCATAATCAAATTTTCAATAAAGTTGATTTCATTTCTGGCCAACTCTTGAAATTTAACTGCAAAATTTAGACATTGCCGATGATCTGCGGGTTTTAATTCTTGGACCAATTGCACCTTATATGGGTATAACTGTAAATCTTTTTTTAAAATGCGCCGTAGTGACGTACGAGACATTTCTAGCTGAAAAAAAAATTAATAAACAAAAAAGTTATTACATTTTTACACCCCTTGGTTTCTTTTGGCCCATTGGTTTCTTTTGGAGAATTGACAACATTGAAGTCCTCATCAATGGATTCTTTGCTAACCGGCCAACACAAAAGTAAACTGGTATTATTTAGAAACTAAAATGTATGCGTTTAAGCCGCATTCATAGGGCCTATAAGTGTACACATCGCTCGAGGCAAATCTAAATTTTTCTTTTCTTAATAATAAGAAAAGTAATATAAAAAAGAATTTTAATGATTATTTGTGAAAGTTATTCAGAAAGTAAAATGGTTATATATTGAGGAAACCCCACCAAAGAAAAAATAATAACTGGAGATACCACTAAAATAGAAACTATATTAATGATCGGAAAATAGAAAAAATAAATAAATTGTGAAAAAAAAAAATCAAAAATAAAGGGTATTTTTTATAGCCGTATAGAACTTTAAGTTGGCATTACTGTTCAAGATGGCGACCGATTTAATAGTTGTCAAGTGATTTATTCTCATCATGAATAGACTCACGCCTGAACAACGCTTGCAAATGGGCACAAAACGAAATTGCCGTTGTTCCCGGTTTTCATAAGCGAATTTTGTTTAGCGATGAAGCGCACTTCTGGTTGAATGGCTACCTCAACAAACAAAACTGCCGCATTTGGAGTGAAGCTAATCTTCAAGTGTATGTCGAAACACCGTTACATCCAGAAAAACTGACTGCTTGGTGCGCTTTATGGGCTGGTGGAATCATTGGTCCGTATTTCTTCAAAAACGATGATGGCCAGAACGTTACAGTCATTGGTGATCGGTATAGAGCCATGATTACTAACTTTTTCATTCCTGTGCATTGGCCTCCAAGATTTTGTGATTTAACACCGCTAGACTACTTTCTGTGGGTCTATGTAAAGTCAATGGTCTATGCGGATAAGCCACAAACGCTTGACCATTTGGAAGACAACATTCGTCGTGTTATTGCCGATATACGGCCACAAATGTTGGAAAAAGTCATCGCAAATTGGACGTCCAGATTGGACTATCTCCGAGCCAGCCGTGGCGGTCATATGCCAGACATCATATTTAAAATGTAATGCCACAAGATTATCTTTCGGATAAATAAAATTCATGTCAATCGAATAATCCATCGTTGTTTTATTGCAATTTAAAGTTCTATACGTCTATAAAAAACACCCTTTAGAAAACCCGAATGCTAACGTAATCAATAAAGTAGAATGAGCATACATTGAATTAGACCGAACTAAAAATATAAATTTGCTTATTCATTTTTATGGTACGTATATTAACAAAACAAATGGCATAGAAAAGATTTAAACATATGGAATAAAATGAAATTTTAATAAAGGTTAGGCTCATAAAAGAAGATTTTGAACGATCTTATAAATGTTTAAGTATAGACAGGCCAATAAAAGACGAAACCATAGTACATCATCTTCAAATACTTCTACTAAACGTACATAATAATAGCCTTACAGCAGCACATCAAACAGCAGCAGAAGCTTTCATTCACGACCTTAAGAATAAAATTACCAAATTCATAGCACGAAAGCCAACCAAATAGTTAAACAATATAAAAAACAAACTAATCAAAGAACAGAAATGACACACACAACGGTAGAATTTTTGGCAACAGCCTCAAAATAATCATAGATTTTGAAGGAAAATCTTAAAATTTACGTTCTTTTCTGGACTAATTGTACCTAGTGGATTCAATAAAAAGAGCATAAAAAGCAACAGCGATTTCCTTAATAAAAACAAAACTAAAAAGGAACGGTAGGAACATAAAACTATGGTCACACCTAGCAAATATTAGCAGCAAATATCCTTGCTCATATTTGCCCAAAATTTTTAAATTTTAGTACTAATGGTGTTTTCTTTTCTGGCAATAATGTTGCATTTATTTTGACTTTTATACATTTTTATATTCTTTTCCAAATTATATTCTAGAGAGTACACGAGCAGTTAGTTCGTTTCTAAACATGTTGCACGAATAAGTGTAAAAAATGCTGCATGTTTTACCTTCGATTTTTTATGGGTGAGTATTAATTTTTTTTTTTCTTTTCTTTTACTAAGTAAAATTAATTTTTTCATTTCATTCTGACTAAATAGATTTCTAAAGAGAAAAATAAACTCGCTGATTTTTTCTTGTAAAGTGCCAGAAATGGTGATTTTTTGAAATGTTTGTATGGGGAACCCCCCAGGGGTGGTTCCAGGGGGTGTGCCACTGACATAGATGGGTCGGTCCTCCAAAGTTAGTGGGGGTCGGTCATACATTTTGACTCGATTGAGGCACCCTATATGAGTCAAAGTGAGATTTTTCAAGATTTGACCTTTCGGATCAAAAGTCGGGACATCAAAATACATTGTAGAGGTATGGTTCCTTCGGCAAAGTTTCTTATTTTGATCCCTAGAATTCGATTTTCCTTGTAATTTGTGCGATTTTTTGTTCGATTGTGATCATAAAAATTGTAACACAACATGACTGTATGAGTAACATTTAAAAAGTGTTACAGAAATAAACGGCAGCATTTTCTTTCAGAAAAGAAAACACCATAAGTTTTATTTGTGGTCACATTAAGAACATTTATATGCTTGTTTATATTTTTACAAACAGCCTACAAATAGGGGCAAACACAACTCTGAAAAAACATATTTGTCCTGTGGTCACACAAAACAAATATTTGATATCAAATAAATATTGGGTCAAATAATCAAAACAAATAAAAACATTTGCTCAAGAGGACATGCACACATAAATACACACTCTTAAAGAAATAAAAATAATTGTAGAAAATTTTTAAGTATTTCTCTTGTTAAGCCGTGATGCAGCATAGGCTTTCATTTTTTATGAAGAATTAAAAAGAAATGAGACGCTATAAGTACAGGAATGAATAAATGGTTGTGAGAAATTGGTATTTATGCTGCGGGCAGTAAATCCAGCCGCAGCTGTTTAATTATTTTTTTATATTTAAGTATGATCAAGTTACTTGATTTAAATGTATAATTAAAGGCTTTTTTATTTTCGTTTATGGCTTCGGATTAAAAATTTTACTTAAAAAAAACATATCTTGTGTGCTAAAATTATGAATACAAAAGATGACAATAACAGACATTCGCTTTCATTCTTATATATTCGTCATGCTGTCGGTTTTGTTTTCATTCGTTTTTTTCTAGGTTCATAAGTGCAATTAAAACGGAGGATAGAATTATGCATTTGTGTGTGTATATACAAAAATTAAATGGTTTTGATTTTCGCCAAAATCACACACAACGTATGCATATGACTTCCATTAAGAAAGCGCACAAAAATGCATGATTGATGTGTAAATTTGATGTGTGTATCATTCGTTAAAAAAACAGGCAATAAAACCCTTTTTTTATTAATTAGTTATAGTGTTATTTTTGTTTTCATTCCTTTCTTTTCTAGATAGATAAGTACGACTCAACTAATAGTACAGTTTGTTCTCATGAGCAAAGAAAAACATTATACATACGAATCAACAAATATGAATGAAATAGAGAAATGTGCGGATTTGAAATAATTTCACAATGTTTTCCGTTTATTTTTTTTTGTTCGCCATTTAACCTTACTATCAAAGTCATTTTGTTTGATAAATTGAGCATTTATGATTTATTGATCATTGATATTAATTTAATTGATTTTATATATATCTATATAGTTATATAAATTAATTAATAATAAATTAATTTTATTTATTTGAACCACTTTTTATTTGCTGCTTGACTATATTAGATTCAGAACTAAATATGAAGAACAATTTGTTCAGGTAGAATTATCTTTTTTGAAAGTTAAAAAGTAATATTTTACCTTTAGCTTAAACTAAATTTAAGAATAAAGAAAAACCTGCAATGTCATCATATTCCGTTTCACTATGTTTTACTGTTTATTCTGTTTCGGTCATTAAGTTCTGGGGGTCAATTCTGGTTTTGTGATAAAGTGAAATGAAAAGTATTTTTACGTTTTCATAGAACTTTTGATTCTTGTTCAGTGAAAAGGTGAAAAGAATTGTCAAAATTTTTTCATATGAAAAAATTTGTCAAGAACAAGTGGAATGAAACAAGAACTTTTCACAGTTGCACAATAATGGTGATTCTTGTTTCGTGTAGTAGTGAAAACAACTGTCAAAATCTTTTCATATGAAAAAATATTTTTCATTTTAAATTGAAACGTGAAAAGAAAAAAAATGGAAAAGATTACCAGAGGAAAACGCGCCAGCGAAGCCCAAAAAGAATATTTAATAAATTATTTAGAAGAAAACATCGATATTGCTAATGATAAGTAAGTTATAAAATTACAATAAGAAAGTTTGTTAATAATTTTTAATATGTATATATGCATGTATGTATAGATTTGTGACCGCAGATGGTGCAAAATTTAGAGAAGCCAAGTGGAAAGAATTGGCAACTAGTCTTAATGCCCTTGGTGGTACGAAGGGCGCATAGTACAGCCACGTGACAAGGAATAGCGTGTTTACGGACTGACTTCAGCAAAAATGGCATCAATTCTGCAATTAATTCCAAGCACAATTCTTTTGGAAATCGATACAAATCCATGAAGTGCTCCTCGGTTGTCACTTCAAATGGATTTTAGGAATCGCGAAGGTTGCGTCTCATCACTCTTAAAACATTTCTGCAATAAATTATATACTTAAATATGTATTAAAAAAATTTTTTTAAGCAATTCCATACCTTTGTTCATTTTGTCTTATTTGCGATAAATCAAATAAAATTATTATTCCAGCCATTTCGCAATTAATATTAAATGTATATAATTTTATATTTTTCTTTATTTGATGGCACACAATGTTTCTTTGTTTAATGGCAAAAAAATTTTTTTTGAAAAATGTTTTATTTGTTTGTTTACAATTTTAGCAGAGAACAAAGTTAATTACATATGGCCGGCGGCGGTGCCGACTGTAAAAAAATGTTTCGGCGGTGTCTCGGTGACTAAAAAATATAAAACTAATTTGTAGTAAGAAACTTAAAAAAATACTCTTATTGAAATGCTCTAAAAGAAAAAAATTAATAACAAAAGCTTGTCACGAGATTTACTCATAATATAATATGTAAACATATATAAAAATATTAATGATATTTTTGGGGTTTTTAAAATTGTAAGGTAAAAGCAATCAATCATGTTCTATAAGACTAAAAACATTTAAATTAAAAAAATTGTTTTAAAATTTTTTTTTTATTTTATTGTCATTTTTAATTTAACAATGAAATAAGCAAAATACGTGAATTTTGTATCTAATTACATAAACATAACATAAAAGCACACACAACATGACATAAAAACCTTATATGGATATTATGACTAAGAAAAAAAAATAATTAAATTCTATATTATTATAAGATATTAAAACTGATAATTTATTTCAGAAACAATTTTTTTTAAGTATTTATAACACATGAATAGAAAATTTGTGGCGGATAAGACTCGAATAGCATTCAATCGGCTTCGTTTTCTAGTTTTGACATTTGCATATAATGTTGTAATAACATAAATGCAAAAGTTTCACCGCTACAATTGGAATGAAACAAATTTTTCATAATATGGACGAGAATCGCAAAATATGTAATTGTGAAAAGATAGAGTGCAAAGTGCTTGTGATAACGAAAATGAAAAAAAACTTTTCATTTCACTTTATCACAAAACCAGAATTGACCCCCTGGTTTTCATTCGAATAAGACAGGTGAACAGCTTTTGATTATTTGCAATAATAAGAAAACAATTCTTTAATTTAATTCATTTTTAAGAAGTATGAAACCGACGATTTCCGTTCGTTTCGCAATAACAGAAAATAAGAGAAATAAAAAATGTAATTTTTTATTTAAATGTAGACGGAAAAATATTAACAACTTTTCGGTTGTTAACTTATAAATATAAAACTGTTACATTATGCAACGTATGAACAGAAATTATTTAAAAGAAGACAATGTTTTATAAATAACGCCAAATATATCTAAAGTATGTACTGATTATTTTTAAAAGCATATGGCATTGTTTCATAGCTGTTATTTGCTCCTGTTTGTTTTTACAAAAACTCTGCAAGAACAAATAATTGTTTGCTGAAAAATTAAAAAAAAATATTTGAGAAAAAATATTTATAGAAATAAAATATTTATAAAAATAATTAATTTAAATTTTATAAAAGAAATGAGCAATAAATAAATTAATTGATTAGTATTATGAACATAGATTTAAAAAATTTTAGTATTGAGCAAGTTCGAAGTGAAAGTATGAATGTAGCGACTTTACAAGTATTAGTTAAAGCTGATATAAGAACAGCTAATGAACGTACTTGTCAAGAATTTCGAGGTACTATAGACGACCTTACATTAGAAACCCCCATGGTTATAAAGGATGTTTTTTATAGACGTATAGAACTTTAAGTTTGGCATTACTGTTCAAGATGGCGACCGATTTAACAGCTGTCAAGTGATTTATTCTCAGTTTGGCTTGGCAATTCATCATAAACAACGCTTGCAAATAGTGCAATTTTATTTCGAAAATAAATTCCGTTGTTCCCGATTTTCATAAGCGAATTTTGTTTAGCGATGAAGCGCACTTCTGGTTGAATGGCTACCTCAACAAACAAAACTGCCGCATTTGGAGTGAAGCTAATCTTCAAGGGTATGTCGAAACACCGTTACATCCAAAAAAAACTGTCTGTTTGGCGCGCTTTATGGGCTGGTGGAATCATTGGTCCGCACTTCTTCAAAAACGATGATGGCCAGAACGTTACAGTCAATGGTGATCGGTATAGAGCCATGATTACTAACTTTTTCATTCCTGAATTGAACAACCATGATGTCCAGGAGCTGTGGTTCCAACAAGACGGCGCAACATGTCACACGTTTTGGACCTGTGAATTGGCCTCCAAGATCTTGTGATTTAACACCGCTAGACTACTTTCTGTGGGGCTATGTAAAGTCAATGGTCTATGCGGATAAGCCACAAACGCTTGACCATTTGGAAGACAACATTCGCCGTGTTATTGCCGATATACGGCCACAAATGTTGGAAAAAGTCATCGAAAATTGGACGTCTAGATTAGACTACATCCGAGCCAGCCGTGGCGGTCATATGCCAGAAATCATATTTAAATTGTAATGCCACAAGATTATCTTTCGGATAAATAAAATTCATGTCAATCGAATAATCCATCGTTGTTTTATTGCAATTTAAAGTTCTATACGTCTATAAAAAAACACCCTTTAGAAACCCCTATGGTTACAGAAGAGTATAAAGAAATTGAAATTGTAGCAGACATTGAGTGTGCTGAAACTTTGGATGTTATTAAGTTTGTACCAGAATTTAATGGTGATGCACTTAAATATATTTCGTGGCGTCCAGCTGCAATTACTGCTCACAGATTGTATAAAAGATACAGGGGAAGTTCAATATATTACTAGACTATCGTCATACTGGGAAAATAAAATAGGAAATGCAGATACTGTTTTGAGTTCATATGGCACAGTTCTTAATTTTCATGCAATTCTGGATCGATTAGATTTTGCTTATGCGGACAAGAGATCAGTTTTTACTCTTGAACAACAACTTTCTAACCTTACACAGGGATCTAAAACTATACTTAAATTTTTTAATGAACAGAAACTTAATCTGATAATTTATAAAACTATAATCAGTTATGAAGGAAATTTAAATTTAATAGAATCTCTTAATAAAAAGTACATACAAGATGCACTTCGTGTGTTCGTTTCGCGGTTAAGAAAACCTTTGTGTGTCATTTTATTTTCTTACCAACCTGATATACCAAGTTCATTAGCATTGGCCAAGGAAATGGAAACGAACCAAGATAGACATCATATTGCCAGAGCTTTTAACGGAAATGTAAACCCAAATAGGTTGACACAATTTTTCAATATCGAAAAACATCGTCAAATTCAACTAGATTTGGGTTTCAATAACAGCAAAGACCATTTATACAAAATTATAGTAATAGAACTCATAATGGCGCTCGTTGTGAAGCTCCTATGAATTTTCAACCACCATTCTAAAATAATATTCAACCAACGCGAAGTTTTCGAACAGCTAAAAATTTCCAACCTGAAGCGACAGAGACAGATATATTAGTATGAAAACTGTGGGTACAGCTCGACCTAATTTTCATGAATAAGGACGGCGTGGTTAGTCATGGAAAATCAAAATAGAAAAAAAATTGTGCACAAATATCCAGAAAATCCGGCATGGTCAGGTGCAATGATTGAAAAAAAAACTACAGTTTCCAAAAAGCATTGTAAATGAATTTAAAAAAAAAATATAACCAAACCTTAAGTACAGATCGCAAGCAAAAAGAAAAGAAACAAGTTGCTAAAAAAAAAACCCAGAGCTTACAAACGTTCAATACAGCAAAACCCGGGTCCCTCTGGCAATGATCGTGAAAAAGAATAACATCAGTATAATTACCACAAGAAAAATTTGTCTGGATGCTGGCTACAGAAACTATTGTTCAATAAAATATCCAAAATGGAGTGAAAAGCAGAATTCTTTACAATCAAGTTTTAACAAAATTTAACAACTGCCTGATTATGGACGATGAAACCTATGTAAAAATGGACTCAAAACAACAGCCAGGTCAAAAATTTTATGTTGGGGTGAAACGTGGAGATTCCGATTCCAAATACAAATACACGAAAATGGATAAATTTAGTATAAAAAAAATCATGATTTGGCAAACAAATTGCAGTTGTGCTCTGAAAAAAACACGCTGTTTGTCGTCTCTTCAACAATAACATCAGAAATTTATATCAAAGAATGTCTGCAGAAACGATTGCTGCCTCTACTTAAACGCCACCAGTCCCCAGTAAAATTTTGGCCTGATTTAGCGTCTTGTCATTCTTCAAAAACTGCGATGGAGTGGTATCAAAGACATCAGGCCTATATAGTGGCAAAAAACATGAACACTTATAATTGTCCACAGCTTCGGCCAATTGAAAAATATTGGGCTATTGTCAAAGGCAAATTAAAGAAATAGTACTCTTGTTTCTGACGCCAAAAATATGTTGAAAATTTGGAACAAATATGCAGCACAGGCAGATCAAAATGTTGTGCAGAAACTAATGGGAACTATTAAGGCAAAAACGTGGAAATTCATAAGAGGAAATTAATTGTAATTAATTTTTTAATATTTCTGAAAAAGCAATAAATAAATATGTATTTATGAACAATAGTTTTGTAATAGCTTTTTCTTTAAGTATATATATATATATATATATATTTTTTTTTTTTTTTTTTTTTTTTTTTTTTTTTAAATCATTTCTATGAAGTTTATTTTACACATGTAGAGCATCGAACATTTGTTCCATTGATTTATCACTTATGTTACAACACAACATTTAAAATTGAGGTGATATTGAACTCATGACAACATCATTTACAATACATATTTTAGTTGTTTAAATATTTCAAAACTATTTCTCATTTGTAATTTAGCTTACACACTTAAAAAATTGTTTTTAAACTTTCCGCATATTATTTAAATCTTAATACGTTACTTATATCTTAATAAAAATAATTTCCTATTTATATTAAAATAATATTTACATACATAAATATAATTTACTTTTGTTATAAACTATGCAAGAAATTTTCTTGCTAAATACAAGCTAACTCAAGTCAGGAAAACTGTTTTACAGGATGTTTTTTATATAAAATTAATTTTTATCTTCTAAACCTTTGTCTTTTCCTGTTATTGGTTTTTTAGCTGCTGACATTGGCTTTTTACCATAAAACATGTCAGCAAAAAGTCCAGCAAATACAAGTACAGCACCAAACCATTGACGTGGTATTAAGACATTTCCGAACAAGACAACTGAACACAGAACGGTGAAAAATTTACGTGTTGTAGTGACCACAGAACAAGCAAGGGGACCAAATACGGCCACCATAAGAAAGATAAACAATTGGCTCAAGCAACCACAAAGAGCCAACAAAGCCAAATGAGCCCAAAGTTCAGGATGGCAAGAGGCAAAATGTATAAAACCTTTACCTTCTCCTGTTGCAATCATGGCAAATCCCAGTATCAATTGTTTATTCGGCCGGATTTTGTGTGAACAATGCTTTAGTAAAATCTATCCATGGAGAAATTGTTGTTCAAAGAAAAGCACTAATAAAAGTATTCAACAAGGTCGTAGATTTTTTCATACTTCCACGCCTCACTATATTTGCCGGTATTATAGGGTTCGACCACCTCCGAGAGATAAAAACACATTTAGACACTGTAAAGGGAATATTAAAGCACGAAAGTGGTATAAAAGAAGTGAAATTTTTTTTTGCAATGAGGTGAATCATACTTCAATCGATTTAAATAACGTTCCACAGACGGCTTGTATTCAATTTCTGATGCTTTTAGAGAAGTTTGTGAGAGTTTTTTCACATCCTGATAAAGCTCTTCCTTATATTTACTACAAGAGTTATAGCAAGCATAAGAACTAAAGATGAATAACCAATTTATTCTAGGTATTACTCTTATTCTATGGCCATGGTGAAGTTCGTAAATCATGAAATAGAAGATTTATTAGCAAACAATATTATATGTCCTTCTAGATCTCTATATAATAACCCCACTTGGGTGGTTGACAAAAAGGGTTTAGATGCAAATGGAAAAAAAGCGGTTAGTTATTTATTTTTGGGAATTAAATTCAAAAACAGTGAGCTCCAAATACCTAATACGCGAAACTTCTGCTATTTTAGCAAATCAAGGCAAAGCCAAATATTTTACCACCCTAGATTTCATGCTTTCAGCATCAATAATAGAATGTACGATTTTTGTAGGCTGCCCTTTGGGTTAAAAAATTCCCCTAGTATATTTCAGCGTGTTATAGATGATATACTAGGTGATGAAATCGGTAAGTGTTGCCATGTTTATATTGATGACATCATCATATTTTCTGATTGTGAGCAGAAGCATATTGATGATATTGGAAGAATACTAGAAAAATTATACAATGCCAATATGAGAGTTTCTGTGGAAGAATAAAAATTTTTCAAGTAGTCTGTGGAGTTCTTCGGCTTCACAGTTTCAACGGCTGGAATTAGAACCTCTATACCCTTATCCTGCCATGATTTACGATATTTTCTCGGATTAGCAGGATATTACAGGAGATTTATCACGGATTACGCAATTATCGCAAGACCGTTAACGAAAACCTTAGAAGTGATATTGGTCATATTGGAGCAAGACAATCGAAAAATATAAAAATAAATTTAGAAGCTTTTAATAAAATTAAGAAAATCTTAGCCTCACAGGAAGTTTTACTTCTCTACCCTGATTTCAGTAAACCTTCTGACCTTACCACCTACGCTTCTTCTCCCGCTATTGGTGCTGTATTGTCACAGGGTGGTCACCCCATCACAATTGTTTCTAGAACTTTATCACCTGCTGAAGAAAACTACGCTGTAAATGAAAAAGAATTGTTGTCTATCGTTTGGGCTTTTAAAAGTCTAAGAAATTACCTTGAGTGTTAATAAGCTGACACATTTACAGATCATCAGCCATTGGTATTTTCAATTTCTGAGAGAAACCTTAACTCGAAACTAAAAAGATGGAAGGTATTTATTGAAGAATATACACTAAAATCTCACTATAAACCTGAAAAAGATTACATAGATGCGTACGCACTTTCCAGGCAGTACAATAACATAATTTACCACTTCTCCTCAAATGCATCTCTAGATGTACAGAATAGCGAGATATCTTATACCGAAGTAATATTAGCCGTTGAAAAATCTTTTTAATTGTTTTCGAAACCAAATTATTTTTACTAAGGGACTGGAACAGACACAACAAACCAAAATTATTTTCAGGCATTGATTACGTTTTAAATAATTTGAAGCATGTAGTAAACGCAAATGTTGTGAACGCTATTTACTGTGACTTACCAGTTCTTACTCAAATCCAAGACTTTATGGTAACATCATACCCATCTGTCTAAATTTTTGCACATTAATAAATTTGTTGCAGATATATTTAGTATTGATGATCAGATGGAAATTCGTGGACTAAATGAAAACGTTACACAGATTTTATTGAATACTATTTACCATATATTCCGAAAATATTAAAAGAAATTATTCGAAATTTTAAGATTTGTCAAGAGGCTAAATATAATAGACATCCAAAGAAACAGAAATTCCTATTCCTTCTTACACAGGTGAAATTTTACATATAGACATTTTCTCTACAGATAAGAAGTCCTTTTTAACAAGCATAGAAAAATTTTCAAAATTTGCAATAGTAAGTCCCTTAGCTTCAAAATCTATAATTG
Source organism: Thelaira solivaga (assembly GCA_947397855.1). NCBI lineage: Eukaryota > Metazoa > Arthropoda > Insecta > Diptera > Tachinidae > Thelaira > Thelaira solivaga. Next base: position 18,001,428 of record OX377615.1, on the reverse strand, counting down.
ATATCAAACCTACTATCCAAGGAATTTTCTTAACGCAAAAGCAATAGTTTGTGACAATGAGAAATCTTTAGACTCTTAATCTGTAAAAAAAATCGTTAGTTAAAAATTTTTATGGAGCGGATATAGTTGCCGTACCCGCTTTACATAGTACTTCAAACGGACAAGTTGAAAATTTTCACAGCACACTCTCAGAAATAGCTAGATGTATTAGGGTTGAGCACTGCATCGATGATACTAAAGAGTCAAAATATAATCAAAACGCACACTCTGTTATTAAGCTCATCTGGTGTTCCACAAGGCAGCCATTTTGGACTTTTGCTGTTTACCATTTTTATCAATGATCTTCCTGACATAATCAAATATTCAAATATATTACTATATGCTGATGATGTAAAAATTTTCGGTAGCTTTAATAAGTACCATGACCATATGCTACTTTGAATGCGTTTCAATAATGGTGTAACACAAACTTGATGGAGTTGAATCTGAACAAATGTATAGAGGAAATTATATGAGATTAAGCTTCTCACTTAGCAACCATATTTTAGAAAAAGTTGATTCAATTTTAGATCTTATAGTTTTGTTGGATGCAAAGCTGAACTTTATTAAACATATTTCCATTACTGTAAATAAAGCTCGTAGTGTTCTTGGTTTTATTAAACAATGGGCGAAGGAATTTTCCGATCCGTATGTTATCAAACAACTGTTCGTTTCGCTCGTTAGGCCTGTTTTAGAGTATTCGTCTGTAGTATGGGATCGTACATACAAGACACATGAAAATGTGATTGAATCAGTCCAAAAGCAGTTTCTGTTATTCTGCCTCCGCAGCTTACGTTGGAGCCCACTCAATCTTTCGTCATATAGTAGCAGACTCGCGTTAATTAATTTGCCTTCTTTGAAAAGTCGGAGAACCATGTTAAATATATCATTTATAATAAATTTAATTAATGGCAAAATTTGTTCTGGATTTTCACTTAATCACATATCTTTTAATATACCTCAACGCCCTATCCGTGAATTGCTGTTAGTTGACTTTTTTGGAACAAACTATGCTAATGCTGATCCATTTAAGAAAATATGTAGAGTTTAACATATTAAATCAACTCATTGATTTTTCTTTAAATTCTAATAAATAATTTCAAGTGTAAGATTATATTGTTTTTAAATAACACTGCTCTGCAAAAAATCACTTTTTGGCTCTCCTTTAAATAAAACTATGTGAACTATATGGATTTTGATGTGCTAAACTCAAATCGGTTTTCGGTTTTTCTCCATTACGTAGGGATTTTTTTATGGGCTTGGCATTTTTTTCCACTAAATTAGTCAGGTACGAAGGCATTTTTCAACTTAGCTCGAGAACGACTTATCCGATTTTCATATACAAAACACCAAGAGATGCGTAATAATATATTTAATTTAACTCCTCATAATTGTGTTCTATATTTTATCGTTTTGAAATTATTCAAAAATTTAAGAGGGGAAAAGTTTTTTTCTTGCAAAATTCGTTATTTTTTCAGTTTAAAAATGCTATAAAAAAAAAGAGCAATTATTTTATATATTGTACATTTTTCTGAGAGCTAAATACCTCAAGAATAAAATAAGGTATAAGTCATGAAAATCGATTAACAAATGCGGATTTTATTATCAATTAACCGCAGGTACCCAATATTGAAAGAATATGTGTGCAGTCAACGTTAGATATGGTGACAGGATTGCGTTAGCTTAGCAGCCAGGTAATGGAAATAAAAGCCAAGGGTGTTTTGTATGGTTCTTGGAATTAAAAAGTATAATATATGTTATAATAGTATTTTTCATTTAACTGCACATTCATAATTGTAGAAAAATTCGTAAGTAAAAAATAAATGTAAGTGAAATGCAGCTAAACAATAAATACTGTAATGAAGTATTTTTTTGTTATAAAATCGGGTTATTCGTTCATAAATTCTCATACCACAATTGCTTGTGAAACCAAAAAGTCAAGTGTTGTCCGCTGTAAACTAAAAAAAAAAATTTGAAATTGAATCTACTATAAAAGCATCAACCAAAAAGTGCTCAGTGATCATTTTATACATACATTTTTGGTTAGTAGTACAATTTAAAATATAATAATGAAGAAACGTAATAATAGTTTTGTGTCAAATTTTTTTTCAGATTGCAAAATGTCCAAGATTTGTAAGAATTTTCCCAATTTATTTTGCAGGTGGATTCATGAGGTGTGGGCATTCCATATCAGAAATGATTGCACAGTCCCCGATTTATGTTTCGGGTCATTGGCTTGGTAATAATTGAAACGATCACTTATACCCAAAGCATTGGCACTTTGCAACAAATTGTCTTTCAATATGTTTATATACATATTTTTGTCTATTGTGCCATCAATAAAAACAATCTTGCCAACTCCAGAATCCGCCATACAAGCCCAAACTATCACACTACCACCACCGTGCTTCACAGTTGGCTTTAAAAGCCTGTTTACCGATTTCGAAAGAACATCTTGGTTCGCAAGTTACATCCTTACTCTTCTAATGGCTCGTAGACATATGTAAGTTAATAACGACAATCTATATCTATTACCAACAAAATCATTAGTACAGATAGCAAATACTAAACTAGAAATATTAATAAAGAAACATTTAAATTTAATCCTAAACAAACACTATCTTGTAAGAAGAATATCTATCATTCATACAATTTCATAGACAAGCAAAGAATATTTACATTAACATGAATATTCTTTGTTTCTAATATCAGACATACGATCACTTAACTAGCCTAAGCAAACATTACTACAATTTAAATTTCAGATAAGGAATATTTCCCTTAACATATTTGTAAATATTCCTTATCAAAAATCCTAACAAAGAAACGCAAAACGCTTTAATTAAAGATAAAACCTAGTATAAATAGTTGTTAAGAAATACTTTGTAAGTTAGTCTTAAGATTCATTACAACGAATAAAGATACATTATTTTATTCAGTTGTGTTTTTTTTTATTTGTTTTATATATAAATATATATAAATATATATAAACATAAGTGGCGCAGTCGGTTCTAAAAACCTATATAATTCTAAAGAATTATTAAATCGAATCAAAAACCCAGAAGGAGTATTTTGGATTGTTTCAGTAACAATATTTTTTAAACTAAACAGAGAAAAATGAGTCAAAAACAAGAAGACTTCATCGACGAATTACAGAGGAAAGTATTGCAGTTAGAAGGGGCGTTAAGACAGCAGGAGGAACAACTAAATCAGAAAGAGATCCTACTGCAACAACAAGCCCAAATAAAAGCCCAACTGCAACAACAAGTGCAACAGCAACAATTATATCAGCAGTTTCAACCACAAAATTCCTTCCTTATGCAACCTAAAGATATTATTCAACAATTCCGTCAAATTAGACCACTGGATAATAATCGAAACATCAATGGGTTCATTAAGTCCGTAGAGATGGTGATAGGTCTCTGTGAAAATAATCCTGAACTTATTAATTTTGGAATACAGATTATTATAAACGAAAAAATAACTGCAGACTTTGGAATCTATATAAGGGAATTGGGAGATATCACCTGGGAACAACTAAAAGCTAAACTGAGGATCCAAGCCAGACCAAGGATATCATATGCCGAAATATTTAATAAGTGTCGTTACATTAAAGTAAGTACTTTAAGGCAACTTTTTGATTATTTTGAAACAGCTAAACATCAAATAAGTGAAATGTATGAATTAGATGATAATAAACCTACGTTATATCAATCTGAAAATGTAGATAGGGATTTAGTCAACATTCTAATTGAAAAAATTGATGGACCACTCAGGGTTCATTTAGACGAAGGGTTAACTTTGAATGATATTATAAGTAAATATACAAAACTTAGATTGCTTGACGATAGTAGGACTATTGATAGTAGACATAAAGCCAATACAAATTTCAAGATTAGTCAAACTCAAAACAATAATAATAATAATAATAGGAATAGAAACCAAAACCAAGATAGGAAAAAAGGGAAATATTATGGGAATAATTAAGTTCAACATTTCCATAACAATCATAATTTTAGCTCTCTTCAACAACAGAAATCCAACGAGCAAAATATATTAAATTATCAATCGCAAAATTTGTATAAAAATAATAAACCTAATTCGTCGCAAACACGTTTGTCACATATGAGTGTTGATACCAACATGAATTCACAAAGATCTCATAATTCTAAATATATGGAGATTGATACCTTACAAGCAGTGGAGAAAGTAAATTCCGACGAAGAGACAAATTTTTTAGAACTGCCTCAAATTACAAATTACCCGTAGTTGTTTTATCTATAGGCAAACAAAATTTTAGATGCTTAATAGATACTGGGGCAAGTACAAGTGTAGTAAAACCAGATATATTTTTCCTCTATAAAAAACAAAATCTAAGAGAGCCTAGCTATATAAAAACCCTTAACGGTTACAATGAAGTAAAACATTACGTCGTTACACCAATGCCTTCGCAGTTTCTTGCTAGGGGTACAATTTCGTGGAAAATAGTTAACTTCAAAAACAAAGAATATGACGCGATAATAGGACAAAATATTTTAATCCCTTTTAAAGCCAAAATAAATTTGTATCAAAATTTCCTAGAAATATTCGGAAATAAAATATTTTTCGAAGAAAATTCTTATCCTCACTCATTTGACATGATTACAAGCCTTCAACACATAAAAAGCGAAGACATACAAAATAAAATCAAAATAAATCACTTAAGTCAAAAAGAACATAACTCTATTAGTAGTTTACTGAATGAATTTAAAGATTTGTTCTTTGTAGAAGGGGATAATTTATCTGTAACAACTGAAATATGTCATGAAATAATTACGACAACAGACAAACCCTTGTACTCAAAAATTTATAGATATCCACAAGTTCATGAGAATGAAATACAAAAGCAGATCAAAAAAATGCTGGATCAAAACATTATAAGGGAGAGCAACTCTCCTTATAATAGTCCCTTGTGGGTTGTACCAAAAAAACAAGACAATTCGGGAATAAAAAAAGCTTAATGAGAACACAGTGGACTATAAGTTTCCAATACCAAATCTAAATGGTATTTTAGACAAGTTGGGTAGTTCCCAATATTTCACCACATTGGACCTTGCAAAAGGATTCCACCAGATTTTAGTCAAAAATGAAGACCAGAAGAAGACAGCGTTTTCAACGCCTTTCGGGCACTATGAGTTCATCCGTATGCCTTTCGGCTTAAAAAATGCGCCTTCAACTTTCCAAAGACTAATGAATTCAGTCCTTCGTGAACAAATTAATAAAACGTGTGTCGTCTATATGGATGACATACTAGTGTTTAGCACATCTCTGGAAGAGCACATAAACTCTTTAAGATCAATTTTCAACACTTTAAGAAAAGCTAAATTAAAAATTCAAGTAGATAAATGCGACTTTCTGAAGAAAGAAACGCAATTTTTAGGTCATGTATTGACCAACAAAGGCATTAAACCTAATCCAGAGAAAATTAGAATAATACAGAATCTACAACTTCCAAAAACAAACAAACAAATAAAATCATTTTTGGTGATGACGGGATTTTACAGAAAATTCATTAGGGATTATGCAAAAATTGCTAGCCCTTTAACTAAAGCATTAAGGAAAAACGAAAAAATTAATATACATGATCCTAATTATGTCTCGTCTTTTGAAAAATTAAAAGACATTGTTACCAATGCACCTATTCTTAGATATCCAAACTTCTCCAAGAAATTCAAGATAACCACTGACGCAAGCAATTTTGCCATTGGCGCCGTTCTTTCACAAGAAGGCCACCCAATTGCATATGCCTCTCGAACCCTAAATAAAACTGAAACAAACTATTCAACAATTGAAAAGGAATTGTTGGCGATAGTTTGGGCCGTAAAATACTTCCGACCATACATATACGGAAGAGAATTTGATCTAGAGTGCGATCACGAACCGTTGAAGTGGTTACAAGTAAAATATACTGGTAGGGATATCAACCCACGTCTTCAAAGATGGTTGATCCAGTTGGGAGAATACAATATTCGAGTAGATTATATAAAAGGCAAGCAGAATAAGATTGCCGATTTTCTAAGCCGTATTAATTCCGAAACTAATGAAATAAATTATGTAACAGAAAGGGACTCCAACAAAATAAATAATAATGAAGGAGATTCATTGTTAGTTGAAGCTGTCCATTCACAAGAAGAGGAAATTAATGACCATGTACCTATTATGGATACCGTGGTAAACCGCTTCAAAACACAAATTATCTTAGTAGAGCAAAAGAATACTCCAATACAGAAAATTTTCGGGAAAAAACGAATATTTGTTGATAAAAACGATTTTGTAGAAGAAATGTTGCGAATATTCTTAAAAGAGAAATTTCAAATGGAAAGATTGCAATATATTCCCAATTAGATGATCATGAATATAATAAATTACAAAACATTATTATTAGAGAATTTCCTGGAAACAGTAAAATAAAATTTGTTAGGTGTTCCAAATTTGCCGAAGATATTGTCGCGGAAAACGACTTAAATAAACAAATTGCGTTATTCCATAAATTTGAAACCGGTCATGCTGGCATAATTCCAACTTTCGAAAAAATCAAACATAGAATATATAATCCTAATTTGAAAGAGTTTATACACAGAGTAATTAACAATTGCGAAATTTGTTCTGCAGCTAAGTACGACAGGAACCCAATAAAAAATAAATTCCAAATAACTGAAACCCCTTCCACCACGAATGAAATAATCCACGTTGATACATACGTTAACAGTAAACGTTCATTCGTAATTTTTATTGATAAGTTTTCAAAACATGTGGTTGCATTTAACTTACAGGATAGAAATAGTCAAACACTAATTGGAAAAATTCGAGCATTTTTAGCCATTAAAGGCAACGTTAATAAATTTGTATTAGACAACGAGTTCAATAATGCGAATGTAAAAGATTACCTTGATCAAGAGAGAATTCAGTATCATTTTACAAAACCGAATAGCCATACCGGTAATTCGGATATTGAAAGATTCAATAATACCATCACAGAAAAAATCAGAATCTTTAATTTAGAGGAAAAACTTCCAATAAATACCCACGTGATTAAAGCAATAAAATTCTACAACAATAATTATCACAGCACAATAAAATGCAGTCCTCTAGACGTACAAAATAAATTGATTGATCACAAGATTATAAAAGAAAGATTAATAAATGAAAAGTTCAAAATAATTCAGAAAAGAAATGAATCCAGAGAAAATTACGTAGAAAATAGGAAAGAAGCTTTTATAAAAAATTATAAAAGTTTGAGACATAAAGAACAACCAAAGTTTGTAAAAAAAACCTTTAGATAACGTTCACACCGATAACATAAAACGACGTTTCAAATTTTCAGATTAACCTCATCTTTCTAACAATGACAATATTGATCACACCAATACAAGCAATCTTACAAGTCAACCCAATTACTGAAGAAGCAGGTTACACCCAAATTAAACTAAGAACTGTGGAAGTGGTAAACCAAACCTCAACAATTTTACATATAATTGACACTAAAGAGTTAAACAACATTGTAGATACAATAGAGAATAATACAAAAAGTTTAAATTTATATAATAAGAAAATTGTTGAAATGAAGATAAAAATAATAAAATCTAAGTTGAAATCAATTACTCCAGTAGAATCCAGAAAAAAAGAGGACTGTTTAACTTCGTAGGTAATGTGCAAAAATGGTTGACGGGAGTTATGGACGATGACGATCGACAGGAAATTCTTGGACACCTTGACATAATTGATAAAAACAACCACAATATAATAAATACAGTTAATAGCCAAATTTCTATAAATTTACTTTTTAATGAGTCAATCAGAATATTAAAATCAGCCATAGAAGAAGATAGAGAAAATATTAAAAATACAATAAATGACTTTAAAAATAGGCATAGTGAAATTGTTCAAAGGCTTTTATACACTGACCAAATGCTTAAACTCACATACTTAAAGGGAAAAATTGAACAAATTCAGGATAACATAGCATCCGCTAAGAACCATACACTTCACCCAAGTATATTAACATCTGAAGAAATTGATAAATTTGAAATTGACTTCTATAAGTTAAAACTCGTAAAAGTTGACTTTCTAAATTACAAAAATGGAATACTAATTATTGCAATTAAAATCCCATATAACTATATTCGGACAGATTTAAAAATGGTTGTACCATTGCCTAACAAAAATTACATGGTAATCAATGAGCCGAACGGTTATATTATTGAAATTGATAATAGGGTTTTAGACTACCAGGAAAATACATATCTAAAAAATCTTAAAAATAGCAAGCATTGCACCATAGTAAATAACTGCAATTTTAAATATAATAACAAAACTGAAATCGAAATATTTGAGGACGACATGATTTTGGTAAAAAATGCAAACAACTTAGAAATCGTACAGGATTGTGATGATAGGAAAATTAAAATTAATAAAAATTACCTCATTTTATTCTATAATTGTAAAATAAAAATCGGAAATCAAATCTTTAGAAATCAAGAACTAATAATTCAAGATAAATATTTTTATCCTAATCATAATATATCAGAATTTAATATAACATTGGAAAACTTTAAGCCGATCGAATTAGATAACTTCGAAAATATAAAAGAAATAACAGAATTGAAGTTCCATAAAAATATATCATATGGAATAAATACAACATTTATAATTGTTATAATAATTATTGTAATAATAATCATAAGAATTAAAAAGAATGAAACTGTTATAAATAAACTAGAAACTAAAAACGAACCTAAAAAAGAAGACGTAGAATTAGAAAATATAAAAAGAAAGTATAATATAAAATAAAATAACGTATATGTATGTAGACTCAGTTGAGCACAACATCTAAGGGTGGAGGACTTACGTCTCATAATAATTATAAAATAAAAATCAATTTCTATAAGACCACCTAATACTAATATAACAAAGAAAACCAAATAATTCTATATTAAAATGAAATTCAGGGGAATTTCAAACAAAGGGTGGAGGAGTTACATCCTTACTCTTCTAATGGCTCGTAGACATATGTAAGTTAATAACGACAATCTATATCTATTACCAACAAAATCATTAGTACAGATAGCAAATACTAAACTAGAAATATTAATAAAGAAACATTTAAATTTAATCCTAAACAAACACTATCATGTAAGAAGAATATCTATCATTCATACAATTTCATAGACAAGCAAAGAATATTTACATTAACATGAATATTCTTTGTTTCTAATATCAGACATACGATCACTTAACTAGCCTAAGCAAACATTACTACAATTTAAATTTCAGATAAGGAATATTTCCCTTAACATATTTGTAAATATTCCTTATCAAAAATCCTAACAAAGAAACGCAAAACACTTTAATTAAAGATAAAACCTAGTATAAATAGTTGTTAAGAAATACTTTGTAAGTTAGTCTTAAGATTCATTACAACAAATAAAGATACATTATTTTATTCAGTTGTGTTTTTTTTTTATTTGCTTTATATATATATAAATATATATAAACATAAGTCGCATGCTAAGCGAAAGATGGGTTCATTCTATGCGAATGGTCAAGCGAATGACAACAAGAAAGAAAACGTAAGTACTTTCATACAAAATCTGATTCAGCTATATCGAAAGCAAAGGCATCATTGCGAACCCAAATGCCAAAATCAGTCACTTGCTATTTTGTTGTCGCATACTCGTACATACTAAAATGGTTAAAAATGGTTTTAACAAAAAAATTAGATTTTCAAAGCCATAAAATTAAAATATATATTTGTATAAATAAACAATTATGTAGAAAAAATGGTTATTCACACATATACTTCAGTGTAAATATCAATCCAAAAATGTATTTGCATATTTATATGTGCACATCTATTCACAAACCCTTTTTATATATGTTGTTTGTTTGTAATATACAAGGTGGGCCAAAAGAAACCAAGGGGTGTAAAAGTTTAATAACTTTTTTGTTTATTAATTTTTTTTTATTTTTTCTTTCAGATTATATAGACAACACTTGGAGAATTTATAATGGAGAGGTTCACAACTGAACAGAGAACCAGAACAATAGAATTTTTGGAGAGCGAATAATTTCTCGAAATTCGGAAATTATTTGGCCAGCACGATCGCCAGATTTGACAGCACCCGACTATTTTCTTTGGGGTTTTTTGAAGGAGCGAGTGTATGTGAACAAGCCAGAGACAATCCTTGAACTCAAGGCAAACATTGTTGCAGAAATTCGAACGCT